>JAPKLX010000008.1:3398248-3530873 GCA_026898415.1 Leonotis leonurus
ATGTATCTTTTCACCATGCTTGCTATGCTGCAATACTAACTCTATCATGGTATCAGAGCTACAGCAGATCTTGCCGTCCGACTCTTGATACATTTCGTTCATTTTTTTCTTCTTTCTTCTTCTTCTTTCCCGATGACTACACTCAACACAAGCTCTACATCTACTGGAGCTACTTCATCTATCCCACCCACCATTACTTACCTTCAAAGTACTCCCATCCCTTTGAAGCTTAAAGAAACCAACTATCTTATTTGGAAACAACAGGTTTTGGCAACTCTTAAAGGCTATGGCCTTGATGGATTTCTTTCTACTCTCACAGCTCCACCACCAAAGTGGATTGAAGAAAAAGACGGTGCTAATGTTCGGCATATTATAAACCCAGATTACACGATTTGGGAGCGGCAAGATCAGGTTGTCTCTGCTTGGTTACAAGCTTCCCTCACTGAGAGCATCATGATTCTTGTGGTTGGCCTCACTTCTTCTTTTTCGATTTGGCAAGCTTTAGAAACAAACTTTTCCAATCAGTCTCGTGCCAAAATTATGCAATATAAGCTTCAACTCCAAACTCTTAGGAAAGATACCCTTTCCATGTCTGAATATCTTGCCAAAATCAAAACTAGTTGTGATATGCTTACCTCTGCCGGTTATGTTGTTTCTCATGATGACCAAATAATGCATATTCTCAATGGCCTTGGCCCTGAGTATGACTCCGTTGTTGTCGCTGCTAGTACCAAAGAAAGTTTTTCTGTTCTTGACCTCCACTCCCTTCTTCTTAGCTTTGAAAACAGACTTGAAAATTCCAGAGCCTCTCTCCCTAATTCTGATGGCTCCCAGCCAAATCTTAACTACATGGCTGCCTCTCATAACCAGCGAGGTGGTGGTCGTTTCGGGGGACCAAATTCTAGAGGTCGTGGTACCTTTACTGGCAATAGGGGAGGTAGTAGAAATTCCAACTTTCAGCGTGGTGGAGGTCGTGGACGAGGACGTTCCCCTGGCAACAAACCGATTTGTCAGGTTTGCTTTATACCCGGACACACTGCAGACAGGTGTTGGTATCGCTTTGACCAATCCTTTGTGCCAAAGCAACAAATGCAGCAGCAGCCTCAGTCCTCTCATCCGTATTTTGGTTCTTCTTCTCAAGGTTCTCCAGGTGCTAATGTTGCTCAGCTACCCTCTAATGTTACTCCACAATACTTTGCCTCAGACTATAACAATGATGGTGGTTGGTTTCCGGATTCCGGTGCTACTCATCATGTTAGTGGTGATCTATCAAACCTTAACTCCGCTTCTGAGTATGGTGGCTCCACCAAGCTTCAAATGGGCAATGGTCATGGTGTTGACATTGCTCATATAGGTACGGGTCATCTATTCTCTCCTTCTTCTTCTAAACCTTTCCTTTTACATAATCTTCTTCATGTGCCTCACATCACCAAAAACCTTCTTAGTGTTTCCAAGTTTGCTATGGATAACAATGTATTTTTTGAGTTTCATCCTCACTTTTGTCTTGTGAAGGATCTAGCCAGCCGCAGTACTCTTCTCAAGGGTTTCCTTAGCAATGGTCTCTACTACTTTCCCAGCCTTCATTGCTCCTCTACTCAAGCTTCCTCATCATGTTCCAGAAATTTGTCCACTCTCCGTCCTCCGTTGGTGGCTTCTGCTTCTTTTCAACCTTCTGCCGCAGTTGCTCGCCCTAGCTCTACTCTTAGTTTTCATGTTTGGCATCAAAGATTAGGTCATTGTAATGAGGATGTGTTGAGAAAAGCTCTTAACTCTTGTAATATATCCTTTCATGCAATGAAATTTTCCTCTCTTTGTCAACCATGTATTCAAGCTAAAATGCATCGTATTCCCTATAGTGATTCTGAAACCAAGTGTCACTCTCCCTTGGCTATTGTTCATAGTGATCTTTGGGGTCCTGCCCCTATCACTAGTCGGAATGGGTTTCGTTATTACGTTAGCTTCATTGATGAGTTCAGCCGTTATGTATGGATTTATTTTCTCAAAACCAAAAATGAGGTTCATCATACTTTTTTATCCTTTAAATCCCTTGCTGAGAAACAGCTTAACAGCTCAATTAAATCTTTACAAACAGATTGGGGTGGTGAGTACCGTAGTCTTTCCTCTTATTTTTCCACACATGGCATACATCATCGCATTTCTTGCCCATACACACCTCAACAAAATGGTTTGGCCGAACGGAAACATCGTCACATTGTTGAAATGGGGTTATCTCTTTTGTTTGCTTCGGGTTTGCCTATGTGTTTTTGGGATGACTCTTTTTCTACTGCTGTTTATATAATTAACTGTCTTCCTGCCAAAGTCCTTTCATTTGTCTCTCCTCTTGAAGTGCTTTTTCATACAAAGCCTAACTATCACCTTCTCAAGTCTTTTGGATGTTTATGTTATCCACATATCAGGCCCTATAACTCCCATAAACTCCAAGCCAGGTCTGCCCCTAGCACATTTTTAGGGTATAGTTCCCATCACAAGGGTTTTAAGGTTCTTCTCCCCTCGGGTAAACTAATTGTTACTCGAGATATTGTCTTTGATGAAACCATCTTCCCTTATAAACTTCCTTCTACTTGTACTTCCTCTGATGAGGAATCCTCCTCTTTTAATCCCTCTCCTTCCCTACCTATTATCTCTCCGGTTATCCCTTCTTCTTTCCCTATGTCATCATCTCCTGTGGAGTCAGTTGCATCTCAATCTCATTCTTTTAGTCCTTCTCGGCCTCACTCTTCTCCTTCTGATCCATCTCACGCTTCTCCTCCTTCCCATGTGGATGTTGAATCTCTTTCGCCATCATCTCCTACACAACCGACTTCTCCTGTTGTGCCTCATGCTCCTCTTCCTTCACATCCTATGGTTACTAGAGCTAAGGCTGGAATTTTTAAACCAAAAGTTCATCTTGTTCGTTCGGTTTCTGATAATTTTCTTACATCCGAACCACGCACCGTTCTTCAAGCTCTTTCTAGTCCTCCTTGGAAAGAGGCCATGTATCGTGAGTTCCAGGCTCTTGTTCGAGCCAATACTTGGTCCCTTGTCCCTCACACTATGGCCACACACTCCATTGGTTGCAAGTGGGTTTTCAAGTTGAAGCGACATGCTGATGGATCGATAGCTCGTTACAAAGCTCGTTTAGTCGCGCAGGGCTTCACTCAAGAGCCCGGCCTTAACTTTACTGACACATTCAGTCCCGTGGCGAAACCGGCTACTATCCGAGTTGTATTGACATTTGCTGTCCAGTTCCAGTGGGATATAGTGCATTTGGACGTTGATAATGCCTTCTTGAATGGTAAACTTGACAAGACAATTCACATGAAACAGCCCCCTGGTTTTGAAACGCTTGCTTCTACGCCTCTTATTTGTCGTCTCAACAAGGCTATTTATGGCTTGAAGCAAGCGTCTCGTGCTTGGTTTTGTACATTCTCTTCTGTTTTACTGAAGCTTGGTTTTCAGCAATCTAAACTTGATCATTCCTTCTTCTTTATCAAAGGCTCATCTCCGTTGTATTTGCTCGTATATGTTGATGATATTTTGGTTACAGGCAGCAACTCTCAAGCTATATCATCTCTTATACGTGAATTGAATAAGGTCTTTGCCTTGAAGAACTTGGGTTTCGTGCATCATTTTTTGGGCATTGAACTCAACAAAACCTCTTGTGGTTTGCATATGCATCAGAAACAATATGCCTTGAATCTCCTCTCTAAGGCTAACATGAAACTTGCTTCTCCAAGTCCAACTCCTATGGTTTCTAATTCTCGGCTTTCTAAGTTTGAAGGCAGCCCTGTTTCAGACTCGACTCTTTACCGCAGCATTGTGGGTGCATTACAATATCTCACCATCACTCGTCCGGATCTTTCTTTTGCCGTCAATAAGGTGAGTCAATATATGTCTAAACCTCTTGAGCCTCATTGGCGTGCTGTTAAGCGCATACTTCGTTATGTGGCCGGTTCGCTTGATCATGGTCTTCATATCACACGCAATGGTCATTTTCGTATTGTTGGCTTCTCTGATTCGGATTGGGCTTCGGATGTTGATGACCGCCGTTCCACGTCGGGCATGTGTTTGTTCTTTGGTGGAAACCTTATCACTTGGGCTTCCAAGAAACAAACGGTTGTTTCAAGATCTAGTACTGAAGCTGAGTACCGCAGCTTAGCTAATGCTGCCACTGATGTACTATGGCTTAAGGAGCTTCTTCAAGAAATTAACTTTCCCGTTGCTGCTACTCCAGTCTTGTGGGTTGATAACTCTAGTGCAATCTCTTTGGCCACTAATCCAGTACTTCATGCGAAGACTAAGCATATTGAAATGGACGTGCATTTTGTCCGAGAGAAGATTGCTTCTCAAGCTCTTTTTGTTTGGCATGTGCCTTCTCTTGATCAAGTTGCGGATATATTCACGAAGCCATTAAGCTTGCAATTCTTCACTCGCCTCAAGAATAAGCTCAACGTATTGTCTCTCGGCTCGCTTGAATTGAGGGGGTATGATAGAGACAATCCCTCGGTGCAACATGCTACTGGTGTGCGTGGAAGTAAAAGCTCACGTGTCCAACTGTTATTGGATAACAAGGATGAGTCATCGCACACATAGACTCTGCCAAATGTCATTGCTTGTATGGATAATTCTAGACTATAGTTTAGAGTTTACCTACTGCTATATATAGAATGCTAGCTAGCCTCTTTATGTATGGAACACTCTTTACATTAATGAAATGTATCTTTTCACCATGCTTGCTATGCTGCAATACTAACTCTATCAGAAAGTACACGGGAGAGGGCGAGTCCGAAGAGGCCAAGAAAGAGTTGTTTGTAAAGGGGTACAGTTACTAATATGTGTATACAAGTGTTGGAAGGAATGCCTTGATCAAGACAAATTGGAAAAGTATGAAATATTTGATTCTAGCTTATGATGTTTGCTAAGATGAACTGGATTCTTCTGGCCTTATTAGCCATTGTACAATACTTTCTGTTGCTGTTGTAATTTTGTTTCTTGTATGATCTACACTTTGGATTTGTGGGAGTTTCCGTTAAATCAAATTATATCTCAATAGCCCAAATTCAATGCATGTGTTTTCAGACTGGGTATAACGGTATAGTAGTTTCAAGTAGGACTATAATCGAATCGAATTAGATCGAGCCAAATGCTTCATTGCCTTTTCGCTTGAGTTCGATTATTCATTTTTTTGGGTAAATAAAATTTATTCAAAATATGTACTAGAAGAACAATCCATAAACGGTATACAACATTCACAAAATACAAATCAGGGAACATAATCGCAAACTCAAGACATGAGATGCTAAATAAATACATACATATTTACCATGGTTAATTAAAGCAAGAGAACTTATTTATAAGTTGATCCAACTACACATCTCTGCTGAGATTTCAAGATAATCAGATACTCCAGTCGAACCACAACGCGTAAGCTCTCGTTTCTGCAGTTGATTTCATAGTTTACACGGCGTTTATACCCGAACTCTGGCATTGGGATAGCCACAGATCGATGTCGTTGATGATATTCTGCCTTACTTTGTTAACTGCATCCGGGGAGGAACAATTCTTCGCATCACCTGGAATATGGGACCGAACACGAAGAAATGAAGAGACCCCACGCGCAAACTTGCGAAAGCTATAAAAGATAAAATCGCATCTAGAGCAGCTTTTCTTGTACCATATATATAAAGAGAGAATTAACATTTAGGGAGCATTTACTTTAGGTGATAAGATTAGATTGATACTACTATAGATTATTATGGAAACATGTTCAAAATTGTTCAATCCATCAAAATATGATGGCCAGTAAAGCAGATTTCACAATTTAAATCGACTAAACAAACTATTAAACTGGAGTCGATCTTCATGAGCAGATTTGAGAGGCTGAAGTATACTACGTACCCTGGGGAATCAGACGAGACTGAGGACAGCCACGCATGTCCGATCCATGGCCACAGTTATGACATTTGACGATGTATGAAGGCACTGAAAAGAAAAAGAAGAAAACGGGTTTTTTAGTAAAGCACACACCCGTGGTGAAAAAGTGCTGCCAAAATAGTGTTATCATTCGAGTCAACATCTTCCTATGAAAGAGCACTATTTGGAGAAAGAAAAAAATATGTACAATGTCTATGAAAGTTAACGAGCAAGAATTGCTCAGATATATTCAATGTTTGGACTCACTGTCGCGTGACGATGTCTGTTTAGATGCATGCCGCCAAGGGTCCTGTGATCCATTAGTGAAGATTATTTTTGAACCTGCTCATGTATAACAATGAAGAAAATGATGTGTCAGCACACGACGTTTGTATGAGAAACTTTATAACATTTAGTTCAAGTTCCGCGTGTTCAAAAGAACTAGAAAACATCACTTTTAAATATAATTCGACATCTACGGTAAAATATTACAGTAACTGATATTTGAATAATAAGAAAGAAAAAACTAAAAAATACTTGGAAAGCGAATTAGTTAGATTATATATACCAGCGATTCCCTTGCCTCCGTAATATAGATTTGTTGCATTAACATCAGGACCGGGCATGTCCTCATCAAACACATTTTTGCAGAGATTCAAATGGTATCTGCAACACAAATGCTTAATAAACTTAATTAATCATTATTTACATGTATTCAGTAAAGAAACATCACAAAAAATTGGGATAACACATAAATAAATATAATACAAGTAGACTTGCCTGGTGTCAACTTTTGATGAGCGGATACTATCATTCGCAGGTGCAACTTGAAAATATGCAACTTCTGTACAAACTTGGAACCACCACAAGCGATCAGAACCGCTATCCCTTATTTTTTCTTTCTTCAATTTCTGTTGGTCATATGTGTCGACATCAGCACCAAAATAGTCTATGTAATACTCCTTCACATATTTGGCATATGCTTCCTGAATAAGAAAATATCAGCAGCAAAAGACACTGTGTATTATTGCAAAGCTTTTCCTGAAAGGCTTTTTAAATATTAAATGATCTACAAGCATGTACTGAAGTTATAACACTTAGCCATCAGGTTTAGCATCCAACCTATTTTTTCAGCCACAAATAGTTCCAACTTCCAAGAGAACCAAACCTCAATTTAAAACCATGCAGAGTTTTTGAACTTGCTAGGAGAATACAATGAATTCCAGGTAAAAGAAAATAATCGGCTTACCACTAAATCTTCTCCAGCTTTCTTAGCTTCTGTAAGTGGGTTGCAAAGTTTATCTGGATCTCCATACTGAATCTGCAAAGCGGCAAAGCATACTAAAACTGGTCTAAAAAACTATAAGTTTCTGTGAACAAAGGTGTGTAATCTATGTACCGCTATGACTGCTGCATCTGCCAGAAAATACAGGAAGTCACCATCATTTGATAGCTGCAATGTAAGTCAATTCATTATTTAAATTCTATAGTATGATTCAAGATTCACACAAATTGAAACTGATAGATGAAAGCAGGACTTGAAAGAAGAGCTAAAGTTTAGAATAGCATTATTAAAAACATAACATCAGTCTCAAAATGTCATCAGCTAGTCAGAGGAGAGATCTCACTAAGTTTGAAGTATATCATATCACCATGACGGTGATTAAACTTACAAATCTTGCATAAGACTTGTGTAAGTAAAAACTATCAGATGTAAGGAACATAATTTCTGTTTTATATCAAAGTTTTCATTCAATAGTCAGTGTTAGACATGATTAGGAAAAAACAAAAAAGGATGAACATGATTGTCTACCTTTTCCGCATTAAATAAGTTCTTTAGCTCTTTCTGATTCAATTCAAGCCTCTGCTCAACAAGACTGGTAATTTCTTGCAACACAGCTTTACATTCTGGACCAGCGGAGTCACCAACCTGCATAACAAGATCATGAGCAAGGTAGACTGAATACATTGGCCACAGGAAATCAGAAATGGAACCTATACCATTTTAAAGCAAACTCGGGAGGTAACAAGCAATATGGAATGTAAAATTTTGCAGATGAATTGAAAAGAAATGACTGTATATAGTATCCATAAGAAGTTAATTAACTGAAAAGGTTCTCTTCCACCTGCTTATCAAATTCTGTAAAGTTGTAGACAGCAAGAACAACACCAGAGCTTGCAAGACTTCCGCAAGTAAGATGAGGGAACTTCAGGCGGAACCACGCGCTAAGGGCTCCCGCATATGAAATGCCAAATACAAACCATGGGTTGTCAGCTGATTTGTTGTGTTTTGCATTTATGGACGCCTAAGCAATGAAAACAGAAGGACCAGGGTAAGACAAGAATACACAAGCTAGTTAAACTAAGCTATTAAGAAATGCCGGCTTCTATCCAAAATGGAACAATTATTTATTTTATTTTTTGAAAGGAAATGGAACATTCCTATTAAGCTATATACGGTCTACTACCTCCTAAAATAAAATTACAACCAAGAGACAGTCTTCTTCACAATACTTCCCAGTATAACAATGTTTCCATCTATTGAGAATTTGAGATAATATAGTATCCCAGTCAGGACACGCCAACTCGGGATATAATAAGTCTATACAATTTGATATGTGATAATTACATACCCCACAATGTAGTATAAACATAATTTTATACGGAAAACCTTTTTTCATCAATTGGAGTAGAATCCTCCCTACATATTTTTAGAGAGCTGTGAAATATCTAATGTGGCATACTGATCAGCGTTTTCTCACCCGAAAGGTGGAACAAGACTCTGCAGCTACTTACCTGATAGTATTGTCTGAAAACAGCCAAATCAAATAATGCTTGTTTTGACGAAAGATATCTAAGATCATCTGTGCTGAATGAATCAGAAGGATAGCTCTTTCCATAGTAACGATGCTCCAGAGAAACCACAGCTGCTCCAAATTTCTTTGCTAAAACCTGTTGGGCTATCAAGATTCAGAAATATTTTCGCAAATAAATAACTGATAAATATCATAGCAAAAATTCATGCATACTACAGCATCTATGTGATTATCGGCATTTCATGTATTACCAATTAAAAAAAAGATTGCACATTTCTACTTTGTTATATATGTTTTAACAATGTGAGCTACTGAATATCGTGGATCAAGTTTTCCAGTTCTCTTGGTAATTCATCATGGGGCACAACTACCTCCGAAATATTCCCAGAATTTCAGCAGGCAAACTTAAGACTTACCCCCAAATAGTCATTGCTAATCCCATTGCACGTAGATTCTCCACAGATCTTAAGGAATATCGGACCATCAGGGGACCGAAACTCATCAAGATACTCGTAGTAACGTTGAGCAAATTGGCGTCGGTCCTGCAAAGAAAGAAGCCACTGTGCTTAGTAACGAATCTTGACATAATACACGTTAACTTGCTAGGCAGCATGATAACCACCCAAATTGAGTCGATAGCTGCTTATATGCATAAAAAAATAGATACACCCATCCAAATTGAGTCACAAAATGAAATTAATTGAGTCTACCAACTGATTATTGATATATCCGCACTCTTTCATAGGCCATGCGTTGACACCTTCCATTGTCACATTGCCAGATCAGATCCATTCCTTCTCATTATCCTAAGCGAAATAAGTACATAATTTACTTCTTCAGTTCAAAATTACCAACTCCATTGATGCGACTCATGTACCCAAGTATCAACCTCACCGGAATCCACCACACATACACACACAAAAAAAGTTTTTTTTTTTGCCCTTATTGGCCCGTAAATGCATATGCTAGACATATATGCAACTGCACTAAATATGCACGACTTCACTTGCACGAATTGAAGCCCAAAACGAGCTCAATCTTCTCAAAGCGCATCACTTTACAACAGACAGCGTTACTAAGAGCCTAGTCGAGCATAAATCGAACTTCAATACTGAAACCAAATCTAAATCGAGCAGAATATCCAATCTCCGCAGGAAGCACCGCCAGAAGCAAAATGGACACAGAGATAGAGAAAATGAACTAACGAAAGGAGAGAAGTGATCAATAGTTTGATTCATCCAGTGTTCCTCCTTGGTCAAATAGCTGCTGGTGGAGGTTTCCCGCGGCTGCAAAAGCCTCTGTGCCGGTGCAACCGTCATAGTTAAAGCTAAAATCGCGAGAAAAAATGACGCCGGCGCGGCGGTAGCGAGCCTCATCGTGTTTAGCTTCTCTTCGCCGGTGCGAAGAAAATTCTGTTATTTGTTTCCTTGCGTTTGTTAATAAGAATCCACTGTTCTATACGCCTTTATTATTTTGTGGAGTAAATTATAATTATATTTTAAAAAAAATACTTGAGATAAAATATAAAATAGTAAAAAATAAATAGCAATCATCAACATAATATTATATAAATTATAGTCATTTTTATCGTAAATTGTCAAAATTACCTTTATAAATTACTTGATAGATTTTTCGTTTTTAACAATTTGAGTATGAATCACATTTACTAGGTATGATTCATACTCTTCATACATGTATAATAAAATTTATATGAATGGTATGAATTACTAAAATCATATCATTCATACACAATATATAAATATTAATTGTTTGAATTTTTTTGTTGGTGTAGTTTGATTTTTAATTTTGATAATGTGTTATCGTTAGTAGTGTGGTTTCGATTTTGACCGTGAAATAAATTTTGAAAGTGATATTGATGGCGATAGAATTTCCTTAACTCAGAATTTTTCATTTTTTAGTCTTTTGAGTCGCTCATAAATGACTCGAAATCCATTGCTTAAATGAAATCCAATGCTTAAATATTAATCTCACTAAACTCCCATGGTCATGGCCCATGGTTGTGGACTGACGCGCCATAGTGTTCCATTTTGTTTTGTATCATCCCATAAGAATTCTCTCACTAAATTTGTAACAATTTAAAAATAAGTTAATTATAGATAGTAGTATTGGGATAAGTTAATTATAGATAGTAGTATTGGGAAAGATAAATATTAACTATCTATATATTAGTATATAAATTTGAGCAATTTTTTAATTTTTAATACAAAAATATCCTTTTAAATATTCTCCACGTTGTCGCCCGCATATAAGTACCCGCATATAAGTACGAATGATATGATTTTAATGATTCATACCATTCATACATGATTTGTACGAATAATGCTATATAAGTATGAAAAGTATGAATCATACCTAACAAACGTGATTCATACTCAAAATGCTAAAAAACGAATAATTTGTCGGTTAAAGAAATTCCACCACCACCAATACCACCATCAAAATTTATTTCACAACCAAAATCGAAGTCACATCAATAATCAACATACCACTAACAACAACAAATTATCAAAATCAAACTACACCAACAAAAAAATCTAAACAAATAATATTTAGACATTGTGTATGAATTATATGATTTTAGTGATTCATATCATTCATAAGTGAATTGTATAAATATTAGTATTACATATGTATGAAGAGTATAAATCACACATAACAAGCGGATTCATACCCAAAATCTTAAAAACCTAAAAATATGTTGGTTAAATTTACAAGGGTATTTACGACAATTTACAATAAAAATAAATATAATTTATATAGTATTATGTTGATGGCTACAGTGTATCTTTAACTATCTTATTTGAATATTTTTTATTTTGCCTTATTTAAAAATAGTACTAAAAGTTAGTAATTTAAAAAAAAAAAATTGTAGTTCTATTATATTTATTGATTAATTAAAATTAAATTAATTTGAAATTATTAAAAATTGTGTTGAATCGAGATTATTCAAGATTAATATTATTATATAAAATATACTAAAATTCATAACTCATGACAAATTTTAAGAGGTATCGTCTTAAAATTGAATTTGGAACATAGTCTTTCGAATCTAATTATCCAATTGCTCATAAAATTAATTTTGTAATTCAATCATGTCAATTAAATATTAAAAAAAATCAAATTACAAAATCATGTCATAAAAAATTCTAATTCGAAACTTATTCATAAAACATTAATCTCTATCACTAAGCTAACACGGACCAACTAAATATTTTTATGTCAAGAAAAACATCATAGTTGTCTGGACATGGGATGTATTATAGTTGAGGTTTATTTAATTAGTAATTACGTAACTTAATCGTATTTGTACTTTTAAATACTACATAAACATACATTCATATGCAAGAAGAAATATGAAGTTAATATATTTCATTAGTGTTATTTTATATTTTATTTTTATAAACATAGTAAGTATTAATTTTAATTAAATATATATATATATATATATGATCATTAATTAATGGCATAATTTTGAAAGCTACAACCAAAAAACAAAAGTATTCTAAAAATGTTAAGTTTTCTTCATTATTCTCTATTTTTCTGTACAATCTAAAAGAAGTTAAAAAAAATAAAAAAAATTAAGAGATAACCAACGAACACCATTATCGTATAAGAAATTCACTTTCAATTATCTTGAAAACTTTGATAAAAGATTAAAATGTTCTTTTGTTTTGAAGGCCCTATAATATCATATATTATATTATAACTCGGATGAAATGTGTCACTATAAAATATAATTAACATTATAATTATTATTAATGACTTTATAATATGAAGAATACCAAAATATTCTCTTATAATAAAAGTATTATGAAATTTACATTTATTTTAAATGGCAAATATAAATAATTAAAATAAAAATTAGGTGAGTTAAAATACTCACAAAAATGAAAGATAAAAGATAAACAAACACATGAGTACACGAGGAATTAATCATGTGATCATCTAATTCATTTCACAAAATAATTTAAATTAGATGAGCATAAGAAGAAATTATTCATTTTATTATGTAATACAAATAATTTTCATTTTTTTATTTTAAATGAATATATTTTAATTTTGTTTTCGTAGCCGCCGATTACTGGACCAAGGAAGAGGTTTCCTTGTCGTTGTTGTTCTTCCCATAAGTGTCATAAATTCGGGAATCAATCGTTCTGGGGAGGGACAAGATAAGGTTTCTACATGAAAGATGTCTAACTTAAGAAACAAACAAGGAGACTAAAAAACAGAAGAAAGAATCGTTAAAATAGTTATCCGAATGGATAATTTTACCTAGTGGTGTCAATGGGTAGGTTTTAGCCGGACCAGAATCGTTAAAATAGTTACGGTTCTGGAACTGGAACCGGACCGTTAATTAAATTATTAATGGTTCCAGATCGGAAGAATACCCATGAGTATTTTCGGATTCGGGTCACTCATGGATCTAAGATAAATTTGAACAAATTCTTACTTTGTCCATTGCTATTGTAACGGTTTACATTCTGTTAATTTATACAAAATTTAAATAGTAACCGAATCGTATTTTAAATTCGAGTAACTAATAAACTTACTTAGAGTCTTATAAGGTATATATAAATAGTATGAATTATACAATTACTATCATGTCTTCAACGATATTCCAAATTCATATGAATAATTTAAATTTGCGACTATAAATTTATTTATTTTTACTAATTTTGTATTTTTTTTTTCATCGTTTAAAAAGGAAAGTAAAAATGGGCTTCTAAGAACCTATATATGTTGGGCTTTAAAAATTATGATGTCTAAAATTTTATTTTTTAAGATAAAAAAGAATTTTATTAGTCGGGTCGGGTCGGATTAGAACTGGAACCGTATAGCGGGTCGGGTCGGGTCGGGTCCGGACAGGTGCGAAAAAAACTATAAAAAAAACTGATTTTTTTTTTAATTGTTAGGGTCCGGATTATAACTGGAACTGTACCTTACGGATAAGGTTAGGTCTGGACCGACCATGAGTGGGTTTATACGGGTCTAGAACCGGAATCGGAACCGAAACTATAACTTTAAAATGAGCAAATTTTGATCGGTTCCGAGTCTGGATAAAACCCACCCATTGACAAGTCTAATTTTACCCATTAACCCTTTATAACAATCATTTTTTGTAAAGCAATCATGTTCTGTTATTATAGGTATATATATTTTAATTACCGAATGGACAAGAAATACATAAAACCGTTTTTTAACTAATCAAACTTGACTGTCACACAAACATCTCTTTACATCAGTTCTCACACATGTCTGTCTGTTTGCAAAAAGCCCAAAGTTTCCTCACACATCCCATTTGAACTAAGCTTCTGGTTCAGCAAAACCTTCACTCACTGGAAAACTACCAGCTGCTCAACCACATTCACTAGCTGCTATACATACTACTCAAAGAATCTCACACAATTCCATCAAAGAATGTTGCTTGCTGCATCTTCCCACATTCGAGCCCCAATCTAAAACCAAAACTATGCAAACGACGAGCCTTATCCCGGACCTACGATGTCTGTTCACAAAAATAAGACAATAACAAGGTTTAGATAACAATCATGCCTACTAACATATGTCTCAGCACTTGCAGCATATCCCCTCCTGCAAATGCAACCCTTTTTTGATTCTTGAATGATTATATATGTTTTACTCATAGAAACAGATAATTGTCTCACGTATCTCAGACACACAGTTCAAGATTCAATTTGCAATAAGTGATTTGGTTTGTTCCAAGTGTGAAAAGCCTTGCAGCTTGTGCCTCAAAAGAAGAGTATGCAAAATCTTGAATGAAAAAGTCTAATGCATAGTTGATCTCATATATAAATCGGAGTAAGATTCAATCATTCAATGTGCATGGAAAGAAAAGGTGGTTTAGATTTAGATTATGTTGCCTGATTGTTGGAATTGTGGCTGTGGAGGCGATGAGGATGCATGTTCAAATCGATCATTCCTTTACCAATAATAGCATCTCTATCTGTACTGGCGTTTAGGTTGGGAGAAAAGGTACGTTTTTGTTCATCATCTTCGTCCATTACTTTTTCCGAGTTGCTATTCTCTCTCTTGCTTTCAGCTGCAGCTCCCAGCTCCTCAGTCGTGCCCGGCTTATCTCCTGGAAACTGTGGGACCACCTCGAAGAATTAGTGACTCGTTCCACACTAACAGAAACATTACAAACTTGTAATATGAAATAGACCTCGACTCTCTGTCTTAGCAAGAGGTATCTTCGATGGGTTCTCTTGCCACCAACGTGCACGATCATGTCGCATTGCAGACACAGCGAACTACCATCCACTTCACAGTAAAAGAAGGCTGGAAGTACGAAGTGCGAAGCATGAAGCACTTTTATTAGGCCTCAGAGACAAATCGACATGATTGAGTATAACTTTAGAAGAAAAATGTGCAAATTAAAAGGTTCGAAGTGAAGCATACCTGGAGCATTTTCACATATGTCACAACGTGGAACGTCGCTAGGAGTAGCGAGACCAACTCTTACATGCCTACTGGCAAGTTTATTGCACGTGTGAACCTGCATCATCATAAGCAAACACATCTTGATCAATACATTATCTGGAAATGAAAAGTCTCCTATATATACATATACATATGCACAAATGCAGCATAAAAATAGCACAAGGGGATAGGAGTTAATATGTCTATAATCCACTCCATTCAAATCATGCCCCTTTGTTGTAAAATTGTGTTTAATCTCCTATGTGAAACGGCGAATGACATGGCTGCAAAGTGTTCAAAGGATGCAAACAATCTTCAATATTTATGTAGACTTTTAGAAAATCAAGAATCTCCTACATATATATTGTTAATAAGCTTTATCCAATCCATTCAGATCAAGGCTCCTTTGTTGCAAATTGTGTCTAATCCACTATTCCAGAACAGCCACTACCAGATCGTATACGAAACACTATTTTAGAATAGAGGATTTCGTGTAAACTCACTCAACTGGTTAGCTACTAACACGCTTAAGAGCATAGGACATTAAAAATCAAGAAAACACCAACACAAGTAAATGAAGTTAAAAAAAGTGCAAATATGAACTCTCAATCCAAATCTCTGCAACCCCACCACAAAGAAACTCAATGTTTACAACATTATCATAAAAAAAGAAACACATGATTAAAGATCAATGTCATTCCTTTCAAGCATGCCTACAGCAACCCAAAACAAGTTTAATAAACTAATAATCACCACCTCACATCCTCACCAAAAAAGAGTGGAGAGCAACTTTTAATAATCTATTTTCCTGTCTAATTTAAGGCATCAAAAATCAAGAAAGCACAACTAGTTCAAAACAGAATTCTCAATCCAAATTTCAGCAGACCCACATCAGAAAAGTTACAACATTATCCAGATGAAATAGGCAGATGATTAAAGTTCAATGCAATTTATTTCGAGAATATATATACCTAAGTAAAGCAACCCAAAAAAGAGGAATTTTTTAAATATTAGTAATAACAATAAAGCATGCCTTATCATCGCAGGGGCGACAAAGCGCAGCCTCATCAGCAGCACAGAAAAGCACAGCAGCAGCGCCCTCACAAACATCACAAAGCGTCCGCATACTTCATTTCTCCGACCAAACAACAAACATTAAATCCACCTACCCAATGACACGCACACAAATTCACACGAGTTTAACAAAACATAATATCCCACTAACGCAAAACAAAGGAGATAGCTAGGGATGAGTTCCTGGGAAAGCAAATATCTTTTGGTGGAGTTTGCTGGGTGGATTTTGATGAAAAATAGCTACGAACAAAGAGTAAGGTAAGAGTTGGTGGGGCTTCAAGATAAATTAGAGAGAAGCAACAAAATGTGTTGTGTTGTTGAAGTTGAACAGGAAACAGTCTCGAGAGAGAGAGAGAGATAGAAAAGAAGTGTTTGGTGCCACAAATTGGAATTTGATACATGTGGGGTTGGAGATTTGATTTGGTGGTGAGCTTGATTCTTGCCCACTAGTTGAATATCTCACCATTGGCCCAGAATCACCACCACCACCACCTTTTTTCTATTTCTATTTTTTATTTTCCTTTGATTGATCAGCCTTTTGTCTCGCCTCTGCTATCTCCCTCTCATTGCCTCATTGGTGCTTGCTTGTTCTACTTTTCCATGCATAAAAGGGGGCCCTCAAATATAGAGATTTTTATTGGATTTGACTCAAAATATATTAGCATACACTACTATATTGTCTAGTTTTTTTGCTAAAATAATGTGGTGTGCTTCTTTTTCATTTTTGGGAGGGGGGAATGTGATGTGTTTCTTGAGACAACTATATTCTATATGGATGCTTCTTTAATTGTTACTTATGGATGTTTATAGTCCATTGGAGAGAGTTATTGTGTTACTTTCCAAAACTTGGACAAGGATTTCAAATTTATTTTAAAATGATTGAATTTGCCCAATCTATAATTTATAATTATAATAAACTAGTTTATGCACGGTGCTCAAAACGAGAATATTTTATTTATTAATAATTTATGCATACAGATATTTAAAGGAATTATAAATGTTGTAATTAAATTATAATCGGATCTTAATCGGTGATTTTAGAACTGTAATCGTAATCAACGGTTCGATTCTAAATCGTGACTATGTAGAAGAAGGTTTCGTAACAGTTTCAAAATTTTAGAAGTGTGATCAATGATCTAAAATAGCTTCATTTTATTTTATCTGGTTCAATTTATTGCGTATTTTATAAAGTGTGATTTTATAATTTATAAAAACATTCTCTTTCATCCACCAATGTTTGTTACGTATTTTCTTTTTGGGTCGTCCACCAATGTTTGTTATGTTTTAAATTTTCCTTTTATAGCGCACACTTCAAATGGAACTCAAACTATATTAACTACATTTTTCCACCAAAGTCAAAACGTTATATTAAAACATGTGTTGGGTCAATATGTAACAAACATTAGTGGACGGATGCAGTATTAAAACTTATGAATATATATTAATAATAAAAGAAATTAAAAATCAAATTTTAATTTTGAATTTTAAATCAATGACATTTTGTGATTTTATATAATAATAATATAATAATTTATTTTTATTTTGTAATCATAATAATTTTAAAAATAACAAACAAAAGAACATTGAAAATTTCAAAAGTTAAATAATGATATATATTATTACATAATCATGATTATATATATTTTTAATATATCAATATTAATTTTTTTGACGGTTCAAAACTGGTAACCGTTCTACACAGTTCGGTTTCAAAACGTAAATCGTCGTAACAACGGTTTGATTTTGATTTTGAATTTTCAAAACAGTTAGATTTCAAATTACTATCTTTTTTATGACAATAAAAGTGCTATCTTTCTTAGTCATAATCATGTAGCTCAAAAACGAGCTAAGTATACAACTTTGTTCGAAAGCTTGTGTCTTCAGGTAGAATTTGCTGACATCTTCACAAAAAAGTTTCCTTCTACTAGCTTTTGAATTTTACTTCATCTGTGTATTAAGCATAACATACTTTATATTCATTTGAGTATATTACGATAATAAATTGTGATAAGTTTATTATGACAGACAGTGATAGTATTATTTTAAATTGAGAGGTACGTGGAGAAATTTTGGAACTATATTTAAAATTACCGGGTAAAGATTATTTACAGTAATGGGCCCAACTGGGCTATGAGCTTATGATACTGGGCCATAAACAGTACCACATAAAGCATATCAGTGAATAGAAAATCTTGTCATGAACACTGCATTATATTTCCATTTTAATTTAATTTTCAGATTGTAGTGTAGTGTGTGTTTGTTACATGTAAATTTGGAAATTGAATTATGAAATGGGGCATATGAAAATTAAATTCGGAATGGGCCAAGGCCCACATTTCAACGATTATTGGCATGTGATTCAATGAATTGTTTATAATTGAAATTTTGTTATAAATAAATTTCAACAAAATATCAGCCACTCAATCATTATTAGCCTCTTTGATCATTTAATTATTCATCTCACCAACTACCTAAGAAATTATTTTATTTCATTTATGTACTTATTTATTTTTGAGCAACCAATGTGACTTATCAATGCCAGCTTCACCATTTCACTGTAAATAGATCCACCGGAGTATAACTTAATGTGTGTTATGCATAAATGAGATAATAAAAATTTATTGATATTATTTTTGGATTAAGATTTATTAATTATAATATATGTTGGATCGAGAGTGTCTTTCAAAATTAATGTACTGCCCCACATATCAACACTTTTTTTCCCAACTTATTTTGTTTTCACTGACATTCTGATTTAGGACATTTCCCGGTAAGTCACCTATCATAATATTGCTCCTATAAAGGCATCATCTGAAAAGATGATTCATCATATTGGTATGAGTAGTATTAATCAATTCCTTTAACCTCTCATCAATAACGGTAGAGCAGACCTTTTTCGACTGAGGTTGACCGCACTTCCATAAATTTTCTTGGGTATAATACACGAAAGACCCACTCTCCGTGAGGTGCTGGATTCACTTCCTAACAATACAATTTAATATTTATTTTATATAAAATTATAAAAAATTGTAATTAAGAAACAAAAACAATAGTAATTCACATATTTATATGACATTTATGCGTAGTTGTCATATTGTTCGCGAGCACGTTAAATTATGCTCCCTCAAATAGGGGATTCGTTATAAATTGCTTGACGGCCATGACGTATACAAAAAATATATACTCGCTTTCGTATACCAAAATAATTTATCTTTTGATCCAACACGACTTTAACAATGTGTTTAAACTTTAATGAGAATGTGTAGTGAGCATAATTTGAGTTCATTTGATACATTGTTTAAAATTTGATCGTGTATAGTAATTGTAGTTTGAGTCTCACTTAATATATTATTTTAAATTGAATTGTGTGTAGTGAATACAATGTGCCCACTTGCTATAGATGAAGTTTCAAGTGTAAATTATTTTCGCAAATGTTCCAAAGTGACAAAACTTATAATATTGACGCCAAACAATTATTTATTTATTAAGCCTAATAAAATGTTCTCAGGTACTTAATGGGTAGATGAAAAATGTATTTTCATAATTTATTTAGAAATTCATAAAAATGTATTATTTTTTTTTGAATAGGATCATGCAAAATACTTAATATTTTACACTTAATATATAATCTAATTTTCGGCCCTTTTATTCATTAGTTTTTTTTCGTAAAATACTAACAACTCTCACAATGCATTTTTCGTGCTCTCGTAACGTATTTTTCATGAACAGGAAAAAGTAAATGCAAGTATTTTTTTAAACTTCGAATAAGTATTTCTATTTACCCGGTTTTGATGAATTCTAATCACCTTTGAAAAGTCTCTAATAATGTTCCACTTTTTAAGATTATAATTTAAAATTAATGGACCTTGTTAAATAATTTTATTATTTCTTTTGTTTTCCACATGCTGCGTTCTTAATTTCTCCTTTTTGTTGGCAGCTTTCACTTTCTTTATTTTTTTCTTTCCACATAATATAATTGATTTCTTATTGAATGTTGAAAAATAGATCTAAATTAAATATTTGTGAGTCCACTTTGCTTGTACGTGAAGCTGCATTAACATGCGGACTGTGGAAAGACGATAAATCATTTTCATTGTAAATAGTTTGTGCAAATGTTAATTTAATTTCAATGAATATTATTTAAATTTTTTTGTCTTATTTAAATCATGTTAAAATCTGAATAATTCCACCAAAAATATTTTGTATATGAAAAGAACTCATTATATAATGTGTAGACAAATATGACAATTGAATTATATTGGGATACATTTTCTGACCCTTGTTCAATAATTGGAATGTACTAATATGTATTCCACTCATTGATGGATTTTATTTAATGATACACTCTAAAATATCATCGTAATATAATTATCTACACCCTCCTTTATTATTTAACTTGACACATTTTATTTATTATAATAAATTTACTTGAATATAAACGTGTCAGAAATGGAGTAATGAGTATAACTTGTGCAATTTCTTTTCATGTTATTTGAGTTATATTCTAACTATTTTTTGAGCATGCTAAATCTTCCGGATTAAAAGTTCACACAAGATTACTCATCTTATATATGTAGACATTTGGTTTGAATGATTAATTTATCAATGTATAAAAATATTATATTATTAAAATACTTCATCACATATTCTTATTATCTTTTTTCTTATCTTCTCTTAGAAATTACATTCATTTTCATGCTCTTTAATCACTCGAATAAGTAATTATATAATCACTTCAATTTTGGAACTATTAAAGTATTGATCCTAAAGATGCGTAAGAAATGATGAATTATGAATATGAATATGAATAAAAAAAGTACTCTTATCACTCATGTTTAACAAATCAAATTACTTGAAAAATATACATTTAACTTGAAAACAAACTATTTTGGAACTAATTTAGTCTAATAAGCTTGGGTCGGTTCATTTTATTCCATCTCATTCAATAATTTTGATATTATTATATATTAAAGAACTCGAACTTGAAACTATATTCTCCAATATTAACCATCTATTATTAGACCAACTATGTATGAACACCTCTAATCACACACTTTATTATTATGTTATATGGAAAGGGCCCATCTATTTTTTATTTTATTTTTGGTAACATCACATGCATTTGCAAATTTCATTTGCCTGGGTAAAGTAATAATGAGTAGTGCAACATTATATTAGCATATGCACATGGGATGTAAAGCCATTTTTTGGTCAAAGAATCCAAATTTATGTCCCCACTACATATTATTTTCTTTCTAGCACATTTCCTTTGTATTCAACAACAAAACATGTTCATCATCAATGTTGGCTATCATTTTTTAAATATCATTACTGGATAATTGTTTTCATAATTGACAAAACTATGTTTAATAATGCTTCATATTATATTAATAAATATATTGTAGATAACATTAATTTATTTGTGATAAGTTTAATATATTTTTTATGAATATAAATTGGAAACATTCAAACACTATTTAATTTGTTCATATTTCTACTATATATATTGATAGTATTATAGGCTGCCTTCTTGGGCCAATGTCCTCATTTTTAGTCACCAACTTTCATGATAAGAATTGCAATATTAATTATGTTGCCTCTATTATGTAACTATACATTAATGACATACATAAAATAAAATTATTCTCCATCCGTCTATGAAATTTCTTTACATTTTATCATTTTAGCCAGTCGATTTACATTTCAAACTTTTTATTTATGGTAAATGGACTCACTACACTCAATACACAACTTAATTAGAAATAATAAATCATATAGAACTCAAACTCTAGTCAATACACACAATCATTTAAAAATAATAAATATGGTGAATCCAAAACTCTACTTATCATACACTCTTAGACAAAGTCAAAAATTTATGGGAAGAGAAAAAGTTTTAAACTAACTTGAATGAATAGAAGGGATTGCCATTACTTCTTAAATTCATTATTTTTTTTCTTTAATTATCATTGATTAAATTATATGCTACTTATTTTAGTGAAGTAAAAAACTTTAAGTACATGGGCCGGTGTTATTATTATAATTAAAGAAGCATAAGGATGCCATGTGCTTTTTCCTTTAGGCACAGAATTTATGTTAAAGACAATTATTACTATATTTAAAAACTTTTTTTTGGGATTTTGTTAGATATTATTATATATTTAATGGTGGTCCGGTCGAGCATAAATAATGTATTTTTCTATAAAAAAATACTATGGATTATAATATTGTTAGTAGTCATTTTTCGTGATTAATTTAGACTACCAGCGGTTCTTTAAATTTGATATTTTAAAAGTTGTAATGTCAGAAGTCTATTTATATATTATCGTAATAAATCATAATCACATATTTATAGTAAAAAAAAAAAAAACACACACATTTCATATATAACTTTATCAATACACATTATATGCATTTATAAATCGAATGCCCATATAATTCTATAATTAGTATAACATGCAAAATAATTATAATTTAAATTATCGTGACAATAATGTAGTACTAATTATAATTTATATAATGCGAAAAGTTATAGCAATTCTTACAATTTCAGGAATCGGTAATCCGTAATTGCCCAATATCAAGTATTTCGGGTAATACACATATCTGATTGGGTTTGGGTACTCGAATACCCGATTTTTTAATTTTCGGGTTTCGGGTCGGGTCGGATTTTCATATTACAAGTTTTTAGGTTCGAGTAATACTCAAAATTCGATTTTTTATTAGTTATATAATACTCATTTGTCTCATTATTTATAACTATGTTTGACCAAAATTATGAGTGTTTTATTGATTTTTTGACCATAAATAATGAAACAAATAAAATATTATATTTTATTTTTATAATTGAAAATATTGGAATATCTAAAATATCCGAAAATACTCGATAAATAACTGAAAATACGAAAAATTTCAATTTAAATCGGTTATTTTCGGGTACCCGAATATCCTACATGGAATACTCGAGTCGGGTTCGATACTCGAAGTTTTAATTCGTATTTATGTTCAGATAGTGAAAGTTTAAAATTCTCGTGTTCGAATACCTAAATATTTCGAATAAAATATTCGATCCGACCCAAACCCATATATATATGTGTGTGTGTGTATGACTCTAGTAACCTTCTTTGTGAAAATTTAGGAAGTGGACCTCAATTGTAACAAAAACTTAAAGCGCCAAAAATTAAATAATACTACTTCAATATTAAATAACACTATCGTTGTCTTGGAAGCAATTATTTTCAAAGTAGGATATGATATGATGGACCATCATTTTCACAAAAAATTATAAATATTAAAATAAAATAAAATAAAATACAATATAAACGTGAACAAAGTCAGAAGAGAAATAAACAATTAAGACTTTATTGTATCATAAATCATGTTTGGATATCCTTGTCAACCAACGACGCATTCTAATCCTAATTAGTAGATTCCTAATCCTGCCATTTAGCAAATTTTATTTTCTTTATTATTTTTCATAATTAGGAATTTAAAATTTGCAAAAATAAAGTTATTTTTTTTTTCCTAAAACGAAAGGAAAACAAATATATTAGTGATTGAGGATTAGTTAGAAGAAATTATTATAAACCGCTGCTTACGTTAACATAATCCACAAAAAAGCAATCAAAAAATTTACAATCGCTTTCATCGTTGCCATCTTCTGAAAAAGAAAAAGAACCAAACTTCCATTTCAAAATCCAATCTTTCTTCTCTCTTCCTCTCATCTCTCCCTCCCTCTATTTCTCTCGCTGTAAGGGAAGAAGGGAGCAGAGAGATTGTGCAAGAAGAGAGAAGGGAGGCATTTTCTTGATAAAACAATAGCTATCCGACATTCTTCGACAGCGACCCATTAAGGGAGAAAAAGGGAAAAAAAGGAAAAATCAAATCTTTTTCCTCAGGTAAAAAAGTAATTCTTGATTGATTCTTAAGCATGACATGTATTCAACCTAATCACGATATTATTTTAAGTTTTAAAGCTCCTGAGTTGGGAAACATTCATGAGAATCAAGACATTTGACAGTCTGTAGATATGGACCACACAACCCCTTAGGCAAAGAAAATTGCTTAAATTCCTAATTAATGCATGAGACAAAAGGTGTGGCCACGGTATATATGATTGAGAGGTTACCATATTTCTATTGACTTCTACAATTTCAGTTTCACCGGGTGTTCATCATTGGCTGCTCCAAAAATCTTTTTTTTTTTTTCTATTAGTTTTCTGATTTTTTTAGCCCCCTTTTATTTTCTTTTTTCAAGGACATGCTCATGAGTTTGTAGTGTGAGCTTTGTGGGGGTGGAAATGGGGACAGTTGAAGGTGGAGGTGAGGTGGTGAGAGGCAGTGAGGAGAGGATTTATGTGTCGGTGAGGTTGAGGCCTTTGAATGGTAAGGAGATCGTGAGGCATGATGTCTCAGATTGGGAATGCATGAATGACAACACAATTGTTTACAAGAATGCTAATTTCTCTGCTTCGGAGAGGTCCATGTATCCAACTTCCTATACATTTGGTGAGTTCAAGTTCCCAAAATGTAATATGTTTCTTCATAATTTTGTGGGTTTTTTCTGCCCATATATATCAGTTTTGAGCTTGTTGAGGTAGGGTTGGATCATGTTGTGTCAGAAGATGATCATGATCTACTGTGATGAGCTGCAGTTTCTAAATGTAATTTGTTTGCTGATGATTTTGTTGTTTTTTGACAGAATTGTGAGCTTTGAGTTTCTTGAGGTTGGGTTGGATCATGTTGTGTAACAAGATGATCATGATCTACTATTATGAGCTGTTGTTTTTCTCACATTTAACTCGTTTCTTGACAATTTTGCAGAATTCTGAGTTTTTCTGAGTAAAATGAGGTTGAATTTGATCATATCGTGTAAGAAAATGATGATTATGTCAATGAATGTCCAATGACACTTTGTTAGAACAGAGATTTTGTGCTACCTTTTAAAGGGTTTCAATTCTAAATCTGGTTCATGAGGTTTTCAATAGTAGATCTCAATTGTGTGCCAAAAGTAGTTGCCTTTTCTTACTGTTACTAGGTGGAATTTGAGAATGGCTTAGTGAATTTCTTATTTCCCTGTACAGATAAGGTGTTTAGGCCCAATTGCTCGACGAGGGAAGTATACGAAAAAGCAGCAAAAAATGTTGCAATTTCAGTTGTTAGTGGAATGAATTGTGAGTACAGTCTCTACCATTTCAGTTGCCTTGTTTTTCATGTGGAGTCTCTTTCAAAGAATTCTTAATCCAAACTATGATAAAACTTTCGTGCAGCAAGTGTTTTTGCATATGGTCAAACGAGCAGTGGGAAGACTTTCACCATGACTGGAATAACCGAGTATGCAATAGCCGACATATACGATTACATACAAAAGGTACTATTCAAACAGCCATTTCATTATGTCTCTTGCAAATGAACTGTATAAAAGCTCTAATAACTATGAACTTCAGCATCGGGAAAGAGATTTCGTACTAAAGTTCTCTGCTTTGGAAATCTATAACGAGTCCGTGAGAGACCTCCTCAGTGCAGATAGCACTCCTCTAAGACTCTTGGATGATCCTGAGGTGAACCCTTTTCCTCATACTGGAATTTTGTACAAGAATTTGGTAAAAATTTTTAACAGTCATTGTTCGGTTTTGGTAGAGAGGAACGGTTGTCGAGAAGCTTACCGAGGAAACTATAAGAGACTGGGATCATGTGCTCCAGCTTCTTTCTGTATGCGAAGGTAAGAAAACAGATAATACAAAGTAATCGGTTTTGGAATCTACTAATGAACTCCTAAGCCTTTTCCTTGTGGCATTTGGGATTATAGAATCTGAAAATTCTGTCGAATTTTGCAGCTGAAAGGCAAATTGGAGAGACGAACCTTAACGAAGTGAGTTCAAGATCTCACCAGATTATCAGACTGGTAAGGCTTCTTGTTTTTCACTTTCCTCGTGTTACATCGATACGGATGATTTTCATTGAGATGAATATGTTGTTGCAGACAGTGGAAAGCTCGTCTCGGGATTTTGTAGGCAGGGACAGCGTAAATGCTCTTGCAGCTGCTGTGGTATGGAAAACTAGAGTACTAATTGTTAAGTAGCTTTGATGTTTTCAAGCCTCGTGGCTTTTTTCCTCAACAGAATCGTGTTTTTCCTTCGTTGTGAAATAGAATTTCGTTGATCTTGCTGGAAGTGAAAGAGCATCGCAAGCGTTATCAGCTGGGACGAGATTAAAAGAAGGCTGCCATATAAACCGCAGTTTGCTCACACTAGGAACTGTTATTCGCAAACTAAGGTATTCACACTGTTGTACTTTCTTTAACTCCCAAATTTCACAACTCCAATGTTTCAATTAAAGTTGGTGACATGTACTCGATTTCAGAAAGATCGGAACGATTCTTACATTTATCTTCATTCATTCATGACCATATGCAGCAAGGGTCGAGGTGGGCACATTCCATACAGAGATTCTAAGCTAACTCGAATTCTTCAAACATCGTTGGGAGGAAATGCTCGAACAGCCATCATTTGCACCATGAGCCCAGCAAGGACCCACGTCGAGCAATCGAGAAACACTCTTCATTTTGCAAGCTGCGCGAAGGAAGTGGCTACGAACGCAAAAGTTAACGTAGTCATGTCTGACAAAGCTCTGGTTAAGTATTTGCAGCGAGAGCTAGCAAGGCTCGAGAATGAGCTGAGAAGTTCTCAACATACTGCTTCCACTCCCAATTATCCCGTGATGCTCAGAGAGAAAGACCTTCAAATTACTAAGGTAGGTACTAAATGTTTATGTTGCGTGTAGACGAAATTTTGACATCGTTAAACAACCATTATAAGGTTTTATGTCGTCGATCTCCTACGTAGACCGGTGAATATATTATTTTCTTGGATTCCTTACATGCGAAGATCAACTGTATGATCTTTGGAGCTTCTATTGAAAAAATTCTATTTTTTTGTAGCTCGAGGAGAAGCTAAATGAGGTTATTGTGCAACGAGATGCTGCACTATCACAAGTCAAAGAATTGTTAGACATGTTCGGAAACGATGCATCCTTGACACGGGTAACAATTCTCGTACTTCAGAGTTTTTTATATTGTTACATGATTCTCATCTTCGACCAAATTGAATATGAAGATGGAGATGTCCATGTGGATAGTCGATATTACACCATCTCGATTTGAATAGATGGAAAGAAGTTAAGTTCATGTATCATATGACACAATTTAGGAGTCATTTGTAAAGCCAAAAACGGCACAAAGTTCGTGTATTTTACGACAACTTTCCCATCCCTTCATTTCGTGTTTTCACTTCTTTTTCTATTTTCTAGGTTGGATCAGGACACTACCCACACTTGCGAGTACAAGAATCACCGGAAAGAAGGAATGCAGAAGAGGAGACGGCTACTCCTCACTCCTCAGATCTGGATGCAAGAACGTGTTCCGGCAGCCACAGCAGAACAAGTTCAGATGGTCAAATAGTGAAAGTTCCGTATTTTGACGAGAACTTCATGCATAGTAACGATTCTCCAAGGGTCTTAGCTTCAAACTCCAGCGACAGTTACTCCAATCATGGTTGGGAGGAGATTGACAAGCAAAGCACTGGAACATCGGAGGACGTATGCAGGGAAGTCCGTTGTTGCATTGACACAGAAGAATTGAGTAACAGAGTCAACTCCATTTGTTCAGAAGAGAACACCGACTTCCCCGAAGTGAAAGTATACGTGAACGGACACACGCAAACCATGGAATCACTGCCGACTCCTTCCGAAAACAATTGCGCAATAAACGAAGATATGAGTTCTGAGGTTGTGCAGTCAAAGGAGGACGGAGAAAACGAAACATCGTCTCCTCCATCTATGGAAGAGAGGGAAGTTAGCACCATTAAGACACTAGATTTTGCATCGAGTACACATGAAATGAATAGAGATTCATCCTTATCTACCTTATACAAATTTACCAAAAGCAGAAGCTGCAGAGCAAGGATCGCTGGCGCGAACTCCCCGTGGTTCAAGACGACAGATTTTGGTGAGATCACGTCGTTCTTTGGATCAGAACGAGGATATATGGATTGTGATAAGAAACTCTCTCCAGTAGGCTTTACTCCCTTTGTTCGAGATATATCAAGAAAAGAATATCAGTTTTCACCAGAAAATACTTTTGATATTGAAATTGACGCCCAAGGAGAGAAGTTTCTGCCAGGTGAGGTGAACGAAAGGACAGAGCATCTATCCGAAGATTTCCATAATAAGAATGAGGTGAGTTATGCTCGTTCTCCTTCTTGTTAACTTGTTTGTCGTGCGGAGGTTTTCTCTCAACTGTTAATGAGCAATCATTCTCTTATTGATGATGCAGTCAAAGGAGGCAGTACCAGAAGCTGATGAGTCTCCGAAGAGGGAAGTGAAAGACGTTGGCTTAGATCCCATTATCGACGAATGCAAGAGTGTTTCGAACTGGCCATCCGAGTTCAAAAGACTCCAACGAGAGATAGTAGAGCTGTGGCATGCGTGCAATGTCTCGTTGTTACACAGGAGCTACTTCTTCATGCTATTCCAAGGTGGCGATCCTTCGGATGCCATATATTTGGAGGTCGAGATGAGGAGGATGAAGTTCTTGAAGGAAAAATTCTCTCGAGGAGAGAGCACCATCGTGAACGGGCAGTGCCTAACACTTGCTTTGAGGTAAGATCGTGACGTCCCTTTCCTGAGTCTTATAGCTTGAAACAATTTATAAAGAGACCGATTCTAAGCGCCTCAACTGCTCACTTTTCTCGTAAAACACAGTCTGAAGGCGCTTCGCGAGGAGAGACGTACTCTGAGCAAGAGGATGACGAAGAAGCTCTCCGAGCAAGAACTTCATAGCCTCTTCATCAAGTGGGGCATTGGCCTCGATTCCAAACTCCGGAGGCTGCAGCTCTCCTACCGCATCTGGACCAGGACCGATGACATGGATCACATTGCTGAGAGTGCATCCCTCGTTGCAAAGCTCGTGAGTTCCATGGAACATGGGCAGACACATCATAAAGAGATGTTTGGTCTCAACTTCACACCAAGGAGCTCGACAAGATCCCACCATAGCTTCAGACGGAGCCTGATTTCATTCTTGTAACGTGTCGGACACACGTACGGTCATCGTTCGATGCTAATGTAGACGGTTTTGTCATTCTTCTCATCTACCTCCTGAATTGTAATATGGATCGGCAACTGTATAATTTTTTACCAGGCTAGAAAATGGTTGTTGGTGTAAAGTTAGTATATATTATTTGACTTACTAGAGATTGAAAATAACAGAGTATGTGAAGGCAATGATGAGCTATTGTTTGTATAAAATTTTCTAATTTTTGGCTATATAATGGTGTCTTGATTTACTTGTACACTCACCTTGCCATTTATTTATTTTTTTAAAATTATATTGTGAGCAGAAACCATGTATAAGCTAATGATGAATGGGTTCAAGCTAGTTTTATTTAGGGTGCAATTACAACATAATCACTTCCCAAGTGTTGCAAATATATATCCAACCTTTTGATATGTTGCTTTTGAGATCATCCACCAAATTTTGAAACTTCCAAATCTACATAAATTTTGATATGTTGCAATTGAGAGTATCTCCCAAACTTTGAAATTTTCAAATCAAAATCATTTTCATCATCTCCTAAGAGATTATAATCCACATGTTAAGTGATGTGAGATATACCCATATTATAAATATAACAAACTACTATGCTTCTGACGCTATGCCTATAGCGGTCCACTTTAGACGCCCCGCTACGTGAACCAACTGTCGTAATCCTTATGTTAAATTCATTTTCAAAAGTTCGTCAGGTTGGTTCTGATACCAAATGTTATAATCCTTATGTTAAACTAATATTCAAAAGTTCGTCGGGCTGGCTCTGATACCAAAATGTTATAATCGTTATGTTAAACTCATATTCAAAAGTTCACTTAAAAAGAGAAAGGGTGTCAAAAAATTACAAACCACAGGTTAAGTTCATTCTTGCAAATTGAGTCAACTGTGGTGATTAAAATTGCCATCAACTCCTTCTGTTGTTAATGTTTAACATGTTAACACAAGTTCAAATCAAATTATCTTGATCTCAACCCTCATTGTTGATATGATGATATACAATTTATGTATCACATTTAAATTTTATGTTTAATTTGTATTTTTCTTCTATATTTCGATTATGTATGTTTTAATTTAATTTTACACTAATTTACTCTGCACGGTGAGGGTATACAAATATATTTAATACTATTTACTATCATTCTTAATTGACTCTAGAATAAATTCAAAATTAGTATAATAATTTTTCAAAAAGTTAATCTTTCTAATTAATTATCATTCATCATATTTATAAAGTATATATTTTTTCATTTGAATTGATAAATTGATTGGAATGCACGATGAGTAGTGGATATAGAATCTCTTAATTACTTGATAAATTTAATTATGTTAAAAATACACTTAATTAATAATTAAAATTTTAGAATTGGTTCTAACAGTATTTGTTGGAAATTATTATTATTATTTATATTTATTTATTTCTAAAAGCTCATAAAATAAGAAAAAAAACTCGTCATGCAATGATGTATTAATTTATTCAACATTAATTAAATGATAAAAAAAAAATAAATAAATAAAATTTCAAAGGAGAGTGTGGTACGATCCACCGACACATTAGCAGACCATACTCATCACTATGAACCTTTGATAAGTATTATAAATTCAAATCAGATAGATTGAATTTACAAAAGTAAAGCAAAAGAGTACAAACAAGCAATATTCTATTTATTCGACACACCAGGCCATGTGTTACTCTATGCGATGCAATGCATGACAAGTAACATTTGCTACGAATCTTCAAAAACAGGATCACACACAGTATGAACGGTGAAGGAAGAATTAGAGGACGATGCAAATTAAGAGGGAGAAGAGAAATGCATGCAGATTAATGATCGATGCTCAAACATCATCTCCATCATCATGCAACAAGCTCCATCCATCTCTAAAACCACAGTCTGAACCTCGATCTCGGTGTCTCAACGACCGCAGGTTTCTGCTCCTCAACGGCCTTCTCTGCTGTTTCCTGCTCTGTCGTCGTTTCGCTTTGTTTCTCCTCAGATGCTTCGCTTTCCTCGGTTGTCTCAGCTATTTTCTCTTCTGCTGCTGCTTCCTCTTTCTCAGAAGCTTCGGCCTCAGCAGTCTCTTCTTCAGAAGCTTCAACCTCTGTAGTCGTCTCAGCTAGCTTGTCTTCTGTTGTTGCTTCGACTTCCTCGAAAGCTTCGGCCTCTGTAGTCTCAGCTATCACATTCTCATCAGAAGCTTCAACTTCTTCTTCTTCTGCTTCCTTTTCTTCGGAAACTTCAGCCTCAACAGTCTCATCAGATGCTTCAACTTCTTCTTCTGCTTCCTTTTCATCAGAAACCTCAGCCTCAACAACAGTCTCATCAGCTTCTCCTGCTTCAGTTTCGGCTTCTGATGTTTCCATCTCCACGATCTCAGCTGGTTTTTCTTTAGCACTCTCTTCAGAAGTCTCAGCTTCCGACGATTGTGGCTCGGTGGCTTCCTCTTCCACATTTTCATCACCACTTACTTCGGTTATTAGGCCTTCTACCTCTACCGTTGCTTCTTTCTGATCCGATTCAGTGACGGGCTCAACAACTTCTTCGATCTTGACCTCGGCTTTATCTTCTTGTTTCATCTGCTCGAGTTCGAATTCGACATCCATGGCTGAGCCCTTCTCATCCTCGGTCTCCGTCTACACAAATATATGGATATAGATCAAGATATATATGCATGTAGAATGCAAAACCTAAATTACTAGGAGAAACATTGCATGCATAAACGTGTACACATGCATGCATTTGATAAAATAAAATAGGACGCGAGCTAGGTTTAATTAATTACCTTATCGGCCGCGACGGGAGTATGATATTCCTCCTCCGGGGCCGGAAGAGGGACGATGACGTCGTCGTCGTCGTCAACGTTCTGCAGCATTGCGGACTTGGATGCACAAGCTCCCATTTTCTCAGGCTGTGGTTTCACTCTCTCCCTCTAAATCAAGTTTTTCTTTTTGATAGAGAGGGAAAGAGAGAATAGGGCTCGCTTGCTAGCTTGAACGCAATTGCAGACACGAATTGTTGGTAAAATGGGATGCCCAATTTATAGCACACTTACCTCATTTTTTTCTTTTTCTTTTGTCCTTTTTCCGACATTTCTACTTTTTTATGGTTCGGAGAGATTAATTTTTGTCCGTACGTTGGGTGAATTTTCTCATCCCACACTCTCATGATTAATTTTATCCACAAACTAATTATAGTTCCTAATTACTAGAAATTAATTAATATTGGACGTTTTAAACAAAATATGGAACATTGTACCTTGAACGAAGAATATGGAATTGGACGTTGATAAATTAATCAGATATAATTATATTGTTACATGCATGCACGTCACGTTTCATTTTATCACATCACGTGGCAACAATAGATGGAACGCTATAGTATATATGACACTATGTAATATATATAAATTAATTACATACATACATAATTGAACATACTATGTAGTGGTTTCCCCTTTTGGACCTCCACAAGATTTCTCAGCATCTCCAATTGGCTTGCATTCCCCCTCTTCCCTCTCTTCTTCCTTTGCCTTTCCCCACAGCACAAAATAAAGCCCTCCAACTAGGAGAATTGCTCCCAAAACACTGCCACGTGTTCAATTTCAAAGATCAGACCGTAAACTATAAATATTACTTCATCTCTCGCACTTATTTTGACACATTTTATTACCATAACATACTCGGTTAAATAAATATGCCAAAATAAATGAGATTAGTTGAATGATATACCTTCCCAAAGTGATGATCTCCCCCAAGACAAATGCTGACAATATAATAGTGAAAACCATGATCCATGGAGTGGTCATGGCTAGGTAAACTGGACCTTTCTTCTCCACAACCCATGTTTGAAGGTAGAATGTGAAGCCAGTCACGACGATTCCCTATAAAAATAAATCCAAGTCTCGTTTCAGCCGATACCTACATTCGTATTTCGATCTCGTATTTTATTTTAAATCCAACTAAAAAGGATGAAGAGGGCTTGCTTACACAGTAAGCTACAGATAAGAGTCTGATGTTCAATCCAAGTTCCCAATCATTAGGGTCTCTTGTAACAGTAATTGCAACTATAAATGATTGTATTGTGCTCATTAAGCACTGCAGTGTTGTCAACAACAGCTTTGATGGATAACTCTTTAGCACCTTCCCCTGTTAATTACCATAAATTCAAAGAAAAAGTATTAAATTAGGAATGTTAATTAGAAAGAGTGACAAACAATTGCCCTAATTAGGTTGGAATTGGACTACACATATGCAACATTTCTATATAGACAGAAGCCTAATTGGGTGAGTAGTTAAGATCCAATTCCACGCTAATTAGGGTAATTGGCGGGTAATCAATGGAAAATTAACTTCATTAATTGTGTGTATCGATCGATCGATGAAGGATAATCGGACCTGTAAAACGAGCCAGAAAGCCCAACATAAGTTGGCAAGTAGCATGAGAAATACACCCTTGATCCAAGTATTTGTGGATGGCAAATGTGGTTGAATTTGTGGTAGATGGTTGTGTATTAAGTGATGGTGAATCAATAGTTTCAAGAAAGGGCCTCTGTAGAAGGCAATGGTCACTATTCCTCCTATGCAAAGTGTTACTCCAGCAACCTTCATCAACCCAGGGCTACTTTTTATCTTCACCTTCTCCATCCTGCACTTCATAATAGATTTAATTAATAATCGAAAACGATTCATATTTATATATGAAATTCCAAGAATATTGTGTGTGGTTTGATGCAAGTAAGTACATGTGCTCTTTCTTGAATAGTTGAAATTCTATGAAAGACATTCATTTTTTTTTATTTTTAATTTACTTGGACTTATTACTTTAATTTGTGGGGATAGTGAATATATATATAATGAATGAAATCAAATTCTATTTGGCCCATGATATATATGATATAAAGATTTATTATCTTTATTCCACTTTTTTTGTGACTAGAAAGAAGATACGACACTCGAGGAAGCGATGATGCTCGAATCTTCTAATTATAATATGAATTCAAAATGAGAATACTACAAACACATATGTAATGTACATTGAGTAAATTAAATGAGACACAATAGTGTTATGAAACGAGAGAATATATACTAAGAATGGTTTTATCATCGTAATTTCCCTTATTTGGTTTCAATTAGGGTTCTTTCATGTGTAAAAGCCTATAAATAGGTGGGATATATCACCTTTATTCTTGATTCCTATACAGTTCTTCACTAACCATTATTTACTTGAGCTATTTTCACTTTTCTTTAATTATTTAATGAAACCCCACTTAATTACTCTTTGTAAAAAAGAAATTAATATTGTGATACAAAATTCCTTGATCATATCCAGCATTTAACAACGAATTAAGTGAATCAAATCATAATTATAATTAAAGGAATTAATAGACGATGCGTATACACAAGAAAACAGTGAGCTCATGATTATTTATATTTATATTTATATAAAAAGAGTAGTTATATATATGTACTATATAATATTTAATTTACCCAAAAAGAACAGCGAGGAAGAAAGTGATAACAGGTAGCGTATTGGAAGTAGCAGCCCCCAAAGATGCTGACGTGTACTTCAACCCTACACCAACAATATCCAAGCTCATCGTAATCCTGCAATTTAATTAATTCATCACAGTTAGAGAGACAGAGAAAGAAAGAGAGATCTAGAGAGAGAGAGAGACGTACCCAACTAGACTGAGCATGAAAATCTTGATGAAGAGTGAGAAGGGCAGTGGTGGAGCAGTTTTTCTGCAGAAAACCCAATTCAAATCAGAAATTAATTATGAATGATTTTCTTGCAAGGGACACGTGTGTCGGTGTACATGAGTGGCTTAGAGGTAGTAGTAGTAGTGAGAATTAAAGATTACCTTTCGAGAGAAATGGCAATGGGGAGTAAGAAGAGAGTAGCAGAAGCTTGTCTATAGAAAACAAAGACAAAAGTGTTCATTCCGACATCAAATGCAAGCTTGGTGAGCAAGAAATAGCCTGCGTACACTAGTTGTATTGCAAGAACTGCCATTAGAGCCTTGCTCTTCTCCTCCATTACTTAATACTTGCTGATATATACTCTCTCTTTCTCTCTCTCTCTCTCTATGTACGTGTGATTGAGTGTGAGTGTGTGTGTGTGTAATTTGATTGTACAAGTTTGGTGGAGAGGAGGGTACCGTATATATATAGGGCTCTTCAGACAGTATGTTAGATTGTGAACCGCTTAAAGCAACACGTGCTAAAATTATTTACATCACATCTAGGAAAAGTTTAACCAAAAATAAAACTAAACACGTCCAACTAATCAACAGATTGTAATAAATGATTTTTGAAGCTAACTTTGATCATATGAAATTGTAATATTACCCAACCCTATATATGCGAATAGATTCACATTTTTTTTATTACATTAACATATATAAGATTGGTAAATGATATAATTAGAGTTTAAAATTTAAATTTTTTATAATATATATATCTATTAAATTTTAAATCATTAATTATAATTAGACAATAAAATATACTGTCGGATTGAACTCTACGGATGTATTTTATTTGTATTGAAAAAGTTACATGCAACATAAATTCAAGAATTGAGTATGTATAAATAAAAACACATAAGAATTTAAATTAAACTTTGACTCTAATTTATTTAATGTAATAGCACACAATGAATTGTAATTAACAAAATGTAATTTTATTTTGACTACATATATATCCAATCACAATTTCGGCAATGTTTGATTTTGACGATGGAAGATAAACAAGTCGACGTAGCGCCGATAAACAAGAATTAAAATAAATAATGATGTCTCCTAAAAGCCCAGTACATCAGAGAAGAAGGAATATAAATAATTGAATGTTGGAAATGAATTGAATCGCAGGTTGAAGTTGAGCTGGTTTGAAATTTGAAGTTTCGAGTTTTGAAAATCAAGTTTGAGTTGAATTGAATTGATAAGTAAAAATTCGAATTTGAGCTCGATTCGTTTATTATTTAATTTAATATAGTGAATTCAAACTCGACTCGAGCTCGTTAAATATTCGAGTTCAAAAATTAGTTCGTACGTGTATAAAGTTTACAGACCATTCAAATCTCAGCTTGTTAATAATTATGTTCACGAACTATTCGAAATTCAGTCTGCCAAAATTATATTTGAACATGCTTGTGAAACTTTCAAACTAAATACATTTAGACACGAAAAATAATTCGAGCTCGATTTGAAGTTCGAGTTCAATTCATTTAATAAACTGATCATTGATTTCATATAAGCTTTTATCTAATTAAAATCTGAATAGTTCGCAAAAGATTTGATTAATTTTCACCCCTAATTACATTTGCTATTTAACTAACCTAATTTATTAACATTCAAACTCCATAAATAATGTACGATTTTAATTAATCAATAGAAATGGATAGCATTTAAGTTCAATCTGATGCACAATTTTTTCTTTTATATATACATTGTCTATATATATAGAATATTAATTCATATATCAAATAATTAAAATAAAAAAATAAAATAAAAAATAGATAAAATATCTGACTCAATTGTTGGACAAAAGATTACATATCCAAGAGACTATATATAGTCTATATGTATTCATGGAGTAATAATTATTGAAATGTGCAAAACTCTTTTTAATTTAGAATACTACTATATGCGAGATTAAATCAAATCCAAGGATCAAATAGGATTCCAAAATTAAGAATATGTTTTCAGCACAAATTCATAGCACGACTTTATTCGTAAATAGATAATATATTTAACTCAATTAAACTTACATTTCAATTAAATAATTCATAAAATATTGATCTAAATATAACTTTCTTTTGAATCCTCTCTTTTACGGCAGTTTTTAGTGGAATTTTCACCTTTTCCTCTTCTTTTACTTTTTAATATTTGTGGGTTCAAAATCCCGATGGGTAATTTGTTAAAGTGATAAAAGATTCAAAAGCTTGATTCCCCAAATGAAGAAACTGTTGGAATTAAATAATAATTAGTATGTATAATATATAAAGATCTAAGTGTGGCATTAATCGAATGAGAAATTCCATGTAACACCAAAGCAAGCACTTGCATGTGTTGGCACAATTTTGAATGGCTATAGATAAAAAGAAATATTCTGCATGTTCCTCCCTACTCACTCATGTGGGTAGACTCAATATCTAATATCTATATTATAAAAATGTGAATTCTTATAAATTTCACTTTATCTAATATGCATCTCTAATATTATTGTTTTAGATTTATTAATCATTAGTATATCATTTTGATATTAAATAGTTTTGTAGTATTATAATTATGATTTAAAATATATTGTGATAATGTTTGTTTAATTTTAATAAATGTATAACTTTTACTTGCACTACAAAAAATTGATAAATTGGCGACAGATGTTACGACGGACAATATTCTGTCATTTAGCGACGAACTAAACGGACTCACGATGTTAGATTTCGTGACGAATCTAACCACATTATTTTGCATCATATTGGCGTCATATTTAAGACTGACTTAGCAACATATATATATATTCGTTGTTAAACTCATCCGTCGTTAAATAATTAATTATTTTTAAATTATTTTTTTAATTAATTAATTAATTACTAAAAATATCATGCGAAATCCTTACATAGGAATATGAGAACTTGCATTTAATAAATAAAACTATACATTTTATTATACACAATTGTGTTTTTCACATCATGTTTTTTATATATATATATTAAATGATGTTTTAATATATTTTGGCTGAACTTATAAACTCTTTCAAAGTATTTGGCAAATTAAGCTCTTTGAGAACTTATAAGTTGTAAAAATAAGCACTTGTAGCTTATAAGCTGTTCAAAAAATAAGTAGCTCTACCTCAACTTATTTCTCCATGAACTTATAAGTTGCAACAAAATTACATAAATAACATTTTATATCACTTTAAAAGAGCTTATAAACTCGTTTATCTAAACAAATTGACATCTTATAAATTTCATCTTATAATCTCTTGTAAAAGCTTATAAGCTTCAAGAACTTATAAGCTCTAAAATAAACTTAGTCAAACACCCTTTTAGTTATCATGTGCACCAGTACACACACACACATATATATATATATATATATATAGTTTATTCAAACAATTGACAATAATTTTAAATTCAGAAGCTAGGCTAGTGAGTTTATATATGTATGATCAACAACTATATATATTCTTGAGTGCTTAGTTTGAAGTCTGAACACATATATCCTTTTCTGTTTTGGCTTAGTGAAAAAGGCTTCCACTAATAACATACAAAAAGCTTAAAAGAATGATAGTTTCCAATCTTGAAATTCTTTAATAAATAGTAGTAGTCAATTTAGGTGATTAAGTACTGTTTGTTGTATACTAGCTAGTGAGGTCATTTCAATATGGGATCTATTTACAAGATGCTCCAATAACTTAGCTTCATGAATATTAATGGGCTATATATCCATTATTGTTAAAACATTGTTTTTCATCTTCCACTTTGTCCTTAAAATATAATATTTTGGACATGCATGCCTACATGATTTTCTTTTTTTGGGTATTGACATACGTACTATTTCCTACTAATTAATTAGTACCATAAAAAATTATTTTCGCCAATTATCTTTATCTATATCTTCCAAAATCTTCGAATAATAAGCAACACCCACTGCATAAGAATTTTTTAATATTAGCCCCACATATTAAAAAAAGAGATCAGAGTAGCTAGGGGGATTTGAATCATTTCATACCTTTAAACACCCTTCACCAAAATATATAGCAACGTGAGTTTTATGATCTATTTTTTTCTTTTCTTATTTTGTTAGTTCTCTTTATATTATTACTTTCTCGTTGCATTGCATGTTCAAAGAAAGAGGTATGATCGATGGATCAAATCAATCCCAATTATGCATCCAAGAAGAGGATAGCTACATTTCATCTTTATTGAGTCATAATCAAACATAAAGAGATCTTGATGATAAGTCGATCGGTCCCTCAATTGGGACTCCTTTTTGCAGCCCAATCAAACAGTATCTCGTGTTCATTAATTTCCATCAACCTTCACCGACTACACGTTAAGTATAAGGGCATGTTTGATAGCTAAGATATGATATAACATGATAAGATTAAATTAATATAGTGTATAAAGATTATTTTAGTCTCACCCTTTCATTAGGATTGAAATATAGGAGAAAATAATGATTTTGACACGGACCTAGTGTTTAATAGTGGGCCGACGTGTTAATCATATTTGCTACCAAACACATGATTTAGTAAGATAATTTAATCATATCATATCATATCTAGCCTATCAAACAAGAACTAAGGATCTTAGCTACATATATATCTTGATGAGAGGAAGAAGATAAAAATAAAAAGAAAAAGAAAAGAAATGTTAAATTTTTGTATGCCACTTTAATTTTCTTGTTTTCCTTTTTGATTTGTCGAAACATCGTCTCTGATTCGAGAAAGCAACATAGTGAACGAGGAGCACCGGCCACTCGTTTGCAGGAAATAGCTATCTAGGGTTTGGGGCTGTCAAGTGTCGTGCCAGATTTTTGTGATTCTAGCTACGCCTATTCCTTTTTCTTTTAAAAATTGAGAGGAAAAAAAGAAAGAAAGAAAGAAAAAGCAAATTTTAATAAATTCATACAGTTTCTTGATTCTTTTTTAATAATTAGGACATCATCATGTGGTGGTCAGTCGAAACTTCAATCTGGATTAGACAAAGAAACATAGAAGAAATTATAACCCACACATTGAGAAAAGTCGTATCTAGTTAGGGTTTGGGGATGTCAATCATCGTGCATGGCAATCTATTAGAGAAAACCTTTTTCTTTATTTTAGATTGCATACTATATATATTTGCACTTTGTATTGATATTAGAGCATGTATATCTCACGTGATTCTTATGTGAGAAAAGTTTATTAGTAATTTGCCTTATATATTATAGTATGCAACTAAAATTAACTTCTAAAAAATCATCATCAATTTTCAAAAATAAATAAATACTATAATATATGGACTAAATTTTTTTTAATGAATATTACACATAAAAGATCTAATATGTCATTCTAGTGAACTATCAACTTTTTTGAAATTGCACATAAAAATCAAAATGTATATGAACCATTAATTGTTATGGTTGGGATGTTGAGTATTCTCTACTCAAATGATCTTGTCTCATTTAAACTGAAACGTCAATTTATATTAATTTATTAAGTAAATTATAACTTCATCATAAATAATTTAGTATCAACGTCGATTAAAACATGGGTGAATTTATATTAAATAAGACATGTTTAAGTAGCACACTTAACATCAACATCTTGATACTTAATCATCCACATAGACTTTAATTTTTATATGCAAAATCGAAAAAATTGATAGTTTATGTATTTTTTGACCAATTCGATATTTTTATGCGATATTAAAAAAATGATAATTCGTGTATTGCAAAATAGATTTTTTCATTCTCATGCAATTTCAGAATTTAATGATAGTTTGCATATTTAGCAACAATTAACTCTAAATATTAAAAATAAACTCTACATTTGCTATGATTAATAAATTTTTCATATAAAATACACAATATATAACATTAATTATAAAATATAAAAATAAATGTAAGATGATATAAAAAATTATAAAAGGTTGCTTATGATAAATCATTTTACCTTTTGATGTAATTGTTTGTTTGGAGAATAAAATTTTAACTTCATTGATGTGGTTGATAAATTTTGTATATTAGTATGTGGTCATGTGCCACGAGTGATTAATAGATATCAATAAAGAGTGTGTTGTAATGAAATTGACCCAAATTTTTTAAAATATAAATTATTTCAAGTTTTTAGTTGATAAAGAACACACCAAATAGAATATATGTAAGATTTAAAATATTGTGTTTTATGTAAACATATAAAAAAAATTAAAACAACATACTCTTGGTGTACGATAAAAATAAGAACACATTATTAATAGATGAAAAAAAAATATTGCTTAGTTTGAATAATAATTAATTGGTTTCGTATATATATAGGGGTGCGTTCATGTAAAAAAGTGACTTTTGGATATAAACTAGAAAGTAATCATGTCAATCTATTGCATTAGATCTAATGGTGGAGATTTAATCCTGAAATTTAGGAAAAATGGTTATTAGGCGTGTTGAATTATCCCATCGCGCTTTAAGTCATTTTGAGTTGTTTGTAATTGCAGGCACTCACATGATCCATTTAGATAAAAATATCACTTATAAAATTCAATATATGTAAAATAAATGTATATATTCAATTTTTTAAATAATCATAACTTTTTCCATATTAAATTTGTTTATTTCATATCATATATAAAGTTCTTGTCAAAACTTTTAATTTAACATGCATCTTGCATATGGTTACACGAACAAAATTGATAAATTTTATTTAAATAAAATGATGAAGGTAAGAGAAAAATATGTTAAAATTATATATGATGAATGAATATGTTGTTGGTCCCTAAATGAGTATATTGAGTGTATGGGGGTGGGATACACCAGTTAAAAATTTTCAAATTAAAACAGCTTTTCAGTGAGCTCCTTAAAATCTGAAGGGAGGAAGTTTCAGTTAGAGTTGAACTTTAGATAGCAATCATTCAGTCTACACTTAGTGTTGGACTGATTGACTAATATCTTAAGTATACGTGCGGAAGTGGTTGTTTAAAAGCTTACTCATTTGTCAGAAATCTTAATGTTAATGTTTCAGTTTTCACTTAATCAATATTCAGTTTATGCAATATATAGTTAGAAAATAAGTGTTGAATGTAAATAGCAAAGACACAGGATATGGTTTGCGTGGTTCGTAGATAAAAACTCTCACGTCCACGTGCCTCGATGTGAGTCGAGGGTTTCCAAATAATTGGATATTTGTCTTACAGTGATCAACCTTTATGGTTTGATGAGCAGTAATTCTGATCACTTCTAGCTATGAAGTTAATCTAAGCTAGTGCTATTTTTTCGGTTACAATATGAATCGCTAAGAACACTACTGAATAATCTGTGAGTGTGAGTGTTCTAAGAAAGCTTGAGAGCGAAAGAGCGATTGTGAGTTTGATAGCTTGGTAACCGGTATTTGAAGTGTTTGAAGCAGCGAGGTATATATAGAGCTCTCTCAAAATATATCAGTTGTGAGAGAAAGCTTCATTTGAATTCTTCCCTTTGGAGTTATCGTCCTTTTTGCCATTTTTGATCTCTGCAACAAGATCTTGCTTCACCTACTGAGATCTTTTCCAAAAGTGGTAAAGCCTATAGTGTAGCGGGTAACTCAGTGGCGTGGCAAAACTTCAGTTGATAACTTCAGTATTGGACTTCAGTGGACGAGCTTTCTTTGCTTCAACTAACTTTAAAACTCCAGGCCATATCTTTAGTAGCATGGTCCTTCAATTATGGCATAAGGACTGAGTTCAAAAGAACATCAGTGGCTTGTCTTGAGTCCTTTAGATTGTACATGTAAATTGAACTCCTTAACAAGTAAGTTCTAAAACAAGACTAGAGACAAGATTTCAGTTTTGGACTTAATAAATAAAAATTTTGAAATGCGAAATTTGGTGGTAAACTCGTTTTTATAAAAAAATCAATCAAAATCAAACTTTCAGTTTGAGAGTTAAGTGCTCTTCCTAGTGAACAAGCTTTTAAATTAGTGTTTCAGTGAATAAGGCTTTGAACTTGAGTTGAGTTGAATTATTTTAGTTCTTGAATCTTTCTGTTAGTTTTTCAAGTGAGGAACACTCTCTATTTATAGTTTATGTAGATCCGAACTAGCCGTTGAGTGTAGCTGTTTAAATTTTGAATCTTATCCAACCGTTGAATTCTTCTCGTTGAAGTCGTCGTCCTTTTTTCTATCTTTGGTATATGTCCTTTTAGACAAATTCTGCAATATGCAGTTTTCCATAACTTAAGTATTGACCTTCAGGCTAGACCTTCAGACTGGTATCTTCAGGTTGGACTTCAGGACATAAGTTTCAGGCTGGACTTCAGGACAGAAGTTTTAGACTGGACTTCATGACAGAGTCTTCAGGCTGGATTTCAGGATATAGTCTTCAGGTTTGACTTCAAGCAGACTTCAGGTTTGACTTTCAGAACAGACTTCAGGGCAGATCTTTCAGGGACTCAGGTTGACTTTAATGATGGTCTTCAAGACAGAATTCAAGGCAGGACCTTCAGGACAGACTTCAGCGCAGGACCTTCAGGACAGACTTCAAGGCACACTTCAAGCTTGGTTTTTCAGACTTGCCCTTTAGACTTAGTTTTTTAGACTTGCCCTACAAAAAATCAAGTTTTGGAACCAAATCAAAACATCATTAATATCCCAACATATGTTTACATGTTTTTTTAAAACTAATTGTTCCATATATATTGTTTGGCGCTAAAAAAGTGGTAACCATAACTTCATTTGAAAAGATTATTAATAGATTAATATATTGTAGAGTCGCTCAAATCGGGGGAAATTTTAAAAAATTAAAATTATGATAATTAATAATATAAATTGTGTGCATGATTATCTATTTAACTTTATGTAGCTAATCTAATAAAGACATGTAACGACAAATTATAAAGTTATGACATAATTTTAATAAATATTAATACATACTTTTATTATTACAAAAATAATAAAAAATAATAATTATAGTGTAGCTAATTTAATTAAGACATATAACGGTAAATCATAATTATATGACATAATTTTAATAAATATTATATAATACATAAATTTATTATTACAAAAATAATATAATTTAGATGGGAAATTTTTTATCATTAATTTTGCTTTAATATAAATATAGAATATAGATTGTACGTAGATGATCGATGTTAATTATATAAAAATAAGATAACAATCAATATTACATGCACCCACTTTTATGATTCTATACATGTTTTGAAGTATTGAATTTGTATTACAAATACATGTTACATGTATCTGTTCGTTAAAATTCTCATAAGTACACTAACTTTGTTAATTATTCTAAATACATGTATTGCATATAGCAGACTAATTAATAAAAAGATTAAAAAAAACGAATATAGGCCAAAGTAGTCATTATTTAGATCTTTTATCTCTTTATTATTCTTAATTTAGAATTGTTGTCTGCTTTATTAAATTGAATTTTGAATATTAGGGGATATTTTAGAAATTAATAATTATATATATATATATTCATTTATTTATTTATTTACATAACTACTCTTTGGGTATACTATATTCAGGAACAGATATTTATGGTCCAAAAAATATAAATTTATATAGGTTTTATTATAGTTGTAATCAAGTATATTCTTGTAGCTAGGTTCCAAAGATTTTTGTATATTCTAGTAAAGTGTCCGTATATGCATCTCGTTAGAATGAATATTAAACTGATATATGTGGCCCTCTACACTATATTGTGGTATTAACTATTAAATATTATAGTCACAAGATTAATAGTTTCATATTGTAATTCGATTATGTTGGAATAATAATGGGAGAATGATAATAAAATAATATTTTTGGAAAAAAGAAAATGAGGTTTACAGTAGCAAAAGATCTATTCTATTACAAAATAATAGAATAAAATAATAAAAATAAAGAAGAGCCGAGTCGAGGAAAGATCCTCTTTCCGCAAGACAATATTACGCCCCGGTAGTGCTCTCGGTAAGGCGTAGATGTCTCCAAAGATAAAACGGCTTCGTCTCCTTGATAGCAGCACCGCAAATCAACGAGCTCCGACGAACTTGAGAAGGTTGAGGACAAAAACTCCTTCTAAATGCTTGAAGGGAAAGAATGCAGCAAGATGCTTTTGTTGAGAGTTCTTGTATGTGTTTGTATGATGCGTGAGCCTTCTCAAAAATGAGAAACACCTATCTATATAGGTCACACCCACTCAAGTGGAGTAATAGGAATTAATTACAATTAATGTCCATTCATGACAATTGATTCAAATTCAATTCACTGGACGTTACAAGAGTTACACAAATTAGTGGTAATTAATTATTAATTAATCCACTTAATTTGGACATACTTATGTCCACATTCATCACAAATCAATTACAAAATTGATTTTAACAGATTGATCACAAGATCAATTCAAGGAGATTGATATCACAGCAGAACATGTCCCGGGACAGATCGAGGCACATGTCGTGGCGCAGGCCATGGCACAAGCTGTCTGGCACAGGCCAGGCCACCAGATCAGGCCACCAGATGGACCAGATCACCAGGCCAGGCCATCTGCTGGACCAGATCACCAGGCCAGACCACCAGGCTAGACCATCTGCTGGACTAGATCATGGACCAGATCACTGGACCAGGCCATCTGCTGGACCAGATCACCAGCTGGGCCAGATGATCTGTTGGGCCACTTCTGGACCAGATCACTATCGATCTGGCCTAGACCAGATCACTAGCAAAAAACGGGCCCCAGGGCAGCAGGCCCGGCGCGCTCCAAATGGGGCCGGCACACTGTGCCGGTGCGCGCCAGGGTGTGCTCCCAACTCTTCATACCATAAGGTATCTCCTCCTCCTTATATACAAGATGAAAATTGGTTTTATAACCAATGTGGGACAAGGTATTCTCTTCACTCTTAGTCCCCTTAACATATAACTCCATGTTTTAAGCGACTAACTTTAAACCTTTATTTCTCACTCACCGGGAATCGGTTTATAGAAAATAAATATACTACGATCATCTACTCGGAACGTAGATCAATCTTACGTCATTTAATTTCCTTAGAATTAAATTTTTCGTCACTTAAAACTTAGTCAAAGTACATTGACCACAACAAATATATAACAAATATATATTTATTTTTAAGGCACGATTCCTACATATTATTATTTAAAGACTATCTTAGAGTCTTGATTTATTAAAATATTTCAAATAAAACCAACTTCAAAGAAATTGTTGGGAAATATTTATATATATTTTAATTTAAATTTTAAAATCTTCATTGAAATATGAGTTTTGATTTAAATTTTAAAATCTTCATTGGAATTTGTTTTTAAATAACTCATATGTTAGGAAGTTCAATTTATTTGTGCAGCCAAAATTGAAGGACATCCAAATTGAAGATTGAAGAATCAATATCTGAAAGTCAAATATTTCATACGGACATCATATTGTAATTATACTTAAAAACAACTCCAGACTGAGACTTCAAAGCAACCATTTACTTCAAGTCAAACCTCCTTCAACTAAATATTGTCACTTAAGGAAAAAACTCAAAGCCGCCCTACAAGATTTTGATCGCAGACACAAAAAATTGGTAAAGAGGACAAATCTACAACATGAAGAATTTTAATGAATCATAATTTGATTTCTCCAACGACTATATTCATGAGAGGTAACTATAAATACCTCAATACTTCGACATTTTCAAACATCGGTTATTCGCGCGAATCAAAACCATCTTATGCTCAAAGGCTCTCAAAATTCTTAGCTCTCATATATGAAACTTAGAATATTCTGTAATCATTTGTAAACCTTTTGTAGTATTCTTCGTAGGAATCGCTTTAAATATGTATGTTTATTTATAAATATATATATATATGGTGGTCAATGAAGTTTGACCACATTTTTAAGTGGTGTGACATTTAATTTAAGAAAAGTAAATGACCTAGGGTCAATCTACGTTCCGAGTAGATGATTGTGATATATTTATTTTCTCTAAACCAATTCCCGATGAGTGAGAAATAATAATGAAAAGTGGATCACTTAAAAGAATGGAGTTATGTGTTTATGAGACTAAGTATAGAAAGGAACACTTGTCCCACATTAGTTATAAAACCAACATTCATCAAGTATTTAATAAGGTGGTGTTACTTTATGGATAAATTGAGTTAGGCCTAAGTCCACTAAGGAAGTGGAGATAGTTTTTTATTATGGAAAAAGAGCTAGCTCTCATGAGCACTATCGGGGCGTATTTCGTCTTGTGATATTAGATAGTTGTAATCTGTAATCTCTTTCTCAAATATTATTTTTCCATTATTTTTCGAACATTCTTAAAACTTAGAACTTCATTGTAACTGAAGATAGATCTAGTTTATTAGATAGTCTTCAAGATAGAAGTGGTAGATCTAGTTTATTAGATAGTCTTCAAGATAGAAGTGATGAGAACTTGTTGTACATGAAACCCTCAACAATTGATCAATGTAAAATCACATCCAATTTAGTTGAAGATTCTTGAGACACATCGAGAATTGTGGATGTAGAGTTTTCATGAATCATGAAAACTAAACCTTATTTTGTACTCTATAGTGCTTTCTATTGTTTTATATCAATTGTGCCAACGATCATAGATCTTAAACTGAAAGTTGATTAATAGAACAACAAAGTCTTAAGACAAATACTTCAGTTTTATGAATATATGAGTTGAAGCATGATCACCAACTTCCGCACTTAACATAGTTAAGATATTAGTCCATTAACTAGTACGGTACCCGTGCAATGCACGGGGCATAATCATAAAAATTTTCGGGATTAATATTTCGAGTAAATAAATATTGATTTAAGTTAAAAATTATAAATCCGCAAGTTACTTATATTCACATAATTATTGTAATTTATTTAAATGAGTGTTATGCATATTCAACAAACTATAACAATATATAATTTATCACATCAAATTGAATATTAGTCAAAGTAAATATCAATTCAGGTTATAAATTATTATTCTCAAAATTATTTATGATCACTAATTTTGTAATTTATTTAAAATAGAGCTTTCAATGTGTCGAGGAGAATACAATATTTTTTTTAAAATTAAATATTCTTAAATTAAACTAATCTCTAAACTTTAGGATCAGTTAAAAGTTTTTGTGGCTATTAAGTGGTTTGAAAAATAAAACACAAAAAAAAACATAATTTTTTTCTTATGATCAAAAAATAAATATAAAAAACATAATGAATATAATTAGGTAAAATGATAATTTTTTTTTATTTTTCAAATATTTTAAAATTTGAAAAATAAACTTTTCATACTATAATTCAAAAACAAAAAATAGATTTAACATATTTGTGATACATATAAAAAAAGATAAATATATGTATGACTCAAAATTGATCTTTATTTTTCTAGAATACATATTATTTTTAGCAAAATATGTTAGTACACCATATATTCTTATACTTATTATTATAAATTATAGACTTTGAACAACTTTTAATCATAAAAATCAAAAAATCAAAAAAACAAAAAATAATTATATATAGATTGGTCCAAACCTTCCTTCAGTTTTTACTAATTTATTCTCTCTCATACATCAGATAACTCGTAGCGGGATCAACAGAATGATAAAACCCATATAAGGGTTCATAAATGCGCATGATCCACAGGTTTAATAAATCATAAAAATAATTAATTCTTAACACATAATACAATTGCGTAATTTAATTAGTTATAAATAATTAATTCTTATACATACTGATATCATTCTGCGGGCTAAGGTCAGCTCTCGCATCAAATGATATTGCAGCCTTTACTGACTAGACTGTGACTTTATACTACAAAAGATCCGACTGTGTTACCTTCTGTGATCATCGATCCACCACACAGTCCACAATTGCAGTAAATGAATTTGTTTGCAATTCAATATATAAAGATAATAAATAACAAATTAATGATAGAAACATTTATTCTCATTAAAATGAAATTAAAAACAAGTTTGATACATCGTTTAAGCATAAAACAAACTTTGAGATATACAAACTCTAACACAAAAATGGTTCCCTAAGCTCGTGAGCTTGATTTTATTTGTTCGTATTGATAATAATGTCTAAAAGTATTTAAATAAACTCATTTTTTGTTAAAGAATATTATATGTGTCTTGATAAATAATATATTTGTCCCGCTAAAAACGACTATGTTTTTTTTTTTACCGTCCTATTAAAATTGACTATTTTTCTAAAAATAAAGTTTTATCTTTAAAATACTAACTTTTACTTTAAAAAAAATACAATATTTTACTTCATCCATCCCACCAATGTAGTCCTCATTCTTTTCTACACGCAAACCAATATCTTACTTTATCTCCTCTACTTTATTAGTTTTACCTTAATACCCTTAACTTTTTACTTATAAAATTTGTCAAAAAGAAAAATAAGACTACATTCGTGGGACGTCCCAATCGGGAAAAATGGACTATATTGGTAAGACGGAGAGAGGAGTTACTAAATTTTTGTGTCAAATCTCTTGGAATGAGAAAGTACTTATTTTTAAGAAATACAAAAAATAAAAACTCAATCTATTAAAGATTCTTAAAAAAAATAATAATAACTCAATCTATTAAAGAAATAATTTAACATGGCAATATATATCTTGGTTATCTAAAGTTGTTACAGGTTGGAGGTTGAAGTTTGAACCTAAAGTGGTCAATTTTGTTGTACTATATATGAAGTCATACTTTAATACTAAAATAAAAAAATAAAAAAAATGTGAGGGGCCTTATTAAGATTAATTATCTACTTTGGGATTTTTTAGTACTTTAACATGCAAAACTTTTGAAAAAAAAAAGATTTTAAAAGTTGGAATGCATGTGCTAAACAACTAAAAGTTTAGCACGTATGATTAAACGATTATTGACATCCATGAAATGTCACATAAAGTCCCCTAAAAAGTTATCCCAATTATTGTTGTGTTAAAATCCATTTAATAATGTGATTGGTTATTTATTAGCAATAAAGTGGGTTCATTAATTAAATTATATGCGTCATCGTTTAAAGGTGACAAATACTATTTAATTTTTACAATTCGATTTCAATAATTATTTTGGCCACATATATGTTTCATGGTTGATCACAAACACTAAGATAGTAAATAATTTATTATAAAATAAAATATTATATTTTAATTTAAGATTTAGTTTTAAAATTATAATTTAAATTTTTTTTCTTAATCTTTTTTTTATTGCGTGTGATGATTTAGTAACACTCAGTCCATATATGATTCATTTTTTGTCTTGATGTACTAGTTTCGGTCAATTGAATGAGTGAATTTAAAATATAGAAAGAAAATCATTTAATTAAGATTCGTGATTAACACTTAATATAAAAAAAATTATCTATATATTTATTCTGATTGGTCTATTAATAATGTTTGTCATAATTTTAGGAGCAATGATAAATCTAAATTTATTTTTGAAGTTGTTACATCCAACATTAAATAAATCGTGATACGGCGCTAACACATTATCTAAATTAATATAATCTAATTTTTTAAATGAACAAATTATTGAGAAGTGTAATCTTGTTTCTCAATTATTTAATTAGGGCTCCATAAGTGGTTAGTTGAAATATTCTTGGGAAAAAGACGGGTCGGTCCATTATGACCAAATATTGGGCAAAAAAAACCATCAAAAAAACTTATTATCATGCGGCCCCAAATTACAAGTGGATAGACCAAAAAACCACCCATATAAATCGCGCCTCTCCACTTCAATTGTCCCCTCCTTCTTCCCCCCTCTCTCTCTCTCACTCAGCCGCACCCTCTAGAAAAGCCATGGAGACTCCCAGATCACTCAAAAAATTCTGAATCGCTTCTTGCACTATTTTCGTCTTCTGGTATCTCCTTATCTACGCTTCCGATCGCTCGTCTCTGCCATCCCTCGCCGTCGCCAGGATCCAATCTTCCTCTGCTAGTGATAGTAACACCTCCGCCGTCGACGGCAGCGAGGAGAGGAGGAGATTGTGCAAGGGCAGATATATATACATCCATGAAAACAGTTCTCGCTGGAGATTATATTTCACAACCGAATGAAAACAGTAATGGTTTTGGATTTCAAACTAGATGGTTCATTACTTATGTGCTGATGGTTCATTACATCTGTTCTTATGGTTCACAATGTCTGATGTAATGGTTCTCGCTCGTCTCTGTCAAAACCCTCGCGAAACCAGAAACCAGAAACCAGAAACCTAAATTCCTCTTGGTGGTTCTCTTGTTAGCTTATTCTGGTTTTTGCATAATCTGGATAGAATAATAAAGTTAAGTTCCAAACTGCATAAATCAACACACAACCATCAACTGAAGATAACTAAACCATCAGTGAGTACAAAGTAAACCAGTAACATATAAAAAATAAACCATCTCGTATGAAAAACAAATCTAATGGTTTTAAGATTATGTGCATATGGTTCAAAAATTTATCTTGATGGTTCTCTTGTTAGTTTATTCTGGTTTTTGCATAATCTGGATAGAATAATAAAGTTAAGTTCAAAACTGCATAAATCAATAAAAAACAGCGGAAATCAGATCATTGAAACTTGAAACTTGTGAATTGTTGACAACCAACGTCTCCTCTCTATACTTAATCAACAATGAGAAACTGCAATCCATTAGGAAACAAAAATTCGGAACAAGGAAGAACCGACGATGAAAACGGAGAAACCGTCGAAACAAAAAAACGAAAATTAGAACAGAAAAAATAAGCAATTAAATCTGAAAAATGTAGTAACAATCAACCCAGCATCAAACGATCAAATATAGAATAAATCTCTGAAAAAAAGGAATAATGGACGGCGAATCATGCAAAATTTCATTCGCAGATGATTTTCTGCAACTAAGGTTAAAAACGTGAAACCACATCAATATTTTGGGTTTAATTGAACAAAAGTGTATTAGAATGGACCTACTTGACAATGAGAAAAAATGGTGGTTTTTTTTTACTACAAGTTCACCCAGGTGGACCTTAGAGACATTAATCCAATATTCTTTTATGAAGCAAATATTATATAAATGTTAGCTCCCAACTATCCCCATTTAAAGCAAATATTAGAAAATTAATTTTACTACTCGATTAGGCCTTGTAAGTTTATATATATGTATGTGATTTATTGTCGAATTAATTCTTAATTAATTGACACCAACAAATATTTTGAAACAAATTAGTCACACGTATATCAACTTAGAAAGTTGGTGAATTATAAATGAATTAGGCTTTTTTCAAATTGTTAATTATCTATCACTATCTAGATATACTACTTTATGAAATTTTTCTGTCTGAAATTTTTCTGCAGTGAAATTTCTACATACAGTAGCGGTATCTATTCCTATAGCCATGTTCTATTCAGATCTCTTATTAATTATTTTGATTATTCACAAATAATTCATTTTTAGACATGTTCTCATAAAACGCTTAATATTTTAATTTTTACATATATTTTATTTTGTGCGACAATTTCTCTACTAAAACATACGTTTAAATTTTTTTAAAACTCAATATTTTACCAATCCAAACCTCAATAACTTAAGAATAATTATGTTCATATACCCCTATAATTAGACAAGCCAAAAAAAGTCAAATTAATTGGGGTTTCACACATTCAAAATACTAGTAAATGGATTGAAATGGGTGGCCAAGTCCATTTACTGCGAACTGATCAGCGCTATTAAAGGAGTCCAATATATTGAATTGGTTGCAGAAGCCCAATTTTGTCCATCAAAGTCGAAAAAATATTCATTTTATCCTAAAAAATTGTACAACAATGTTTTGTGATTAATATATTTATCCAAAAATTAAAGTGGTATTAATTAAGTTATATGTACTGAATGAGTTTATTTATCAAAATCTGAATCTAATCACTTTTTAGTAAACAAAATAAAATAGCAAAATTGATAATAATAATAATATTAACTTTATACACGAAAATAGTTTACATTTTGATTTTAAACAGATTTTAATAATTTGTTTTGACTTTAATGATATGTTTAAGAAATAGAATTTGGGTCAACTTAATGTATTATTTTAAATTAACTTGTGTGTGGTTAGTAGAGTTTATGTTTCACTTATTTTAATCAGAGTTGTGTGTAATAAGCGTGGTGTGGTAGACTCATTTACAATTTTTAAATATAAATCATTTTTATAAATATCTTAAAATGGTAAAACATAAAAAATTTTCTGGACGAAAGAGTAATATTAAGAATACAAATTTATTAACAAAAAAAATAATTTTGAGATTGCAATTTGTACCATGAATTTGGATTAAAAAGGAAAATATATAATATGAATAAAGGTTAATCTAAATAGAGAAAGGCGAATTGAGGAAAGGTTTTATTAGGGTTTAAGAATCCTCACTTCACCTCCCAAAACCCTTGTATAACAAGGAACCGACTTCCATGGTGCCTGCTCATTATCTTCCTCACTAAATGATCGCGCTATTCCTTCCATTTCCCACTGACTCCCCACTCGAATCCCCTAGATGAAGCCCATTTCTCCCAGGCCAATTTTCACCCTCTCCCTTCTTACCGCCGCCAACCACAAAGCAGCCAAAATACCCCATGTTGTGGAGTTCTCCACCTACTCGGGCAACCAACACCACCACCTACGGCGGCAGGAGGATGAGAGCCGCCTCGTGCGAGTGTCGGTGTGGTGGGACTTCGAAAATTGCAACGTGCCGGTGAATGGCAATGCTTTCAGGGTGGCGCAGAGCATCACCAATGCGATTAGGGCTAATGGAATTAAGGGCCCCATTGAGATCACTGCGTTCGGTGACGTAATGCAGATTTCGAGGACCAATCAAGAAGCTCTTTCAGCTACTGGGATCAATCTCACCCATGTTCCTTCAGGTACTTTTTCATTTTTTTTTTATTCATCTGTTCTGATGCGGTGTCCAGCTACTTGTTTGGGAAATAAATGTATGAGTAAATGTACCTTGTTTAATGTGATTGAATTATGTTCGGTGGCACTGTGATTTTAAGCTTTATTGATGGAAGTGAAAGTTGCTGGCTGAATTGTAGTTGGCTAGCTTCGAAGCTTGAACTTTGTTTTTGTTATGTTGAAATTCATATTTTCAGTGTGTGCGTTTTCTTTTGGTGGTCATGGATAGTGGTTTTCTGCATTTTCAACGGTTAATTGATTGGTGAAATGAATATATAATTTGTTTGAAATGTTAATGAAGCTATGTACTTCTAGATTTATCTGGGCTAGGAATTTAAAATTATCCATTCATCAATGTGGTAAGATCGAGACACTAAGGTAAGTATATCATCATATGGGATGTCATGATGAACCTCCTCTTTATTGGAATATACTTCTGTGTAAAGGGGCTTCAGTGATGATTAATTGTTAATGGATGTTATCAGACTTGAATTCCGTGCTCTTCTTGACTTCAAGATGTTCCATTCACTTGTTCTGTAATTATCTTTCTTTGTTTTCTTGGAATTTTTTATTTTCCTTGTTATGTTGATTTTTCACGTGAGAAATGTGGAATCCTTGTTTCTGCTCTTTCTAGATTATGACTCCTTTTCTACTTTACTTGAAGTCATATGTGACTAGTAACGGAGATCTGGTTTCATACTTCTATGAATTGTAGGTGGCAAGAACAGTGCTGATAGATCTCTTCTTGTGGATCTTATGTACTGGGTTGCCAAGAATCCTCCACCGGCACACCTTTTATTGATTTCTGGTGACAGAGACTTTGCTGGCATTTTACATAGGCTTAGGATGAGCAATTACAATATCTTACTAGCTAGTCCTGATAGCGCACCCAATGTGCTATGTAGTGCTGCAACTATAATGTGGCAATGGAGTTCACTGCTCAAGGGAGAGAACCTTACAGGGAAGCTCTTCAACCAGCCTCCTGATGGCCCGTATAATTCTTGGTATGGCCATTACAAGGCTCCTCTTGTGGATCCCTTTGCAGTTACAGAACAGTCCTTATGTGCGAGTGCTGATGAGTCATCTTTGCTGGCTGCTTCAGAGCCCAAACTTCGGCCTATTCCAGAAGCAGTGATGGACAAAATTCATCAGATTCTTGGCTCATATCCAGAAGGAATCAATATTGCACAACTTCGTACTGAATTAGCTCAAATTGACTTGAACACAGACCTGTATGGATATAAAAAGTTCTCTCATTTTCTTGCAGCCATGCCTCATATTTTAGAGATTTGTAGAGAAGATAAGGGCATTGTGGTCAGACGTGTCAACACCAAATTTTCTGATGAGTTATTGTTAGGTACATCTAAAAAACCGGGAACAGACAACAGGGGGTCTGATGTTTGCAGTGATACTAGAATTAACAGCGAGAAAAGCTCCTGCAAAGACGTAGCAGAGAATTTTACAGTTGGTCCAGTTCTAGATCGCAAAGTGAAAGGAAAGGTAACAAATTTTCAAGAAGTCCCAAAGGCACAGAAGCAAATTGAACCTTTTGTATCAACAAAGATGCAAGATGTAAAAATGGAAACTTGTGCAACAAATTTGACTGATCGAAAAAGGGAAAGAGTTCAACGAGAATCCCTTTCTAAGAAAAACATACAAGAGGAAATAGAGGAAGATAGGAAGGTAAAATTGAAGGATCAAATTCAGAAAGATGAGGTGGCTGCACCTCCCCCAGTTGCAGAAGTTAAGGATTTGTCTGAGAAAAATGGTGACAAATTGCATGTCCTTGATGATCATACTTCTGCTTCTGAAGTTGGATTCTTCAGAAGGATGTGGATGAAGTTGTTTGGAAGTAGAGATGATAAACTCAAAGAAGCATCAAGTGGAAAAGATACTGTGACACGGAAAACCCATATACCATGCGAATCTTCAGAAACCATACCTCCAGCCTTGTTTTCTCCTTCAAACCATGAAGCTCGGGATGATCGAAAATTTGCTCAGAGTGGTGATGCCGCCTCTGACACATCCATTAAGGATTCCAGCTCTTCAAATGAGAGCTCAAGTTGGTTTAAATTTTGGAGTTCATCAAAGTCTGAGGATAAAGCAGGGGAAAATGAGAAGAAAAAAGAGCATCTTCAGGTTAATATTAAGCATCTTGATGAAAAGAATGAAGAAAAAAATGGCGAAGCAGCTCATGTCAAGGTGAAAACCAATCAGCTTGAAGTTTTTGCAACAGAGTCGTTTTGGAAGGAAATGGAGTCATTCATTAAATGGGGTTCATCTATTTTCAGCAAGTCAAGGACAAGGTATCATATCACAAAGCTTCATTACCTATCACTATAAAAATATATGTGTTCCTTACAATCCCATAAAATAGTAGCAATGATGCTGTCTTTATTATTAGACGTGATAAATTAATTGGTCCTACCCTTGAGAAGCTAGTTCTGTGCATCCTTCCTTGCATATCACTATAAAAATATATGTGTTCCTTACAATCCCATACAGTAGTAGCAATGATGCTGTCTTTATTATTAGACGTGATAAATTAATTGGTCCTACCCTTAAGAAGCTACTTCTGTGCATCCTTCCTTGCATTTAGCCGTATGCTGTGACTTGCTGTACTGGAAACAAATTCAAATTGATTTGGCAGCAGTTATGGCCCAGAGATGACTGTATAGAGGCAAAATGTTCTTACAGATTGCTTTGTGTGCTGTATCCAACATGCTGTGAGTTTTTTCTTACTCGATTCCTTGTTAATCCAGGGAGAATCTAGCGCTAAATTTACAAAAGCAGGGACCTCAAGTTCTGAGATCACTTTCCATAAGCGATCTCCTGCAGCTAATCGACTTATTGATCTCTGACAAGAAGTGGGTGGAGGAGCGTGACTTTGGGAGATATCCTTTTAGAATTACTTATCAAGCAGGAAAAAGTGTACAGATGCCTTCAAGTTCAAATGGGTTGAGTCATATCTTCTCAGAGAGAGTGGCAAATACTCAGGATTCTAAAGAGAGGAAGCACCAAAATCCTCCTCACCCCGGAGTTCACAAACGCTCTTCGAGCAAGCCCAAGTATGATGTACTGGCCGACTGTAAGAATCTTGTCAATCAGATAGTAAAGGAATATCCAGAAGGATTTAACATCGGAGGCTTTAGGAAACTATTCCTCGAGAGATATGGTTATGCCTTGGATCTTCAGAAGCTTGGCCACGAAAAGTTGGCAACATTTTTAAGGATCATACCCGGTGTAGTATTGGAGTCCAATCTGATCTTACCAGCTGATGCTCTCAAGAATCTTTCAGGTCAAGAATTGAAGATTGACCCATTGGTTGATTCAAATGGTAATTCCTTGATTATGTCAAAGAACGATGATGAGAGTGATTCTACTTGGGATGAACTGGGTCCTCTGGATACTTCAGGCTCCGAAAAGGATGAAATTGATGCACAAGAAACTGGGAAAAGTCAAAAGGGAACAGAGAAGGGGTTTCAGTACTACGAACCTTTAAGAGAGGATGACTTATCTGATTCAGACGAGGATACAGCCTACACTAGGTCAGAAGATGAAAGCAAGTCTATAGGGCCAGGACAAAGTGAGCTTCTCAACATTCTTGATTCATGGCACGGTCAGAAGGGAAGTGACGGCAACAGAGATGAACCAACAAGCCCGATTGACAGTGTGGAGACTGATTCAGAGCTGTCTGAAGCTTCTTCTAGCTTGACCAGGAATGGATCTGAGGGTGCTAAACCCACTACTCGTAAGCTCAAATCTCAAAAGAGCTATTCGTTTGTTAAAGAACCAACTGTTGATAGGAACGACAAGCTGATTCATGGTATATTAGGTAGCTTGAAGAACCGTAGCGATAAATCAGCTGATTCCCAAGTACACAACTGAACCAGTCATCCCCGGCAGCCAAAGAATAAGAAGATTTGGTATTAACATATATTAGCAATATATTATATAAACCAGAATAGAACAAGGTAAGCATTGTTCTGCAATGTTTGTGTTACCTTATGAGGAAATGCATGATTTTTTAGAGTACGTTATGCAATTGAGAAACGTCTACATATTTGGGTAATGTTTGTGTCTGCCTTTTAGTTGAGCCTGACTGACCTTTGTTGTGGGTATGGTTTGATTCCATCATTAAATGCCCTCCGATTTATTATGATTGATTTCTCATTCATTAATCACGTTCTCAACGTTCTTATACAATCAGGTAAACATATTTATTTATAATAAATTAGAATTTATTTATTTATTTATTTTACTAGATAATCAAATTAGATTTTAGTTTGGTGATGGTGGGTTTGAAGCTGAGACATTATATCTCAAGATTGATTATTCTATAACTAACTAGACAAAAACAAGCGAAATTAATTTTGTTAGTCTCTTTCTCCCACTCTTCTCTTCTCCTCCGGTGATTGATGGTGCAATCTCCGACTACGGCTATGAACTGCACAGCCGGAGTCGGGATAGAATCGTCAAATCCCCCGGTATAAAATATTAACGCAACACCTCAATTTACATTTTTAAATTATCTTACAATTATCTATAAAATATTTAACAAACTCAACAATTTAACCTTTTCTTGAAATATAATCTTAATTATCATTAAAACATAACAATTACATAATTTTTAAATGTTATATATACATGCATCGAATGGTTCAACGATATTCTAGTACTAGGACTAGTAGTATACACTAAACTGAACGAAACTAAACATTTTATTATATGTCCTATTCAATTAAGTAAACTTTTGAAGTTTACAGTAAATGTTGCCCCATGATTGAATATTTCCTGCAATTTAAAACCCAAGCAGAAACTGTGGCAGTAGATTTTTATGAATGATTCAAAATATTACCAAGATTTTGATCATGGGGAATGGACTTACTTAGACTGATTTGTATTTTGTACAAAAAATTCATATCACTAATTACTAATATTCGAGAAAATATATGCTCATTAAATAATTAAACGGGAAACAGAATGGAAATTTTGGTTACATTAGATGCCCTCAGATTATTATGCTCTACGCGGCGAATCCGTAGACAAATCAGTAAATACCGCAAAATTCGATGCCCCTGTCAGTCAAATCAAGCGAAAAGATAAAATTCCAAAATTAAAATAAAATAATTTTAATAATTGCGTTAATTGTCTATTGTGCCTCTCTTCCTTCTCCTCCGATGACGGAAAACTCCAAGATCTGATTCTCTTTCCATCCTCATTTACGTGCTCCCCAAATTCCTCACTGATTCCTATGGATTCGGATCAATTTCGTGCCATTTTATCGAGATCGGGAGTCGGAATCTGGGCGATTATCGAGGCGGCGATCGGTGTCGCCAGCTCCGACTTCGGCGAAGAGCTGCACCGCCGGAGAGATGGAATCATCGAGTCTCTTTACGCGCCTCCAGTTCAGCAGTGCCGGAACTGCAGCGGAGGCTCCGATAAGTACTCCCGGCTGTATAATCAGAGTCACAAAGCTGATTATAGTAGCGATGATGTTGATGTTGATCGCAAGGACGATAACTGTGACAGCAATAAGAAGAACAGCTTCGATGAAGATAGCAATTTGAATGTGGATTTTGGCAAGACTGCTGCTTTGACTCCGGAGTCAAACCATCTGAATCTCAGCGGTGGAGACGAAGAAGAGGATGTCGATCCGTTCGGAGGGTTGTTTGATGATGAGCAGACCACGATTCTCAGCATCAAAGAGCAGCTTGAGGATCCGCAGCAGGTACTATTTTTTTTTTCTATAATGTTTGGTTTTGTGTGATTAATGATTACACCTTTAATTGTTTGATAGGTATGTGGATTTTGAATATTGTGCTTATGTGTAGAGTGAAGAAGCCATGGTGGAGTTGCTGCAGACTCTTGCAGATATGGATATCACGTTCCAAGCTCTCAAGGTGTAAATCACTATTACTTTCTAGGTCAAGAAGAACAACAATGCTTGAACTTTTCATTCGAAGGTATTCAAGATGAATAATCTGTGATGATGGTGTAGGAGACGGATATAGGAAGACATGTGAATCGACTGAGGAAGCATTCTTCGAATGAAGTTCGTAGATTGGTGAAGCAGCTTGTCAGGTTCTCACTCTATTGCTAACAAAAACTAATCCCTTTTGGGAAATGGTTGAATTGAAGTCTTGCAAGTTTGATATGTACTTGTGGTACTCAAAATTTTTTTCTTGTTTTTGTTTTTTTTTTTTGGTTTTCTATGTAAATGCAGGAAATGGAAGGACACGGTTGATGAATGGGTAAAGGTGAACCAACCACGAGCATCTACAGACCTCATTGGTAAATTTTATTTGTGTTTTCAAAACAAGAAACTTCTATCAATGTGTAGTACTAATTGTAGATAACTAGCTAGTACTAGTTTCTATAAGTGAATAAATATGAAAATGAAGAAGAGATTCATGTATTGATATATTGGTGGTGATGGTGGTGGCAGCTGATGTGGACTCACCTCAGCAGTACATGCCCAAAAATCAACAAAACCATCACCAGGTGAATTGGATGTTGCTCGAATCTGTTAAGTTTTCGGAGAAAATAAAGAAAAAAGGAAAACAAAGAAAGAAAAATGCTGGTTCTGAGTTATCATTGTTGGATTTCTGAAGTCTTGGTATTTTGCAGGTCCCGGATTTTGGATACTCCCCAAATCCACGGAGTGAGTGTCAAATCTTTGGAAGTCACGGCTAGTTATTTTCTTTTCAAGGTGGGGCTCCGTTGCTGCATTAGACTAATCTCATTAATCTTCTGTATTTGTTAGATGGGGGTCCTACCCCAGAAAGGAACAATGTTGAGCATGAATCGAAACCTAAACCACTTCCATCTGCAGCTCGAAGAGAAGCTCCTTCGAGGCCACCACAATCAGTTAAATCTACTACCTCTGCTCCTCCTCCCAATGTAATTAACTACTTATCAACTTGAATCTTTTACATGCACATTTCACTTTAAGCTGAACCACTTTTGGTGTTTCTTACCTTAGTGTGATTTATGTGCTATATATTGATTGAAATAACAAAATTCATTTCGTGTGTTGAACAATAAAGATTTTAATGTCAGATTCAAATACACTTGACATTAAATTTTGAGCTCCAAGTCCCTCTTGTCAAAGTCTGTCATTTAATTGTAACAAGGCAACTTGACATATCAAGATCTCCTAAAGTTGGGGAAAACAGATTTTAGCTAATGTGTGATTCGTGTGAACTAATGAAATGCAACTTTTCAGAGAGGGCAAAGGGATTCCGATGTAGATGATGCGAAGCTGAATTCAGCTAGAAGGCGGCTTCAAGAGAACTACCAAGAAGCTCAGAATGGTCTGATTTCATACCTTGGCATCTATTCTAGTAATAGCAGTATAGTATCACTTGCTTTTATACTTATCAGACTTATCTTCATTGTGAAGCCAAGAAGCAACGGACGGTTCAAATGATGGACATTCATGAGATTCCTAAACCGAAGAATATCTTCTTTGCCAAGAACAAAGGTGGCTTTCAAGGGAGGAACCATAGATGATGTTTGTTTTTGTTGTTCTTTTCCTCTTTGTACCATAAAAATTGGCTGCCATTGTGCAAAGCTACGCCTCCTTTTGGTGTTTAGCACAAAATATTTACTAATTTTAGAGCTTTACCATAGTCAGCTTTTGCAAAATTTGTTAAAGATTTGAGAAATTGTTTCTGCATTCATCTGTATCTACATTGGCTTGTTTTACAAAATTTAGTTTGTGTAATATATTGTTTTAATATAATTAAGTCAAGGGTAATGTAATCTGGTCATTATATTTATATGAGCTGTGATACTTATTAAAAACTATTCTTTGAACCTAGCATTTAAAGACTATATTCCTCGTCATCTACTTTACCTAATACTGAGTTTCTTATTGTTAAAAGGAAAAGGTAAATGACGACTATCTATTATTGAATCACATGAAAATTTAGGTGAAAAAGTAGAGTCACGGGTGCCTAAAAAAGTAGTACTACTATTGTATTGTCGATTTAGAGCTAAGATGACTAGTCATTCTGTCCGTACGTGGGGTGCTAATTTGTGTTGCAGTATTAAATATTAATATATCTTTTAATTTTGTGTTTTATATTTTAATTTAATTTTAAGAATTTATCCCACTCAAATGATGTACTTATATGATTATTTTTAGTATTTAATGTTATTTTTAATTGAGTATTGACGTCAATAAATTTAAAAAATTGAATATATAAAATTTAAAATGTTAAATAAATATTATTTATAATTTATTATATGATAATATTTTATTTTTAATAAATTTTAATTATAAGAACACAAATTGAGAGAATTTGTACTTACTTTAAATTTTCTAGGACATACAATAATAGATCTGTCATTAATATTATCTTAAAAAACTTATGATATCAATAGCTACTTATGATTTATTAGCAGGAGAAAACGTTATACGTTAAGGAACAAAAAAACAGAAGTAATTAATCTAATCCACGGACGTTATAATACTGAATCACAGCTGCTAATCATTATATATGCAGGGCCGGCCTGAGGGGGTCGAGTCCGGGCGACCGCCCAGGACCCCGAGTTGTCGGGGGTCCAAAAATCTAGATTCTCAATATATAATATTAATATGTCTTAATAATTATGTATATTACTTAGTTCAATGGTTATGAGATACTTTTATTAATCTACATTTAATAAAAGTTCGATTTTTGGTAACTACATTTTTATCAACTTGTCTAATTATACATGTATCCCTTTTTAAATTTAGATCATATATAAAATATGAAAAGTCCAACTATAATAAAATTGATAATTATAATAAATTTTCTAGAAGAACGACAATTTATATAAATAATACATATAAATATAAGCTTAAAATATGAACTTTTTTGCATACATTTTTTGGATTTTCTTAGAGCATTCAAGGTTTAAGGTGAAGTTTTTTTATTATACAATTATTTATAATATTTAATTTTAAAATAGTATAAAATTTGAATTATTATTATCGTTGCTTGAAAAAAATGTTTACAAAGTAAAAAATGTTAATTAAATAAAATGATTAATCATATCTCAATAATATTTTCTTATTTACATAGGGCCTATTTTTTTAATGTTGCCCGAACCTCTTTATCGTCAGGACCGGCACTGTATATATGTATGTATTGTTAAATTATTTTAACCAAGAGGCGAAATAGAAGCAACTAATTAGCTTGATACCAATAACAAGTGTACAATTAATTCAGAAAAAAATAATTAGTACCTCGATTAATTAGTACTACAAGTGCTTCATCTTTGACGCCCTATAAATATGTACAGTACAGTTCTACCACAAGCACTCAATAAATTTGTTTCCTTTTAATTACTTTAAACAAAAATCAAGAAATGCCTTGCATCTCCTCTTCATTCTCAATTCTTGTTCTTGTGATGATGATGATAGTATACGAGGTTGTGGGGATGAGAAATGTGAATCCTACAAAAGGGTTCATTTCTCAACATCTGAATGAATCAAATCTTATTATTCAGAAGCCGTACGACGTGGCCGTTAACAAGAGGTATAGCTTCAAGAATGGAGTTCATAAGCTTTTTGTTCTTAAAACAGACAAACCTCACTCTCTCATTAGTACAACCAATCCTCGTACCGAGATTCGTATACATGTAAGTTTCTTCTTTTCTTCTTTCACACAAAATAGTTCACTAATTATTGTCTCTGTCCTGTCCTCGTAAAAGTAACTATCTGCCTTTCCTTTCCTTATTAGATTGTAACATTAAAAGTGATATTTTTTTTTTTAAAGAGAAAAAGTTGTTTTTAAAATAGTAGCTACTACCTTTTCAAAATCACATAATTTTAATATCTTGTAAGCGCTAATTTGTCACGTGCCACATGATAATACATATACATGTGAATCAAAATCATAACCTCCAACACTAACTAATTAAGTAGAAAGAGAGAGATATGGGGTCTCTCTTTCAGTTTGTTCTTCTAAGTTTGTGGAGTTCACTTTCTATAAACTTAACCATAGGATGGCCAATTGATCCAACTCATGGCTTCATAGATCTTCACGTCAATGAATCCTATTACCATATTCAGAAACCATATGATTTACCAATTGATGATCGTTATAGCTTCACCAATGGCCTACATAAGCTTTGGGTCTACTCCACAGACAACCCTTTGTCTCGAAATAGCCCCACCAAGCCCCGAACTGAAATAATCATTAATGTAGCATTCCCGTTTCTTTATTGTCATTTCATTCGTGTGCACGTTATCTACTAACATTACTACTAACTAATTATCATTCTTCTCGCGCGATATGCAGGGATACGACTACTCGTCCGGTGTGTGGCAGTTCGAAGCCTACGGATACGTGCCGTGTGGCACTTCCGGAGTGTGTGTGATGCAAGTTTTCGGGGCCGGCCCGCCACATGCCACAACCCTAATGCTTAGGGTGTACAATGGATCACTCTCGTACTATCAAGCGCCTGTCCTCGTCCCAAAGATATATGATCGATGGTTCAAATTGAATGTTATTCATGATGTTGAAGCAAGCAAAGTGCAAGTCTTCATAGATGGGGTGCTCATCTATGAAGCTCCCGGTCGAGGAGGGGTTTCTCATTACTTCAAGTGTGGGGTCTATGCACAAAATGATGATTCTTACTATATGGAGTCACGTTGGAAGAATATTAGGGTTCTTAAGAAATGTGATTGAACATACCTGAATAATCTTGTGGATCGGAGTGTTGCATGTTAAAATTTGATATGTCAAGTAATGTTCTAGTTAATTAATATATATACAAATAAATTTGTTGAGCATAGTTACGTGCATTTTATCTCACTGTCAAGTGCAACTGATATATATAGTCCATTTTGAAGACCAATAATGCTAAATTTTGTACTGACGTGTTTATATTAGCTAGTCTATACTAAATTTAGATATATTGAATCAGCTAGAGAGCTAAAACAATATTCATGATTTGAACCATAACATGTCACTACAATTTTATGAGCCATAATTCAGTGACAAGGAAGTGTTGATTACACCTCTTCATTAGCCAAAACGTGTTAGTGAAGCATGCATGCATGAGATCAAGATGAGACATAACAACATGCAAACTCTTATAAAACAAAAAACCATCTAGTGCAATGCAATCCAGCTTCCACTTCACGAGTACTATTTCAACGCGGCGCCAAAGGTGAGCCTAGTGGGCCCGGGGACGGCTCGAATACATGGGGAAATGATTCAACCGCATCGCAATAACCCCTCAAGACGTGGGTCTGGGCCGCGTCGTAGCCGAGCACGCCCAATACCGAGGGCCAGCAGTGATGAGTGATGAGGGCGATGGAATCGCAACACTGTGGCGAAATATCGATTGTTCCGTCTGCAAAGTAGGCCACGATTTCATTCGAGCATGACCTGATCTTGTAGAGCGCGGTCCAGCAATCGAGGCCCGTGGACTCGAGTTGGGGCCCCGGAAATCCTCTTGATCCGCAGGTTGGAGTGAGAGGGAGATATATAAAAGTGAGGAAGACAAAAGCATATTTAAAAGCCATTGTTTGCAGGAAAAGGATGATCGGAGAATGGAGAGGAGCGGCGGGGTCCGTGGTTTTTATAGTTTGATTAGGGAGTAGAAGGGGCAGTAAATTAATTAGAGATCTAGAAGTGGGCCGGAATACCAAGCGTTGTACTTGAGTGACGATCTGCTTTCTGAGCTCATTCACTCTTATTTTACATCGCTAATTAATGCACTTCAACTGTTTCTAGAATTAGATTAGTGACTTCAGAGTTGATCCTGTTGATGTTGCAGGATGCATCCGTCTTTGGTCACAGTGACACAAATTTAGAGCCATATCAACATATATGGGCTTGCATTTAAGGCCCATCTAAACTCTATTCCAATTTTAATCCCTCTAATTGTCAAATCAAAATTATTCAAATCAAAATTTATAACATGTTGGTATGTAGTACAATTGTTGTTATTTCCCAATATAATTTGCATGTTTTTATTATGTTTACTAGATATATACTAATAATTGTTATTAGATAAGTCGATTTTTGTATGAGTATGATCTACTTAATTCATATATTTAAAACTCGTAGTATTTCAGTTATGGACAATCACTCCACTTACATTACAACTATACCATATACACATTATTTGAAACATACATAAGAATAGTTTTTAGCTGGTTAGTATAAAGATATAAGATTGAATAATCTAGAAACAAAGGAAGTGAGAAGAAGCAGATGGAACAATCAAGAAGTAAAGGGATGAGACTTGAGAGTGAACTCTATTAGTCAGAGTATGTTGATATGACTTTTTTTTTTTTTTTTTTTTTCATTATAAATAGAAGAAATGTGTTGTTGAGTGTAATTGTGTAAATAACTTGTATTTTTCTCTCATAATAAATAATAGTATACTGATTCTTCTCTTTTACATTATTTGCTCCTAATTTTCGTTTATGAGTTTATAACTTGATTTCGTCAATTTTCTGCATGATTGTTCACCAATTTTGAGAGTTGGTTCATTGAATTTATAAAAGAGTTGGTTCATTGAATTTATAAAAGAGTAGATGGTTATTAGTCAATTTGTCACATGCATCACATTTGACTGAATTGCCTAAGAAAATGGACCGTTACGGACTTTTGGCCACATTGGGGTGCCAAATTATTTTAAATTATTATTCACTTTATCAAATTATTACTATATTTCTTATCCAAATTTTAGTTAATTATCAATTATTAAATATCATTAATACATATTAGTGGAACAATTTAAAAGGAATAAAAAGTTAAGAGTGAAAGTATCTGCATATTTTAAATAGTTATTTTTTATTATTTTTAAACATAAGTCAGTATTAGTAATTTAGTATGACAATAAAAAAAACAAATCGATTTTATAGGGTTGAAGGGAATATTTCGAAAACAGTCACGAGCGACCAGAGGTCCATAGTGTTGATTATTACTGTAATTAACAAGAGTTTAAATAATAATTATCGCAGGTGAATTAGTGTTTGTCTTTTAATCATTTCTTTTTTCTTGTTTTACTTCGACTTTCTAGTATAGTACTGAGTATATGTTTTTGCTGCAATATTTCTATGCCTACATACAAAATCATATTTTCATACACAACAATATTATCTCAGTCAACAACTACTTATAATATGCGTTATCGTAACAAATTAAACTGGGTATTTTTATTAATATTTGTACCCCGATTGTATAATTAATTAGTCCCAAATTAATTTCACCATCATCTTTCAGTTTGAAGTTATCGTAGAAACTTACTTTTAAATTCATATAAATCGTGCGTCAATTTTTGCATGTCCTCCTAAATCCTAATAAAAAAATGCATTCAAAACAATTTCTATCGTGATTTTTCTTGTGACACAAATACAATAAACGTGAGATAAAAGTGGGGGAGAAAATTTAAAATACTCCTATTTCAATAATGTATTTTGTGTGAATGTCTGTACCCAAATGACAAGCAATTAATTTATTCATGATCAATGCTACCATGGACGTTCAATTACCTACAAATAATTAATTTATTCATATTATATTCTAATTATATCGTTTATTATTTAAGTACAATTAAAAATAATAATTAAAATTCATATTTAACACTAACAATACATAATGAATTCATACTTCATGGGGCCGTTTGAAAAATCTTCAGAATCCATAACGTATCCCTCGAGCGGTCCCAAGAGATGTGTCATGTAATACATAATTCATGTTATGTTTCATAATCAGATTCATAAATATCACTCTTATGACTTCAGAACACTTATTTACATTTAAATACATAACAAATTACACAATAAATATAAAAATAATCATAATCATGAAGAAAAAAAAAACATATATGATATTAGAAACACCTAGGAAACATGTTGTGAATGAGATCCCTCATAAAATCTCACGGATCGCTCGGGGGATATGTGAGTTTTTCGACGGATCCAATATATATATTGGACATGTGTAAATTATGTATATTACCGTAATTTTGTGTGGAATATCCTCCTCCGAGTCCACCATGTTGGAGAATTGAGTGTTGAGGGATATGAATTGATATTGCACCACCACCGAGGGATATGAAATTGTGAGAGATTTCAAGTTTTTTTGCAGAGAGATGTGAATGGGGATATTAAATTGGGGACATATATGTTATTTTAGGGAATTTAAAATTGGGGGAGATAGCAAATTGGCCGAGAGAATTGGGGAAGGTATCAAATTAGCCGAGAGATATGAAAGTGGAGAGAGAGATATGCGGGAGATTTCAAATCTTTGTTAGGAGTGAGGTAGGTGAGAATCTTGTATTAATTTTAGTAAAATTAAGTTATTAAATGTTTTGGGTCCTACCACTTTACGCATTTCATTTTCCGATAGAAATGATCAAAAAATTCTAATATCACATATGTTTTTTTATTATTAGGGCATTTTTAACATTAATATAAAAGGAGGTATATTTTCTACATCCTTTTTTGAGAAGGGGCATTTTCCCCTGTTATAAGATTGAATGCACTAGGAAAGTGATCGTAGATAAACGCATTATAAATTATTTATAAATAAATAAATAAATAAAGTCTACATCAATTATTGTTGGTTAAGTTAAATTATTACATGCTTGTTCGATAATTTTCATAAACAATTCGAATCGAAGATATGGGACTTTTCTCAATTGACCATTATAAAATGAAAGTAAAGCCTAATAGTTGGACCAATGATATGTTAGTAGTTTAGTTACGTAATAATTGAGTATTTTGCTTAAACTAAAAGTTTGTTGTGTGAGATATCGATTCATACTTTAGTTTCACGATTTATCAAGTATAATGTTGGCATGCATGTTAACTAGGCCAGTTATGCTACAGCACGTGTGACGTGTGTAAAGTCACAATTTGATCAAATTTTACCTCTTAGATTTCCATCTTCATTACATTTGTAGTTTATTTTTTATAAAGTACCTTTATATATGTATAATTATATACTATATATTTTTTTTTGTGTTAGCAGTATGGAATGGAATGGACTGATAGTAGATTGTTCACTTTACTACTACATTGGTGATTTCTATCTTCATTGCTCTCGAACTGAAATTTTGGAATCACGGTTTTGACCTCGTATTAATCCTAATAGGTTTAGGATTATGGCTTGATTGCTACTACATTATCTATGGTTTGACATCGACTCCAAGCGTAGTTTAAATGAACTAAGTAAATAGATTTCAAATTACTTATCTTTTGTTGTCTTTGTAATCGCGTGGGTGTGTTTTTTCTAACATGGATTGACATCTCAAAAATGTAAGTTCATCCTTCTTGTCACACATACTCCCTTTGTTTTTTAATAAGTGTCCAATTTTACTAAATCACACATATCAATAAAATGAAAATTTTATTTATATACCCTTTATTGAATAGCATAATAAATACATTCATACAAATAATATCAAATTCCAATAAGTATTAAATAAGGGCAAAATTGAAAAATTGTCATAAATATACTCTAAAATTTTGAAATATGACACTTATTTAGAAACAAGAAAAAAAGTGAAATATGACACTTATTAAAAAACGGAGGGAGCATTAAATAATATTAATGTCCTATTAAAAAAATTAAAAAGTATATATTGGTGAAGTATGGAATATTTGAAGCATTCTTTTGTTTAAAGCGAAATATTAGTATTGATTTTGAATATAATATTTTTAGAATGAAATTTTGAATATACATAATTATCATTTAATACGAGTTTTTAAGAAGGATAAAATTACAAATTTGGAAAGAACAAAATAAAAAGGCAGTAGTTGTTCGATCTAGGGCTGTAATTGAGCCGAGTCGAGTTGAATACTAATTGGCTCGGCTAGTTTAATTTATTAAAGTGTTCGAGCTAGACTCGAACTTGACTCGAGTTCCTGACCTGTTGATCGAGCTTGGCTCGTTACCTAATTATCAAGTTCGAGCTCGGCTCGTGTATTACTCGATTTGATATTGTTTTTGAGCTTGAGCTCGAACTCGACTCGTTTGATATACTTTCAAGCTCAAGCTCGAGCTTGACTCGTTTAATATACTTTCAAATCCTTACTTTTACTATAATTTTTTATGCATTCGGCTCGATTAAGTACTCGATTGATGGTTCGATCAAGTGCTCGCGAGCTAGCTCGAGTAATTTGCTTGTAAACAAACGAGCTCGAACATATTCGCGAGCATAACGAGTCGAGCACATCCTGCTCGAACTCGGCTCAATAAAATTATCGAGATTAAATTTGTGCTTGAACTCGATTCATTTACTAACAAACCAAGTTTCGAACGAGCTTTTTCCGAACCGAACCTCGAGTAACTCGCGAGTAGCTCTCTTCATTTACCTCTACTATGATCAAGGTGTGAATGTTACATTTAATCTTGAAGGACTTTCTTATTAATTTATTATTATTATCTTATCTCTAAGAATTAAGGTATGTTTATATGATTTTGAAGGTAGTTGGAATTCTGATGAGTCATAAGCAATCCACAACTCTTCAGCTATAAAATATGAATATATCATAGATTTAATGTGAAGTTATTTCAGTACGAGAAAAGATATTAACCACCACTACTTAAGAATTAATTCAGACATAATCATTGGACATAAACTAATATTATTTATTTTTATATATAATGGTGCAGTGCGGTGCAGCACGTGTCGTATACTGAATTCACGACTTTATAAAAGAATTAAAAAGACAATGATTAATGGTTAGAAAGGCATAGATTGTGCTAATTGCTAATGATGGCACCTTTTCTAATCATATGCTCCATTTGCATTTGCTATAACATCAAAATATTCCATTAATTTAATCCAATACAATAATAATTTTATTTTAAAATTTACTTTAAAGAGAGACTACGTGTAACTATTCGCTCGCCAAATACCTTATATAAACTTTTTTTTTATATCCTTTTTAGGTAGGACATGTTACAAAAACGATTACTTGCACACTACGGACATTATTAATATATTTACGATTTTAATATATTCATGATTAACATGGTTTATTATGTATAAAAATAATATATTTTTAATATGAGTTTATTTGTTATTAATTTTTAAATAAATTAATTAATTATATGACATTTTCACAGCCGCCGCAAATATATTAAATATATTAATATCGAATACCTAATTATGTTAAACTACTAAAATATACTCAAAATTTTAATCTAGCTCTAGCTATTAAATAGTATTAAATGGCATTTGCTTTGTATAATTTGTTTGTAACGTTCTACTACATCTCACTCATTCAATTTAACGTTTTATTATTTTAATATACTTAAATAAAAATATATCAAATTAAGTAGCGTATAGCAAGTATATTTTTATATACAGTGGCTATACAGTGGCAAGGAGAGATGCTACTTAGAACAATACCTTCATTTTACTTAACAACATAAGCTTAGTGAAAAAAGTTTGTCATATAAGTTATGTAAACATATACTCCCTCCGTCCCACCAATAACGACCCATTTGTAAAGTAGATGAGTGTATTATTTTAATCAAATGGGTCGTTATTGGTGGGACGGATGTAGTATAATAATCACTTACTCTGTAATAAAGGTGATTCCCATTTTATGGCAACCGGTCGATCAACACTTAGAAGAACGTATATAATCAAAATTAATACTATGAGGGGGACTTTCAAAATAAAAATTAAAAAAAAAAAGTAAAAAGGGTAAAGTTCCATAGTTTCCTTCTTCTATAAGAATTGTGGTTAATCCTTTTATATGTATATAATACATGACGTGCTAAATAATTGGCATCACCTTTTGTATTTATTTTATCTAATACTACCATTATACGTATATCTGAATAAGATGTTTAAAATTAGATAAATTAACATAATCAAACAGAGTATATATACATATCCTTCTGTACACATTAAAAAAAAAACAAATCTAGCTATATTTTGTATTTATAATTACCACCAAGCTCCAATTTTCGTTCCATTATTTATAATTATGTTTAATCAAAATTATGAATGGTTTATTATTTTATTACCACGTATAATAAGACTGGATGAAATTATTCATAATAAAATTATGAGTATTTTGACTTTTTAACTATAAATGATAGGATACAAATTATAACATAACGAGTTTCCATAATTATCAAACTTAATAAAGATATTAAATGGAATCCTATCGAACCAATCCAAAACTAATGTTAAAGCACAAAATAAGATAAAGTGGTGGAGAGACCAATTTGCATTTGTTTGGTAATAATTTGCAGTGTATATAATATAACCCCCAATCGCCTAAATCAGATAATAATCTAATAATAAAGGTAAGATGACTATGACTAACCACACAAAATATTTTCTAAAGTCAAAAAGAAATATCATTAATTTAGCCAACGTTCTATATGTCCCAACACTAATTTTACTTTTATGATACTAGGAAAACGCCATGTACACAATTATATCCATCTATGTATTATTTCAAAATATACTTTTAAACTATATTGAAAATATATATGCTCGTGACCATAATTTAACATGTTTGCAATTGATGTGATATGTCATGTATATAAATAATAATTTTTTAATTAATCTGCAGTTATTAAATAAAGTTTATTAATTATGATATAATTTAATATTTATTTTATATAAATATGAAAAATATAATAGATCATAGGTTTATATACTGTCGTATCAATCGCGAAAATATTAGATTATGTCCATAGGTTGGTGAATGGTTCCATTAAAATATGATCTCTCTACGTTTGTTATTATCTCTCTTTCACCAAAATCATTTATGCTTTTATTGTATTTAGATGTCTATCAAAATAAATTGTATTTGAAGTTTTTATGTAGTATAAGTGCATCCAAAATTCTATATATTATACATAATTTAATTAAAAATAATTAATTATGTAATTCTCAAAATTTATTAACTATATATTTTATTTTTGTTAAAAATTAAAACACGTTATTAAAATTTATAAAATTTATAGAGAACATTTTTTTCCTCGATTTCCATTTTGGAATAGATACAAATTTTTGTATATATTCAATAAATAAAATGATGGCAAAACTTTCTATTTTATTTTGTTTATTAAAATATAGTATCATAACCTAATTTACAGTATTTATCATTTTTGTGGAAGAAGTAATTTACACTAATTTACATAAAGTCTAAAATCCCATTATATAGGATCTTCTTACGCGGTTTTCCTTTTTAATTTCACGCGTTTTTCTTTTTCTATTGTTGTGATTCTCTCTCTATATCTCACTTAGTCACTTGTATGTACATGTGTTTTCCAAAGAATTTTTGTTCTCTTTATAATACTTTAATATTTTAGAATTCTTTGTTATATTGAATTTAAAAATAATTATATAATAACAATAATAATAATAAATAAAAAAGTAGCTCCAAAAGGGGCAAATGTACAAGTACTGGAAACAGACAGTGTTGATTCAGAAATACTCCTACTCCTACATAGTTAGCTTAGCTGGATTGCAAATACTATTCTACACATTCACACAATTTGTTTATATCTTCTTCTTCTTTTCTATTCTTTTCTCTCTCTCTACACATACACACACACATATATATATATATATTGATTATCGGTAGGGACGACTGAGAGCTAGCACCCACCATTTTGGGCCACACTATTTCCCCCCCCACACTCACACACAAAGTGCTTTTTCTTTCGACATTAATTTAGAGAGGTTAGATTTTATTCTTGTGTGCATGAATTATTTTAAAGATTATTATTACAAGTCCACCCACATCTGTCCTTTTCTCTCTCTCTCACACACAGATGCATATCATCTTTCTCTTTCTCTGTCTATCTCTATCAATAAAGTCTCGAAAAAGTGTATCGGTTCTGTCCAGCTATATTACAGTGGAGCGTTAGCTTGTAAAGATAAAAGCTTTAATTCATTTCTCCCATTAAAATTTCTTATTACCCTTTTCTCATCACTGCATTTCTGAGAGAAACAACGCAACAAAAACCTTTTGGTTTTCTTGACTTTCCAGAATATTGTAGTTTTGGTTTCCCTCTTTTTATTTTTCTTTTCATTTTTAATTTGTTTCTCCAATTGCGGTTCTACTCTTTTTTTATGTCTGTTTCTTGCAATGTGGTGATTTCTACATTCTAATGGAGTTTTACACTCGCTTAGAAAGACTCAATTTTTAGCCCAAAATTCCTCCTTTTTCTCTGTTCTACCGTTGCTCGCTAAGATAAATCTCGAGGTGGATTAGTGCGTCTGATTGTGATTTTGAGTACAGAAAGGCAAGAATCTGCAGCTGCGTCAGGGCATTTTGGAGCTAAATCTCGAAGGGGTTTTGAGTGTGATTTTCAAGATTTTTGAATTTGCGAGGAATTTTTCACCATTTTGAAGAAATCCCAGCTGTTTCTCTACCACCAGGAGACTGAATTCTGAGGTGGGATTCGAAAAGTTGGGATTTTTGGAAGATTGTTGTTCTGGAAAAATGGCGATGAATACTGGAGGGAGGCTCGTTGCTGGCTCTCACAATAGAAATGAGTTTGTGCTGATTAATGCTGATGAAATTGGAAGAGTGAGTATTTGATAGTCCCTCATTCCGGTTTTGAATTCATCATCTTTAGATTTAGTTAGTTGTGTGAATTAGGAATTGGGATTTGAAGATTTGTCATTTCATTGCTGAAGGTTTAGATATTTGAACAGAGTTTGTATTTGAGATCTTCTATATTTCTTTCATTATATTAGTACTATATTTTTATGGAGACAGGGAGAATTTGATCTTGGCAGTGTATAAAATGCTGACTATTCTTAAGACGAGAAAGCAGAAAAGGAAGCCTGAAACTTTGGTCATAAATATAAAAGAATTAGTAATCACAGGAAAAATTAAGAACTTTTGTTGAATTATGTTTGATTAGGACTTGGCAAAACAGTCACTGGTCTTAGGAGCTATATACCTTGCAAGTTACTCTAGGGAAGGTGTATTAGATTCTTGTTGAGTTCTTGTTGTATAGTGAGGTCAAGGAAAATTGTATGTATTTTGTTATGATCGTATGTTAGGATGGATGAGAGTACTGAAATTACAATCCTGATTTCTTCCAATTTTGTAGATTAAGGCTGTTCATGAACTAAGTGGGCAGTTGTGCCAAATATGTGGGGATGAAGTGGAGATAATAAATGAGGAGCCGTTTGTTGCCTGCAATGAATGTGCTTTCCCCGTCTGTAGGACTTGCTACGAGTATGAAAGAAAAGAGGGAACTCAGGCCTGTCCTCAATGCAAAACCAGATACAAGCGCATCAAAGGTGAGTTATCGAGGGCACATAGTTTTGGCAAGTGGTGGTTGTTTGCTGAAAGTCTTCTTTCTTGTGTTAATATCTTATTCTAAAAAAAAATGCATTTGTACTATAGGCTTTGCTAGAGTTGAGGGCGATGAGGATGAAGATGATGTTGATGATTTGGAAAATGAATTTGATTATGTTAAGAATGAGGTTCTAGGCTTTACCCAAAATGGTGGTGCAGTAGGATCTTCCCATGGTGTTGTAGCGGGATCAGCTACGGCCTCAGGGCATGGATCATCCCAGGGTCTCGGTATCCCTCTTTTGACATACAATGAAGAGGTAATGATTAATTCAGACCATTGACCCCTCTTCTCTGAATCATGTATGTATGTGTGTTTGTCTTTTGCATTTGGCTTAATAATGTCTTCTGATTATGTGTAGGATGCTGAGATTGCACATAATCATAGTGCTATAATCGTACCCACTTTTGACAGTAACATGAACGGAGTTCATTCTATTCCTCATGGTACAACATCACCTTATAAGATGTTCTTATTGATTTTTTAGCAGTAAGAAGCCTTTTATGTTTATGCCAACTTAACCACTTGTAATTTTCTGATGTAACAGTGCACCCTCGGCCTATGGTTCCAGAGAAAGATATTGCTGTATATGGTTATGGAAGTGTTGCATGGAAGGATCGTATGGAGGAATGGAAGAGAAGGCAAAATGAAAGACTCCAAGTTATCAAACATCAAGGCGCTAATGATGATTATGGTGGTGACTTCGATGCTGATTTACCTATGTGAGTACTAGCTATAATTTCATGCAACTGGCTCATCTTGTCTTTACTTCCGTAATATTTTCTTTACTTTCTTTTACCACTTTTACATTTTATGAGGTTATTATAACTAACAGAAATCTGAAACTTGTGCAGTTCTGGCTTTTGTTTCTAGTTATCTTCAAGATTTTATGCAGCTTATGCTAGATAATGCCTTCATTTATAATAACTTGACATTGATATCTTCGAACTATTTATAGGATGGATGAAGGTAGACAGCCGCTTTCAAGGAAACTACCCATATCTTCGAGCAAGATAAATCCGTACAGAATGATAGTTATCCTACGGCTTGCAGTCCTTGGATTGTTTTTTCACTATAGAATTCGACATCCAGTTCCTGATGCACGTGGCTTGTGGATGACATCTGTTATCTGTGAAATATGGTTTGCTGTATCATGGATACTCGATCAGTTCCCCAAATGGTATCCTATAGAACGAGAAACATACCTTGATCGACTATCTCTTCGGTATGATTCATATCTCAGTTGCTGGCACAGACATTTATTTAGCATACTAGCTATTTCAAATCTCGATTAAGTTCTTTTGCATTATTAACATACCTTGATTGACTATCTCTTCGGTATGATTCATATCTCAGTTGCAGGCACAGACATTTATTTAGCATACTAGCTATTTCAAATCGACCGATTAAATTCTTTTGCATTATTAATGTTGCAACCTTGCTCGAACGTTTTATAGGTATGAAAAAGAAGGAAAACACTCAGAGTTAGCAGACATTGACGTATTTGTCAGCACAGTAGATCCCTTGAAAGAGCCTCCTTTAATTACAGCAAACACGGTTCTCTCCATCCTTGCAGTGGATTACCCTGTTGAGAAAGTATCGTGCTATGTGTCAGACGATGGTGCAGCCATGCTTACTTTTGAAGCACTTTCTGAGACATCTGAGTTCGCTCGTAGATGGGTTCCTTTCTGCAAGAAATTCAATGTCGAACCTCGTGCTCCTGAATGGTATTTCTCTCAAAAGATAGACTACTTGAAGAATAAAGTCCATCCTTCATTTGTAAGAGAAAGGCGTGCAATGAAGGTTGGTATCGTGTATATAATATTTCTTGTTCAGATTCACACAAAGTGAGAAAAAAGGATACCTACATTCCTTTGTGCTTGAGTTCTCTGAAGCATGATTCAGTTTTAATCTTATCAAATAAACTGACTATAAATGGTTTATGATATCTTTGTCGAGTATAGAGAGAATACGAGGAGTTCAAAGTTCGGATTAACCGTTTAGTGGCCATGGCTGAGAAGGTTCCCGAGGAAGGTTGGACTATGCAGGATGGAACACCCTGGCCTGGTAACAATGTTCGTGATCATCCTGGCATGATTCAGGTCGGTGATACTCACAACGATTTATCTCCTTGACTTTTCTTTTGCAGCATGTGATTTTTATATTTCATGTGGTTGATGTTGGATTTATGATACTTGTCCTAGTATGCAGGCATTGGTTTCAGAAAAAGCTTATTGCTCTTATTCTAACAAAGCATGGTGTTGATATCCTGAAGCTTTTGCCATGTTTTTTCAATGAATATGAAATTCCATTTCCATAAAAAAAAATTGATGGGCCGTTGCAATCTTGTTTTGCCTAGTCAAATATCTACTGCACAATCTCAATAATCTTTCCTCTGCATGATCTCATGTTATTATTCGTTCATGTGCAAGAATAACGTGGATTATGAAATTGATGTCTTTGCTGATTGTTTGTTTGCTTTTTTAAACAGGTTTTTCTTGGTCATGAAGGCGTTCGTGATATTTTAGGGAATGAGCTCCCTCGTCTTGTATATGTTTCACGTGAAAAGAGACCTGGCTTTGAACATCACAAGAAAGCCGGTGCTATGAATGCTCTGGTGAATGCCTATTCCCTATCTGTTTTACCGCCACCCTCAGAAAAAGGAAGTAATCTAGAAAAAGGTTTACTTCATGGCTGAACTAATTACTCTTTTCATTTTACAGATACGGGTTTCAGCTGTTCTGTCGAATGCTCCTTATCTTCTAAATGTTGACTGTGATCACTACATAAACAATAGCAAAGCACTGAGAGAAGCTATGTGTTTCATGATGGATCCCACCTCAGGAAAGAAAGTATGCTATGTGCAGTTTCCACAAAGATTTGATGGGATCGATCACCATGACAGATATTCCAATCGCAATGTCGTGTTCTTCGATGTACGCACATCTTCAATTATTGCTTCCACTTTCCTCGTTTACCCTCACTATCAAGCAGTGAATAACCCCTCAGTTTTATGCAGATCAATATGAAAGGACTGGATGGTTTGCAAGGGCCTATATACGTCGGAACTGGTTGTGTCTTCAGAAAGCAAGCACTATATGGATTTGATGCTCCTACTAAAAAGAAGGCACCTAGCAAGACGTGCAACTGTTGGCCAAAGTGGTGCTGTTTGTGTTGCGGATCGAGGAAGAACAAGAAAGGAAAAGCAGGGAAAGCAAAGAAAGATAAGAGAAAGTCGAAGCTCAAAGAGGCGTCGAAGCAAGTACATGCTCTTGAAACCATTGAAGAAGGAATAGAAGGTACTTCTGTTTTGTTTATTAAGAAATGCGTAAGACTTGCATCATTAATCACTGAAGAAACGTTATGAAATACTTTCCACTAAGTAGATATTGTTGGATCCTTGTAGAAATAAGTGCTGTTGATCGACCACCAATCTCACAAGAGAAACTGGAGAAGAAGTTCGGTCAATCACCTGTTTTCGTGGCTTCAACGCTACTAGAAAACGGGGGAATGCCAAATTCCATTAGTTCAACATCTCTCTTGAAGGAAGCTATCCATGTTATCAGCTGTGGATACGAAGATAAAACTGAATGGGGAAAAGAGGTGCGTTGTACGGTATTCATTCATCTTTTCATTCTGCTATAATCTACTAGCCAATCCGGTTCTTCTAAAATCATCAAATTCCTGATCAGGTTGGCTGGATATACGGATCCGTTACGGAAGATATCTTAACGGGGTTCAAGATGCATTGTCATGGCTGGCGTTCCGTCTACTGCATGCCCAAGAGGCCAGCATTCAAGGGATCTGCTCCGATCAACCTTTCAGATCGTCTTCACCAGGTTCTTCGATGGGCTCTTGGATCAGTCGAGATTTTCTTGAGCAAACACTGCCCAATCTGGTATGGATATGGCGGAGGATTGAAGTTTCTAGAACGGTTTTCTTACATAAATTCTGTTGTGTATCCATGGACATCTATTCCATTGCTTGTATACTGCACGTTGCCTGCTATCTGCCTTCTTACTGGAAAATTCATCGTGCCTGAGGTACATTGTTTTTTCAGTTGGCGTTCTTCGACTTTGTCCTCGATAATTGGTTATGTTTTCGTATTCTACTGTTCATTATGGATTTCACAAAATTCTACAGATCAGTAATTATGCGAGCATCATATTCATCGCCCTCTTCATCACCATTGCTGTAACTGGTATCCTCGAAATGCAATGGGGAGGTGTGGGCATCGATGACTGGTGGAGAAACGAGCAGTTCTGGGTGATCGGAGGTGTTTCCTCACACCTCTTTGCTCTCTTTCAAGGGCTTCTCAAGGTCTTGGCAGGTGTGAGCACAAACTTCACTGTCACCTCGAAGGGAGGTGATGAGGACGGAGGATTTGCCGAGCTATACATCTTCAAGTGGACGTCGTTATTGATTCCTCCCACGACTTTGCTGATCATAAACATAGTTGGGGTGGTCGTGGGAGTTGCAGACGCAGTCAACAATGGCTATGATTCGTGGGGTCCGTTGTTCGGTCGGCTTTTCTTCGCCATTTGGGTTATCATGCATCTATATCCGTTCCTCAAAGGTTTGATGGGGAAGCAACAGGGAGTCCCGACCGTGATCGTGATTTGGTCAGTCCTGCTCTCGTCAATACTGACACTCGTGTGGGTCCGAATAAACCCGTTCGTCTCGAGGGATGGCCCTGTTCTTGAGATATGCGGACTCAACTGTGACGACTGAGGATCGGCTTTCGCGGTACTAGACTTTGCAAGTCGCAGGGACTGTTCTTCATTGCTGAGATGGATGCTTCCTTGTGCAGCCAGACGCGTTTGCTGGTTCGTTTTTGACCCGGATGGATTTTCGGACTGTACCTAAGGTAGAATAAGAAGTGTTGGTCTTGGTGGATGAGTGTCGTTTGTATAGATGAAGAAGTGGCAGTGACTGAAGTGATACTTGTTTTGAGATATGTGGTTTCATTGATTCTTTTGTTTGATATGTGTGTGTTTTTGCGGTGTCTTTAATGTTATGGCCCTTTGAGGGTTGTAAATGTAACTGGAAAAATGATTCTATATTGGTTAAACATCTCATTCTTTTTTTTTTCTCTGTGGTGAAAAAAATGTTCATTACTGGGTTTATAAATCACAACTTTTTAGTGATTGTAATCATAATAAATGACTTTGTAATTCTTCAACGCGCCTTCATATATTAATATCACTTCAAAAGATTAGTTAGTTAGCAATAATATTATGTTATAATATGTGAAGTAATATAACTGCTCCCCTTTTCTTTGAGGCAAACTTAATGTGCCCAAAAATCTGCCACCTCATAACTCGATATAATGGTAACCTATTGTCAATCTGGTTAGTTCTGTTTGTATTCCAAAAAAAAAACTGTTTATCGAATTTGAACCGATGACTTATGCCTTACCATGGCGTTACTCTACCACTGAGTTAAAAGAACTTATTTGATTGAATTTCCAAACGAGTCCCCCGCTGGCCAGCGGAGGATTCGGTATAGCAACTCACGTTCGTTTGAGCTGCACATTCCCACTGGATTGGGCTCATCTTAGTTGTAGGAAGTATGATTCTGAAAGTGACGTGCCCATAAATGATAAAACATGTCACAAATAAATAATACTCCCTCCATCCCGCTTAAGATGAGATTTTTTTTTTCGGCACGCTTAGAGTGGAAAATGAGTATAAAGTGATGATAGAAATATATATTATTTAAATTTGTGTGTAATAAATGTGTTCTAAAAAGGAAATGACTCAATTTAGTTGGGAAGACCCAAAAACGAATACGCCCCATTTTAGTGGAACGGAAGGAGTATATTTTTAATCAAAAATGATTAATTTTCACTTTTAAACTAGAGTTTATTGATTATGATATAATGTAATATTTATTTCATATAAAATACTCCTTCCATCTCACTTTGACCAAATATGTGAAAACTTTTTGGTCAATGTGAGACTAATGAAGAGGGACAAATGAGGTAATAAAAACAAAAATCATAGTAATTCATATACTCGTATAACAATGACACATCAATCGCGAACACGTTAAGTTATGACCGTGACCGTAGCCAGTAGAGAACATTTCTTTGCGAAGGAAAAAACAAGAAAATGCATTTATACAGACTATAGTTATATTTCCTTGCACGCCGTGGTACATACAATATGCTTCACAATAACATTCAATTTCAAGATCTTTAAATGTTTGAAAATCAACATTACATCCGGTCACACAATTCTAGTATCAAAACATAATACAACATGCATCGCCCTCTACCTTTGTACAATCATTCGACTTCCCCGTTGCGTGGCTCACTCCTCCCTGTCTTTGTTTGCTATATTAGTCTGTTGAGGGGAACCTTTTCTCCTGGTCGCGCAACTCTTTCAATGGGAGAGATTGGCATGATCCTTTGCGGCATTGTCATTCCTCCAGAAACGATTATTTCTGCAGTTTTCATGTGGACCATTAGGAATGAACCCAGGGAATTTACGAGGAAGCAAATTCGAAATGGTAAGAGTATATTATGCAAGTTCAAGAACTGGGAATTTCTCAATTGATAGGACATAATTCTATAAGCATCATGAGCAGAAAAGTTTCCACAGTTAATTTTATTGAAGTAAAAAAAGAGCTTCCATGCTTATATGAATGGAAACGAATTATATCACAAGCTTCTATAAGCATTTCATGTAATGTGAGGGTGAAGTCATACTTGATAGCAAATCAAATCAATTTTTCTTTATAGCACTTTGTGGGATGGAACGATCTTTGTATAGTCAAGGTTATATTTCAACATAGTGCACAAAAAATTTATAACAACTTATCTATGCAACTCTTTACATAGTAAATGAGAAGCTTTTACCCATGCAACTAGTAAAAAAATATTGAGAAGCTTTAAATCATACCTATCCCTTCACGAATAGACAGATTGGGCCTAATAATCTCGTCGGAGCTGACCAAAAATATATCACCAATATACAAGTGGTTTGTTGGGACAAAAACACTGCATAATTCTTCATCTCCATCATTTTTCTGTAGTAGACAACATAAAATATATATAAGCATAGGTTATTATCTATTAAAAAGGAATGCTTCTAAAAGAAAAAATATATAGACCTATCAACAATGTAGTACCTGTAGGACGACAGATGAAGTGATAAAACCAAATGCATATTCACCCACACGTGGATGACGTATGATCGCTACTTCCTTAAATGCAGTAGTATTTTGGTCTGCAATGGACATAAAGTATACAACTCATACAGCATTAACCATGAAACATATGACGACTAGCAATAAGAATGAAGCCATGAAGGTTCTGTAAGCATGTCAATCTCTGGTTTGCCAGTAAAATGTCAATTTGCAACCTTTTCATTTTCAATCACCTAAACCCACGCAAACAGGTAAATTCTTTACCTGGAGAAATTGCAGAACTAATTTGCTTGGAAGCTGAGTAAATGTGCCCAACAAATGGCATTCGCTTTATAAACCATTCTCCAAGCCAGATAACTGAAGCACCCAACCATGATGAAACAAATACGCCAACAAGGAACACAAAAAGTACTGATGTGATAAATCCAAGTCCTGCAGACAAAACAATGAATCAAGAAGCCTATCCAGGGACTCCAAGAAGAAGGTTGTACCAAATTTAAATTCCAACTTGATGAAACGGTAATGAAAGCACTAGTAATAACTACGAATACAAATATGTTGATGTTAAAATCTATTGCATGTACCATATTGGTGGAGTCCTGAACCTGTAAGGCAGCAGTAGCTGATAGATTTTATTAAGAATTTATTAGCAAGCTATTTATTACTTGTTGCAAATTGCATAAGAAGTAACACAGGACAGGAAGCACAAGTCAACAATCTGATAATATCCCATGTTGCTTGAGTTGCATAGGTGAAAGAAGATATTGAGTTGAGCAGTTGGAAAGATAGCAAGCCATGCCTAGTTGTAGTTTATTTCTTAATGTTCCAATAGGTATATAATCTAATTCAGTGACGTTGCTACATGTTGAATTCTCGGTTGGCTCAATCATGAAATACAAAAGGTCTAAATGCAAGATATCAATACAAGCTGAATGAATAGAAGGGCACACTTACCAAATATTTCAATTCCCAGCTGTTCATAAAGAGGACTGAAGAAACCATCAACAAATTGAATGAACCACCAGGTGATAAAGAATGTAACAGCAACCGGAAATAGAACTACGCTGCAAATATATATATATTTATCATGTTAATCTGACAAATTTAGAGTAATTTTATTTTTTGTAGAGCAAGATATGAGGTAGTAAGTACCATCCGGTCATGAACTTTTTTGATACCCAGCTTTGAAGAACAAAACAGCAAGCCTGGACAACAGAAAATTCCTCTAAACATCAACTGAAAAAATAATAATTCTGCAGAAGAACATCTATAATGCTAAGATAATACAATCAACAATCCCATATCCAACACTCGGCTTCTCTATAGCCAGTTCGACAAATCTGAAATAGCCCATACAGCTCTTGCAGTAGAAATACTTGCAAACAAACTTCTTGACACCTCTAAGCTGGAAAAATGATCATAAAGCCATTTGCAGGATAGAGGAAGCCTACAGTCCACCAGAAGGAATATCTAGGAGACTAGGACTACTCAAAATCCCGTGCAACTGCGAGAGTTGCTTAAAATATGTAGACAATAAGAAGGGGTAAAACATGTTCTTATCTTTTTGTATTTACAAATATAGTACTACTCATTTGTTCATTTTAACGTTTTTGCGATGTCTGGAAGTTCGTTCATAATGCTAGAACTTTAGGATAATATTAGATATGAATATTATTTTTAAATTTGCAATTGTTCCAACTTTGTAGAGGCAGAAAAATAAGTTCAGTTTACTCTTCTCCATTACCAGCCAAATTTATGATTGCTGCTGCAACAGATAAAACTAAATCACATGTATTCATAGACAATAACCTTTTATTTCTGTATTATATGGAATTTTGGATAGATGTTCTTTAAAAATAAATGGAACACATACTATCTGGTACACGAACCATATTTTTCTAATCTGAAAATTTCAGAATTATGCTCACTTTTTATCTTTAATCATAAGATCAGGACAATCGCAGGCTACTTCAAAGTACAATTTCTTTTGAAAACAAACCGAGATGAACATTACAATGTCAAGCTACCAAGTCCATGGGAAACACAAATCACAAGAAATGCGAAGATACTAGTTCACAATTAACTCAATAGGCTTTTAAAGAAACGGGAAGATTATCGAAAAAGTTCCGTTTAAAAGTTACGCCAACACTTCAATTTGGAAATATTTTCCGAACATACTAGTTCACAATCCATCATCCTCAAGTATGATATTTTTAATCAAATCAACACAAATGCGTGATAAATCCAGCTAAGTTCCTACTACAACAGTAGTCACATAAGTCAGGAATAGAATCTCAGTCCAATAAATATATATACATTTCTATATATAGCAAGTAAATGAGCTGATGAACGCGCACGCGCGCGCACTAACCCTGCGAGTGGAAGAATCTGGAGAAGTAGAAGAAGTTTTCAACGGATCTTCGGGATCTCGCCCCTCTTCATCTTCGCGACCACTTTGACTCAGCGGCACCGACGTAGCGTCCTTCTCCTCCGCCATTGTTGCCCAATATAGTTATTGCCCAATTTCGCAGCAGTCAACCCAATCGGAAAATTAGGGATTCCGTTGAAGCAGCGGAGAAGAAGTGGAAATTTTGTTTGATCAGAAAAAATCGGGTGTGGAGTGTTAATCAAGAGGTACTACTAGTGTAGCATGTGGTACTAATGAAATCGAAATTATGTCGCGGTCAACTCCATTATTGACTCCATGTCAGTTGATTGCGATTAAACTGTTTATGTATTAACACTAACTAAAAATTCTCTCATTTTCATAGTTATTAATTAACTTGAATTTAGTGAGAATTGTGAAATCTGAAAAATCACATGAATAAAATATCCAAAATATTGTTACACATGTAGAAAATACTCATTTTCATTAAAAAATATATATATCTTACACATTCTTACACAATTCTTGCACATTTTTTGAAAAATAATTGTGCACTTGATTACAATATAATTTTTGGACTATTATGTTTGTTTGATATATATAACAACATATGATGCTTTGAAACCATTGTATTAATATTGTTTGAAACCATTATCCTCGAATTATCTCGTATCTGGCATCAAACAGAGTGATCTCGAAGATAAAAATCGGGTAATTGCATTTAAATGTTGCTATTGTTCACATAAACCATGAACTGCTAGATAAAGAGGCATGGACTGCTCGGACCTCTCGTAGTCACTCTAGCGGTCCATGGTGCTTTGTCTAGCGGTTCATAATGAATCTTGTATTAGATGATATTTGTGAATGTTTTAGTATATTAGTTTAGGTAAATTCAATATTATTACTATGTTTACATGAAAATGTTATTTTGATATTTGTAATAGATTATATGAGTTTCATGTTGCTTAATTTAACTTAATATTATGATTTTCGTGTACTATAATGATAAATGAAGGCATTTATGGTTGAACCGCTAGATGAATGTGCATGGACCGCCAGGGACGTACCCAAAATACACCTAGCGGTCCAATGTGTTCCATCTAGCGGTTCATGCATAATAGGTTTTATATCATGTATGTTATTGTTTATCAATATCTTATACGTTCAAAAAGTATTTTTGTATTGCATAAACGAAAGATTGTGTTTGTTATGTCATTACTATATTTAAGTTTATTTGTATTGCATAAACGAAAGATTGTAATAGCTGACTTGGTTTGATATGGCCCTATAGATTCTCGAAACAAATGCCAAGGGTTCGAATCCCATTGGCATGTTTATTTTATTAGTATTATTTTTTGCAAATCCCATGTAGCAAATAAAACTAAATAAACTTTATAAGCAGCAAATGTAATAAACTAAATAATAATAGCAAATGTAAAAATAATAATAATAGCAAATGTAAAAACTAAATCAACATCAAACCAAATGTTATATCTAAGTAATACCAAATGTAAAAATAATAATCAACTACAATGAGAGAAAATCATATGGGCAACCAATTTACGATAGGCTTTCACATTTTTGTTGCCCCATTGTATTGAAGGACTCCCACTAATTATACGTTCCGCGGTCATGCATATGAACGGACCACAACTATGGTTATCGCACTGCTTGAATAAGTCAGAAGGAGGCGGAATGGTCCACTTGAATGGAGCTATAACTTCATGGAGTCCTAACTCTTGATGTCTCCAATAGAATGCACGTGCCATAACAAATGGCAACATAACGACGATACTCGTGCTTTTTTGGCCTCGTCACTCATATTATGCCACAATGAATCGCACAACATGAACTTCCGTGTCATCATATCAGCAACAACAAGCACAAAATGTTGATTGATGAAGACGGGGAAAATGACCTACAATATACATCCCAACATGCAAAGTTTAACATTTCTGCGCAACCATTTTGTAAGAAACGTAGAAAATTGAAAACACAACGAAATCATAAGATTCAAATCGGACATTACTCCTAACTCGATGTAGTATTTTAATATGCTAAGAAACGAAAAATTCAGATACTCGTGCATTCCAGAGGCTCAAAAAACGAGACCGGGCAGTAGCATACACGTCCCAACATGCAAAATTTAACATTTCTGCGCAACCATTTTGTAAAAATCGTAGAAAATTGAAATCACAACGAAATCATAAGATTCAAATCGTACATTACTCCTAACTCAATGTAGTATTTTAATATGCTAAGAAATGAAAAATTCGGATACTCGTGCATTCCAGAGGCTCAAAAAACGAGACCGGGCAGTAGCCTATACATCCCAACATGCAAAGTTTAACATTTTTGCGCAACCATTTTGTAAAAAATGTAGAAGATTGAAAACAAAACGAAATCACAAGATTCAAATCGGACATTACTCCTAACTCGATGTAGTATTTTAATATGCAAAGAAACGAAACCGGGCAGTAGCATAACTTACCGTAGTTGCTTTCCACCAGGGCAAGCAGGTCGACCCAAGTCCACGAGCATGGATAACATCACATAATGAGTCATGAGGCTTGTAGTTTCTCTTAATGTACTCCGCTTTCGCTTCCCATCCTACCAAGTTCAGCTTATTTGTTTCCTCAAGCATCATATTATAATCCGATTCTAAGCGGCACTTCAAAAACAAGTTACAAAATAATTAGTACTTACAAAACAATTCAAATATTAGATAGATTTAAAAAAAAAGTTACGTAAAAATCGCATCTGCATATAACAGTGCGTCCTCCGGTGTGGGCAGGGTGTACATCGTCACTATGCATCAGTCTTGACTGGAGTGTCATCATATAAAGATCAATAGTCTGCACAAAATTGAATTTAAGGTTTAGCAAAACTTAACTTTAAACATATATTCAATATTTTATTTGCTAATGACATAAATTACCTCCGTGTAAAAATCTTGATCCACGTCCAAAATTTGCTTGAAGGCAGCAACGGTCATTCGATACTCACTCTCAGTGACTGTGACATAGTCGGTGTACTTTTTCTTCATGAAAGCTTTCCACTTGTTCAATATTTCTTCACCAACAGTGTATGGCTTATCTTTCGGGACATATACACGTATTGGATGAGGACGAAAGACACCATGAAACTCTGCCGATGAGTCATCATGCGAAGTCGACGTGCCCGGGATTGATGCCACATTGCCTGGCGGAGAGTTAACTGGCCAAGGAAATGGTGTCTACACAAAAAAATGCAAAATTAATAACTATAAATAGAAGAATTAGTTAATCAAAAATAATATTGAAAATAATAAACTTACAGATCCAGTATATGGTCCGTGGCTCGTGGCGTCAAAATCAGAAGCCCGGGGTGACTGCATGGAAGGTCTATGTGCCTGCATCGGAGGCCTATGTGCCTGCATCGACGGCCTAGCTGACTGCGGCATAGGAGGGGGGGCTGTGGCTATGTACGAATGATCGGATCAGCACGTCGAGAAGGACCACAACTAAAGGCTGTCAAAAGATCTCCCATCCATTTCTTTAGCGTATCCTTTAGATCATCGTGCCTCTGCATGATCCGTGCCTCCAACTGATCGTGCATCTCTGTCATCCGTCGCTCAAAAGCACTCATCTCGCCACGGATCTGATTAAGTGCGCGCTCAGTCCTGCCACCACTGCTACTAGAAGATGACTCACGCAACGGTGCCCTAGCACGCTTTGCCTTATCTCTACGACGTCGCGGAGGACGCTCTGATGGCTTCGGCTTCGGCTCCGGCTCCGGCTCAGGCTGATCACCGTGATCTGATGGCTCCGGGTGATCAATAATAGGTGGCCCAACATTCCTAGTAGCTCGCCGACTGCTCACTGGCTCTATCGCCTCAGCTCTGTGCCTCGATGCACGCTGCTCAGTTGTCAAGCCAAACTTGCCAATGGGATTTGACAGGGGCACGTATCTCACGGCAAGAGGATGGTCACACCATATGGACTGGTGATATGCACGACTCTGTTCCGCTTCGTCCGATACAATATTAGAAATATTGTACGCCTGCAAAAAAAAAGAGAAACAAATTTATTAAAATCAAGTCACAATCAATCATATAATTTAATTTAATAAGAATTAATGAAATATCATAAAACTTACATCGGTGTCAAAACACTCGTATAGATCCTGCACTGATGTGATATCGAGAGTCTTCCGGAAGTTCCATCTCACACATCGAGGATATGCTAAGTCCATCTCCCTCTGCCTACCGGCTATCGCCTCAAATTCGGGAATGACCTCAAGTCCCCACACCATCAATGCCCAAGCCGGACCATAGAAGTGGTATTTCACAGTATCTGGAATTTTCCTAATATAGTTTCTAAGAATTTTATAGGAGTACGCACCCCAAGGAAAACTATAGAAAGAGTCTAGGTCCTCTACCAAATCCCACAGCCATGGAAATACAGTCTTTTGTGAATCATGCCCAAATACAAATACATATGCCATGAGAACGTGGGCAACACGAAAGTGAATCTCTCCGTCAGGATCGTCTATATTATTTTGGGGATTGCTAAAGCGTGCCAACAAATCAGCACCAGTCATATGAACTCCGTTGCACGCAGACCTAAATACATACAACCTACTGGGATCTAATGGGGCAGTAGTGTCGAAGTCAGAATAACCAAAACGTAACCCCGTGATCAATGCATGATCCTCAATGCTATATTCAACATCCCCCCGCAGATGTGAAACCATATCCCACGCTGCGTGTGGATAGACCTACAGATGATACTGTGGAGGGCCTGACTGGCAAGGAATCCCGGACCCCACCCAATGAAATGTCCAAATGGCCCTTGCTGAAATCGGGATAGCAAAGGCATCCCACCAACAGCTAACAATCTACCCCTGATTTCTTCTACAATCCCTACTTTATAATACATATTTGGTTTGGATTTTCGGTTGATGTAGTTCGGTCTACGGTACCAAGGACGGGGTGATTCCTACAACATTCAATCAATAATTAACAATTATCACTTAACAATTCATTAACAATTAATAAATTGAATAACAATGAAATATTATAATTCAAACTTACTTTATTCGTTACTTAGGTAGACTTTCAATTAAAATTAGATTTGTTAATTGTCAATATTAAATTGTAATCAGTTAACAATTCTATTTTTTTTAATTAGATTTGATAATTGTTAATTTATTGTTAATTGATTGTTAATTATTGATATTAATTAATGGTTAATTGTTAATATTAAGTAATTGTTAATGCTTAATTTAATTACTTAACAATTCTAATTTTTAATTAGATTTTTTAATCATTGATTCTTATTAGTTAATCGTACGAATGAATTAATAATTAATTGTTGATATTAATTAATGGTTAATTATTTATATTAATTAATTGCTCATGCTTAATTTAATTACTTAACAATTCTAATTTTTAATTAGATTTTTTACTTATTGATTCTTAATAATTAATTGTAGGAATGAATTGATTATTAATTGTTGATATTAATTAACGGTTAATTATTTATATTAATTAATTGACATTATTAATAATTAGTTGTTAATTGATAATTGTTAACCATTTTAATTGTTTGTTAATTGTTAATCACATCTACTTACTTAACAATTATAATTCATTGTTAATTAGAGTTAGGATCTATAATCAACATTATGTCAAGATCAATAATCAAAATCATGTCACAAAAATACATAGACCTCTCACAATGCTGAACCGCTAGATGATACATCGTGGACAGCCCGGCTAGGTGTCGAGAGCTCCGGGCGGTTCAACATACCTATTCTAGCAGTTCAGGTATCAAATTTCACCAAATATTACGTACAATTCAATTATAATACATGATATTCTAAAACACGTATAAATCAATCCCAGAAATTATCTATGAAATGCAATTCAAATTAAATACGAATACTCATTTAGAGGTATAGAGGTACTTAATCATATCATAAATAATAAAAACGAGGTCACAAAATTGCATAGATCATTCGCGTATATGAACCGCTAGATGAACCTATATGAACCGCCCGACAGTGTCGGAGAAGTGTCGAGCGGTCCATAGGGAATCATCTAGCGGTTCGTGTATTATTTGGTTGAGGAGATGATTATATACCTGTATATGACGAGGAATGTCTTCATCTGTGTCTCCCATGGCTTCCACCGAGCTCTGACGCAGTCTGAAGGAATTTGAAGGTCCACCAGCGGTCCAACGAGCCTCCAAGCAGTCTCTCCGAGCACTCCTCCGGCGTTCCAACCTTTCATTCTACAATGGTGGTGTAAAATTGGACCAATAGAGAATGGAGATGGAGAAGGTAGGGGGCTGTGTTCAAAAATTAGAAAATGGAGGGAATGGGCGGTCCAAAGGAGAAAGAGGAAAGAAGGAAGGAGGGGGCGGTGCACACTATTTTTCCCACAAAATTGTTGACCCTCCCACTTTTTTTTACCCAATTAATTACTTTTTACCTACTTTCACAATTCCCAAATTATTCCCTAAGTTACTTTTTTCAGGTTGTACACGGTTTTATATGTAAAATGGATATTTTCTACATCAAGGCAAAGAGTTTGGGTATTTTCTTCATGTGTTTTTTGAAAATGGGTACTATTAATTTCCTCCCTTGAATTTATTCTCCAAAACTCCATAATCACCGACTTGTTTGTAAAACAAAAAATTAAAATTATCAATCCTACCACTTTTTTTATCTTTCACATTTTTTTTATTTTACGTATACATAAACAAACTTATGTATTGAGTTAATTATATAAAATAGTTAAATAAGATTGTACAAGAAAAATAAAATACCTATATAATAATATTTAAAAATTATAGTCAGTGTGAATGTCACAAATATTATTCTACTTAAATTTAGTTGTACAAATAATATAAAATTATGAATAATATTTGTTCATAACATTCATTCATATATATAATTTAATAAATTGAATACCACGTATAATTAATTTGAAAATGTAAAATAATCAAAATAATATTACTCTGTCATATCTAAAAATATGCATTTTTTTTCGGTACGGAAATAATTTTTTTTATTAATCTTTAAAGTGTTGTAGTAATTCAAATGGAAAATAAGTATGCAATTAGTGTTTAATTGCACTCTTATTATCATTTAACACCACTTATTAATTTTATTTGAGAAAAATACATTCTTTTTAGAAAAGACGGAGTAGTATTTAAATGCAAAAAAGATAATTATAATTTAAATATTATTTATTTTTGATAATCTTATTCGACTATTTTTTATATTTACTCATTTATTAGTTAAGAATAATATAGAAGGTTGAATGATTTTGAGAGTATGGATGGAGCAGAAAAGGAGTAAATCAATGACTCATTGACAGAGTAAATGTGGAGTTGTGGACTTTTGAAAAGGGCGGGAAAAAACACATATCTCTCCAAATTCATAGAATTAGAGGAACTTCCTCAAACCCTAAAGATACATACAATACAAGTGGTGAGTGTAGTCGAATTGATGAGTGATAACTCACCTACTGTTTGAGTTTGTCCAAAGTCCTCGCACACTGAAACTTAGTAATTTGAAGTTTGTTTGGACAAAATTCAAAATGTACGTGGTGAAGAGGGACGGGAGGGAGGAGAGTGTGCAATTCGACAAGATCACTGCGCGCCTCAAAAATCTTACTCTTGGTCTTAACACCGAGCACTGTGATCCGGTTTTGGTGTCACAGAAAGTGTGCGCCGGGATCTTCAAAGGCGTAACCACCACCCAGCTTGATGAGTTGGCGGCGGAGACCGCCGCCGCAATGACGGCCAACCACCCTCATTATGCTTGCGTCAGTTCAATTCTTCATTTTAATGCTCATGATATTTTTCTCCTGGCCGTAATTTATTAGTTTTGATGTTCGATCACTTGAGTTTACTGTTTCAATATGATATTTACTTGTGTAGTATGCTATGATAACCTTAATTAACTACTGTTAACATTGATTCTTCTGGATTTATCTTTTTGTCTGGTCATTTCTGGAACTGCCATTTTGTTTACTACACTATACAATTGATTGTGTGTGTGAGAGAGAGAGAGAGAGAGAGAGTGTGTGTGTGTCTCCGTGTGTCTATATGTGTTGGTAGGATTGAGTTTAAACTTTTATATACAGTTAAGTACTTTTGGATCTTGTAAATGACATGAATTATGATATGCTGTGCTATATGCAGTTGGCTGCAAGGATTGCTGTTTCAAATCTTCACAAGAACACTAAGGAGTCTTTTTCTGAAACGTAAGTGAATTTTCATTGCTAGAGACTCTCCGTGTAAATGTGAGGTTGCTAACCCACTGCCAAATTGTGCAGGATCAAAGACATGTACAATCATGTAAGTGAGAGGTCAGGACTGGAGGCCCCTTTGATTGCTGATGATGTCTACGAGATTATAATGAAGGTACTGTTCTTTAAGATTCACTACTTTATATTAAACATGAGTATCACACTATTGCTGTGACCGGAAGACAATTCAGTAATGCAGAACCTTCAATTTTTGTCCCTATTTCTATGAGGTCCTTGGTTTGTGTGTTTTAAGATATATAACCTTGTTCATTTGAAGATTTCTTATTGATATAGTCCAGCTGTTTTGACCTATATGCAACTCAGCTTGTTCAGTATGTTAATACTGTATTATCTTCCTTTTGGCAGAATGCTACTCGTCTTGATAGTGAAATCATATATGACAGAGACTTCGAATATGACTACTTTGGTTTCAAAACGCTTGAAAGGTCTTACCTGTTAAAGGTCCAAGGCAAGGTTGTTGAAAGACCACAGCACATGTTGATGAGGGTTGCTGTTGGCATCCATAAGTATGATATTGAATCAGTTATAAAAACATATCATCTTTTGTCTGATCGATGGTTCACTCATGCCTCTCCTACCCTTTTTAATGCGGGAACACCAAGGCCCCAAGTAAGATAGATGAGAAAACTTCCATATTATATATCATTTTATAGTTCATGGACTTCATTTCCTGAAAAGGAATCTAGTTGCTACTTGAAAATTCATATTTTATGTATTGGTTACAGTTAAGCAGCTGTTTCTTGATGTGCATGAAGGATGACAGTATTGAAGGCATATATGATACACTTAAGGAGTGTGCTGTTATTAGCAAATCAGCTGGAGGTATTGGTGTGTCAATCCATAATATCCGTGCTACAGGAAGTTATATTCGTGGAACAAATGGGATGTCCAATGGTATTGTCCCAATGCTTCAAGTTTTCAATAACACTGCTCGATATGTAGATCAGGGTGGTGGCAAGAGGAAAGGTTTGCACTTTGCACAATTTTCCTTCCGTTCTGTTGTATACCCTGACATTTGTATTGATATTTTGATATTTGTCTTTCTATGATGAGGATAGGTGCTTTTGCTGTGTATTTGGAGCCATGGCATGCTGATGTCTTTGAGTTTCTTGATTTGAGGAAAAACCATGGAAAGGTATGAGTTTCCCAATTAATATATGTGATTAAAGTTTAGATGTTTGGCAAATGCCTTAATACTGTATTGACTCCACTTCATGGAATATTTTCAGGAGGAGCACCGTGCAAGAGATTTATTTTATGCACTTTGGGTGCCCGATCTTTTTATGCAAAGAGCTCACTCTAATGGACAATGGTCATTGTTCTGTCCAAATGAGTGTCCTGGATTATCTGATTGTTGGGGTGAAGAATTTGAGGCTTTGTACACTAAATATGAGAGAGAGGTAAAGAAGACTTAGACGGTGTATGGGAGATACTATTTTTTTTATTTCTGAATTTTTGTTTGTTTTTGGACTCAGGGGAAGGCGAAGAAAGTTGTCCAGGCACGAAATTTATGGTTTGAAATCTTGAAATCCCAGATTGAAACTGGAACTCCTTATATGCTTTATAAGGTAGTGGAAATGAGACGTCTCATAATTCATAATTTACTTATATCCTAAATGACTGTTCTGACAAGGGGTCATCTGAATCTTCACGTATAAATTTTGCAGGACACTTGCAATAGAAAGAGCAACCAGCAGAATCTGGGTACAATAAAATCCTCGAACTTGTGTACTGAGATAATTGAGTACACGAGTCCTACAGAAACTGCCGTCTGCAATCTTGCATCAATTGCCCTACCACGATATATTAGAGAGAAGGTTAGTTTTGATATATATATATATATAGGGTCGGATTCGGTGAGAACCAAGTTTTATATAAAAACTAAAACCTATGCATGTTACGCACTATTTTGATGCATTACACGTGAAATCTTATTGCATAACATGATAATGCATTTTATTAATTAATCAATGCATTATATTTTCAATGCATTCTATGCATAAATTTGATGCACAATTAATCTGGACTATAAAATATACAATCAACGGTCCAGATTGATTCATAGTTCTCATCTAAAGATTAGTTCTTATTTGATCCGTTCCCTATATATATGTGTATAATTTATATATGGATGAATGCTTAATTTTCTTTTCTTTCTTTATTTCTCTAATTTCCTTAAGGGTGTGCCTCTGGAGTCGCAACCATCAAAGCTTGTTGGCAGCATAGGATCTAAAAACAGATATTTTGATTTCGACAAACTGGCTGAGGTATATTTCTTGTAGTTTATCAATTGCTTAATCGTACATTTTTGGCCTCATTTACATGTATTCCTCATGTCTTTTGAGATATTCACCTGTTGCTCTGCTTCTACAGGTTACGGAGCTCGTTACAAGAAACCTTAACAAAATAATTGATACAAGTTATTACCCTGTTGAAACTGCACGAAGGTCTAATATGCGTCACAGGCCATTAGGAATTGGTGTGCAAGGCCTTGCTGATGCCTTTATCTTGCTTGGCATGGCATTTGAATCTCCAGAGGTGAAAATGCATTTGATATTCCGGATGATTTTTCCTTATGAATTATCTAAATTGCTAAAGTTGGTCAATTTTAATCTCCATTGCAGGCTCAGCAGTTGAACAAGGATATATTTGAGACCATATACTATCATGCATTAAAGGCTTCTTGTGAATTAGCTCAAAAGGAAGGTCCTTATGAAACATATGATGGTAGTCCTATTAGCAAGGTATATTTTAGAGAATTTTTGACTATTTCATAATTGCACAAGTAAATAATCTATATGCACGGTTGCATGTGCAATATATCAGAAAAATTTACGTTTCATGCCTCTGCCAGGGAATAATCCAGCCAGATATGTGGGCAGTGAAGCCTTCAGATAGATGGGATTGGGATGCTCTTCGTGCAATGATAGCACAACACGGAGTTCGGAACTCACTTCTCATAGCACCCATGCCTACTGCTTCAACAAGCCAGATTCTCGGGAACAATGAGTGTTTCGAACCATACACTTCCAACATGTACAGCCGAAGGGTTTTGAGGTTTAGCTCGCCAACATATTTCCTAGTTTTGCATCTTGTTTGCCATGGCTGGATATGATATTACCTATTGATGTCCCTTTGCAGTGGTGAATTTGTTGTGGTGAACAAGCATCTTCTCCACGATTTAACCGAGATGGGGATTTGGTCTCCTAATGTCAAGAATAGGATAATTTATGAGAACGGCTCTGTTCAGAAGATCCCTGAGATTCCTGATGATCTTAAAGTGATTTACAAGTATGCATCTCACAGAAAAATCTAGTCCTTTTCAAAATTTCACCCCTGAAATTAATTTTGCGTCTCCTCAGGACTGTTTGGGAGATTAAACAAAAGGTATTGGTCAATATGGCTGTTGGGCGCGGATGCTACATCGACCAGAGTCAGAGCCTAAACATTCATATGGACCAACCTGATTTCGATAAGCTTACTTCTCTCCACTTCCATGCATGGACTTCGGTAAACATAACCTTAATTTACATTTCAGCACATTTCGAAGAATTAAAACTGCAATTCATGATGGGCCTTCTTATTCGATTTTGTTATCCTTGGTGATGAAAGGGTTTGAAGACGGGAATGTACTATCTAAGAACGCGTGCTGCTGCTGATGCAATCAAATTCACAGTGGACACTGCCATGATCAAGGTACGTTCTCTCCACGCAAGTAGTAATACATTTCATTAAACCTCAGTGTCTACACACAAGCACAAAGCAAAAAGTGATTATTTGGTACTGCAGGATAAGGCCAAGGTGTTGGTAGTAGACGACGAGAATTCTAAGATAGCGCAGGTTGTATGTTCTTTAGCCAACCGTGAGGATTGTCTGGCTTGTGGAAGTTAAAAGAGTTTTGCACTTCTCCTATTCCTAGATTTTTTGCAGTTCAATCAAAGAGTTAACTATAAAATTTTCGAAGTAATCTATGTTTTTGCCAATTTACATAGCAAAATCGTTAGGATCGAGCGACTCGGCCTAAGCTCATTGAGTTAGACAAATGTGACGTTTCTTTTAATTAAAATTGTATACTAATTAGCTAACTATGCTATCTTCTCTTGTGTGGAAAACAAAGGAATGCCAAATTAGTGGAGAAAATTTATAGTTGAATTATTTTTCATATATATTGATAGAAGGGGTTATATATTTGTGTCTAGACAGGCATACAGTTGTCGGATGTATTATCCTTGAACTAGCATGTACTGTTTTATTAATGTAGCTAGTGAAGATCATTGCTTCATTATGATCCCTAAATTTGGGCCTTTCATTCGATCAAAGAATAATCAATACATAATAATATAAAGCAGTAATTGGGAATGAAAAATTTGATGGACTGGACACTTAGTTGTACTAAAATATTTATCGTGAGCTTTATTTGAACTACTTGGGATATGTTTGATGGTTGACGGTTGACCTAGTTTTGATTTAAAGAGTGTAGAAACTTCCAAGTACAACAACAGTAGGATACATGAGATGCATGGCATCATGATATATGTTGACTGATAATAAGAATAATGTAACTTTGACAAATTTGTGGTCGGCAGATTGTTAAGTTTTTCCAAAAAGAGTTTTGATTGTTGAATACTGTGTGGAGGGAATCCTAAGGTTTATTTTGTTAATTAGAAACGTGGTTATATTATTATTATTACCAACGACTCAACCTTACTTTATTGGGGATGCCATTATTATTAGTTTGACCCCCCAATATCAATCATATTATGGAATGTAAGTTTAGCTTCAAATATTATTATTTGTGTTACTATGGTGGAATTAGGTTTGGATAGGGATATAACCAAATAAAATTATTTGTGATTTTTTTCATCAGCAAATGAACCCAATTCAAGTATAGAAGTGAACTTGAATTTTTTAAAAGTCCAACTCAAGCCTAATAGGATTTAGTTGGATGTGATAACACACATGCTCGGATCTAATCATAATAAGTCAAACTTCAAATAGTTCGAGGATTTTATTAATAAGTCTGTTCACAAACTTAAAAAACGAGTTGAGTTTCAAATAGTCCGGAATCAATTTACAAACATGTTCAATTAAGTTTGAGGAATGATTTTCTCTCTCTAAAATGATGGTTAAGATTGTATTCATCCTTTAAATTTCTCATTTTTATCTCTCTCTTCTATCTAAACTATAATTTTACCATTTATACCTTCTTAGAGCGGAATGAGGGGAATGAATTGTGAAATTATAATTTAGATATAATGGAAGGATAAAAAATGAGGGATTTAAATGGTGATTATACTCTTAACCTTCATTTTGGAGGGATAAATTTATCTCTTAAAGATAATACAACCTTAAAATAAATGTGTTGGTCCCGAAACGAGTATACAAGTGTATGTGGGGGTGAGGGGGGGAGGGGGGGGGGGGGGGGGAAAACACCTGTTTTGATTTTTACAAGTTAAAACTTTGAGTGAGCTCCTAAACTGAAGGGAGGTAACTTCAGTAAGAGTAAATACTTCAGATAGCAATCCTTCATTCTACACTGAGTGTTTGACTGATGGACTAATATCTTGAGTGTTGTGCGGAATGTGGTGGTTTTAAATCTTACTCGTTTGTTCTGAAAACTTAATGCAATCTTTCTATTTTCAATTAATCAGTATTCAATTATGATAATCAATGAATGATAAATACTGAAAGTAAATGAGAGAGAGAGACAAGATTTGGTTTGCGTGGTTCGGAGATAAAAACTCCTACGTCCACGAGTACTCAATGTTAGTCGAGAGTTTCCAAGTTAATGAAGAAATAATAATCTTACAGTGATCAACCACAAAGGGTTAGATAGACAGTAAATCTGATCACTTCTAGCTTAGAACTTAATCTAATGCTAAGACTATTCTTCGGTTACAAAAGGATCGCTATGAACACTAGAGAATGAAATCTGAAAGCTTGAGTGTTCTAAACAGATAGCCTGAAAGCTTGAATGTTGAGAGTAAAAATAGCAATAGTGAGTTGTAAATAATGGGTAACCGGTGTTTGAAGCGTTTGAAGCAGCAGGGTATATATAGCTCTATCATAGAATGTATCCGTTGTGAGATAGAGCTTCATTTGAATTCTTTCCGTTGGAGTCTTCGTCCTTTTTGCCATTTTTGGTGTCTGCAACAAGATTGTGTTTCACCTACTGAGATTTTTGCCAAAAGTGGTAAGTCCAATAAAATTGACTATCACTCAGTGGAAGCTTCAGAATGGACTTCAGTGCAGTACTTTAGATTGATCTTCAGTGGCAAAGTGACTTCAGCTTCTAACTTCAACTTCAAAACTTCAGGACATACTTCAGTAGAGTGGTCCTTCAGTTTTGGAATGTCTTGAATCTTCAGTAATGTCTGTCCTTCAGTGTACCTAAAAAATAGAACTCCCTAACATTTGAGTTCTTAGACAAAACACTAGAGATTTCAGTTTTGAACTTATTACATCTTTCAGGGGAGGTTTTGGGATATGAATCAAAACACTTATAAATATTTCCCAACAATTTTCTCCTTTTTGATGATGCCAAAACCTAACCTGAAAACATCTATCTAAGATAAGGAATTCCCCCTAAACTGGAGAACACCTAATCTATAAGATGAGATGGGTTAGTTAATCAGTTAATATCAAACTAAAAAAATATAATAATCAAAGCCTGAACAACTAGAAGATTGTCATCATGTTGAGATCAAGAGATAGAAAAAAAATTTGTATTTCATTCCTATGATCGTTCAGTACAGAAATTGTCCAGTAAGTAGAATGAAATACAACAAAAGGTTAAGAGACAACCTTCTTCTTTTCTTCTCTTGTCTTCTGAACCATTTCCATCTGAGCTTCAGGAGATATAGCGTTGAACATCAGATAAGTGTCATCTCTAAGCTTTCTAAATGGTCCCTTCAGATAGAGATCCAGACCAAGCACTTGTGCAGCAATGATTGCTTCAGATTCAATTGACTTCTTATCCATAAAAAGGCTTCCAAGAAGGTTTGGTCTGTCAAACTGCTTCCTATCAGGGGCAGAGATAGTGATTCCAGACTTTGCAGCATCTTCTCTGACTAGTGTGATAAAATCTGAATCTGGATAGTCATCCATAAAATTCTGAAATAAGATGTCTCGATCAGTTTCTCCACATGCTCCATAGATAGTCAGTGATCAAGCATCTTTATGAAATCGTCCTTCAGATTTTCCCATTCATCATTCAGAACTGGGCGTACCCAAAAGTCTGTGTGTGGGCGCGTGGGAGGATCAGCCTGACTTGTTCTCTTCTGCTTTCCTTGTAATCTGAGATAATATAATTTTGATGCTCGTTGAGTGTCAGTATTTCTTAGTTCAGCCTGACGAGCATCAAAGAGATCCTTCAGTTCTTGCATCTTCTCTCTGGCTTCTGGAGGAATAACTACTTGAACAAGTAATCTATCATCTTCTTCTCTAGAGCCTGGGCTCATCTCTCCTTCATAAATGTCATCTTCATTTAAATCAGCTTCAGTGAGAGATGATTGAGCATCCTTTCCTTTTAGCATAGGAGCATTGGCAGGGACAGGTTGAGCACATTTAGTGGAGACTTCAGTGGCAGAGATTTCTTTGAAAGAGGGAGTGAGAATAAGAGGTTTTGCGGCAACATTAAAAGGTAAGGACTCAGTGGCATCAAGATTTGTACCCACTTCATCGTCCTTATTACTTTGAGAGTCAGTTGGAGCTTTGGACTTAGGCGGAGAAGGTGGTGGTTCAGAAGCAGCAGCAACAACATCAGAGGCTGGCTCTTCAGTGGAGGTTACAGAACCTGAAGGCACGGCACCTGAAGGTCCGTCCTTGTCATTATCATCATCTTCATCATCGTCATCACCTTCATTATCAGTTAGCTCAACTTCTGGAGAGTCTTCACACTCATCCTCTTCATCATTTTCTTCATCTTCTTCAACTTCTTTAGTAGCCTCCTCCTCAACCTCTTTATCAGCTTCAGGGATGTTTTCAAGCACCGCCTCTTCCCCCTTTTTGGCAGCATCTAAAACATCTTTAAGGATTTTGTCTGCATGCCAGAGGACCGAGCGTATACGAGGGAATTGAAGCTGGAGGTTATTGGAATCTGAGATAGATTGGCAGAACTCCTCTATGTGAGAGAGACGAACGCGACAGTGAGCAATAATCAGATCCACCTGAGTTTGGTGATCATGAGGGGACTCAGTAGAGGAGGAAGAAAGGACAGTAGATGTTTGAGCTCGAGAATGGGCGGCAGTGGCACTCAGGCGAGCTATATCAGCAACAGTCTTGGCCTTTTCAGCCAGTGCAAGGGCAGAATCAGCAGTGGCTTTGGCTTTCTCGGCGAGAACACAGCCAGAGTCAGTGCGCTTGAAAGTTTGACTGATGCGCTTGCGTTGCCTGGAAAGAGATTTTTCATGAGCTGAGCAATCAGATGTGAGCTTGTCAATACCTGTGCACATAGTAGACAAATCTTGAACCGCTGCATCAAAATCTGAGCGGAGGGAGTTTGTCTTGGCATGATTGCTGTTGCAGGATAGCACTAGATCATTTACTTTCTTGCTTGTTGGCACCTTGTAATGCTCCAGATGGGAAGGGAAAGAGGAGCGCATCTCTTTCTTCACAAAATTTTGTAAATCAGTGTACTGAGCCTTAATAGCTTCTTCAATTTTAGCTTCAATGGCCTCAGTGGAAGAAAGAGAGGAGGTGGCAGCCTTGAGATCAGTCTTCAGAGAGGCATTTTCTTTAGTGATAGCATCCATAGATTTCTGAAGGTCAGAAACATGACCTTCGAGCTTTGTAGTGTAGGAAGCTTGTAGAGCATTGAGCATGGAAGCAGTGGAGTTTGTGAGGCGCTGGCTCTCAGAATCAGTATGCTGTTTGAGCTCAGAAATAGTTGCCTTATAGATAGAGCGATGAGCAGCCAAAAGCACCCCATCTGAAGACAGAGCTTCAGGGAGAGAGGGATTAGTAGACTGAGCGGCAGGAACGACGGCAGTAGAAGTAGAAGCACGGCGAGTGTAAGTGCGGCCGACTGCAGCTTCAGCATGGGCAATTTGGTCCTCAATGTAGGCCTCAGCATTAAGAAATGCATCCTTGGCATCAGAAAATTGAAAAAGAGTTTGAAGCTCAGCTTCCTCAATCAAAATTGAGCTCAATCCAGACAATTCTATCTTGTACTGGAGAGCAGTGGTATCGATATAACAATAAGTGCGCCAGGTCCAGAGACGCTGGCAGAGAGAATTAAGGGAGAGATGGTTAAAGAGGTCAGGGAAATTGGAGCTTAGAAATTGGAATGTTTGTAGCTCCAGGTTGTTTAGGTAAAGTTGGGCAGGGGATGAAAGCACTAAGGCTTGAGAGTCAGTAGGTTGAGAGGTAGAGGCATGGTGGTGAGTTTCAGTGCGAGGGATTTCAGGTTAGGGTTCAGGAGAAGGTGGAGTTAATATGAGCTGGGGTGTAGTAGGTGTGGTTTTGGTCATGGATTTGGTTTTGGGTTTGGTGGGTGTGGCTTTGGTTTTAGGTTCAGGTGTCTTGGTTTTGGAGAGGGAGGAAAGTTTGGAGGGTGAAATATCGATGAAGGGGGGTGAGGACTGGAATTCTGAGGGGTCTATGGTTGTGATTGGTTGGGGGCTAGGGAAGGTAGGGGGTTGGACAGGTTTGCGGGGGCGTTTGGATAGCTGGAATTGGTCCTGGAGGTCCTTATCAGTTGAGGAATCGAGAACCTCCTCGAGAATAGGCTTGGGTTGGGGAGGAGGGATTCTCTCTGAACGCCTAAGAGGGCGCTTTGAAGGGTTGCGCTTCTTCTTCACAGGCTTTGGAGGAGAGGGAGGTGGAACTTCAGGAGCTGCATCAGAAGCCTCCTCTTCATCAAAATCCTCCACCGCGTGGATAAGATCCACATCTTCCTCTTCAGTAACAGCCTTCTTGGCCTTCAAACGCTCATTGGGGAGCTCAATCTGAAGGGCCATGGCTTTCCCATGCATGCACGCTTGTACATCAAAATCAATGGAAAACATCCACTTCTCATTATAAGCGACTGCGGAGGGGAAAACTGAATCAGCAAAAGCATAAGACTCCTCGATCAAAATGGAAACCTTGGTGGCAAGGTTCAACGTGTCAGTCCCAGTCATTGTTACTCCTCCAGGGACTTCCTTCAGCTTGTTTGCTTCTCCCATGAGAAGCTCTTCCATCACAACCACCCAGTTGGGTCCTTCATTTCCATAAATGCTCTTCATCAGAGCAAGCTTCTGCCAGCTTAGTTGCTCGTGGGATGATTTCTTCCCTAAGATGCAGTGCTAAACTACATCGAGCAAGATTTTGAACTTAGGGCGTATCAAGCCCTTGTTGTTGTTGGCGGTTGAGAATAGACGCGGGGGATCCTCCACTTGGATCTCCGAAAAGAAGAATTGGATTACATCCTTTGGATGGGTTTGTTGTTACCCACGTTCCTCAGCCTGAAGACAGACTGCAGCAGTTCAGTCACGTTAAGCTGCAGCTTCTTTTCTTCAACGACTCCAGTAATGGGTTCCCTGATGGAAATCTGTAGGGAGGACTTCAGATCTGAGCCATCATAGCCCAGGTTGACGTAGAATTGAACCACCTGGTCTGGATAGATATTCTTGGGGCGCAGAGTGGTTAGAAGCTCCAGACCATTTGACTTGATGATGTCAAACATCGTTTTGGCCACATCAACGTCAGTCTGTGAGAAAACAATAGTGGGCTCGGCATGAAGGCGAGCACGCAGTTGAGTTAGCTTCATTGCTGGTCCAAGTATAGCTTTCTTACCCATGATGTTGATAATTGGTGAAAGTTAAAATTCAAATTAGTTTCTCAAAATCAACACATCATAAAATATCCAGAAGGCATGCAAATAGTTAAAGGATAATGAAAAGAGCATACATTTAGATAGCAAACAGAGAAGAAGATTACCAACAAGTAAGAACACTAATCAGCAATGCACAACAATGGTTTTTGGAAAGTTTTTAGCGAAATGCTTTAAGTGTAGCAGATTGTGAAAGGTTTAATTGATCGAAGAAGAAAGGTTCTTATAGAAAGAGAATAAACGAGATGAACGGTTAGATCTTTCTTCGAAAAATAAGAAATCAACGGTTAGGGGTAATCCACGCAACTGAGTGATAGTCTGGGCGGGAAATATAATGAGCATGAAGTACACGCGCGAGACGTTTGACTTCCCGAGGTCAAAAGCACTGTTGCACTACTGTAGATATCAGAAGGATTGTAAATGCGAGATAATTTATATGATACGATGAGTCTTTTGAGGTACGATGAGTCTTTTGAGGTACGATGTGCCTTTAATTACGCTTTTGACATTCAATTCAGACTACGGAGTAAAACACTTGGAGCAATAAATACATGAAATAAATGCAAGTGTTGAGCTTCAGTCGTTGATACTAGCTACTGAGTTTCTCCCTTTCAGTTGTACTTTCAGATGTAGACTTTTGAGCTGTGATCTGAATTCCTTCAGTGGAAGTAGCATTTTAAACCTTGTGAACTTCAGATTCTTGCCACGTGTAGATATATTTCAGATTTGCCTTTTCTCCAGAGAGTAGTATTCAGATTTTTAAGCAAATCTGAATCTGAAGTCTTCAGTTGATATGTAATCTTCAGATTTTGACAAATTTTTTTATACATGTAGGTCCTTCAGTAGGTTACTTCTTGACTTCAGTGACCTGCATGGTTAGTTCAACATGTAGTTTGCAATGTGTGATGGTTTGATATCTGAAATAACTATGTAGAGTTACTCAGTGTACATTCATCACATTATTTTATGTCTTATTGAGATCATGACTTCAGTGTACTAAGGGCACTAAGTCAGAGAATTTTTAAGACAACATGTGATAAGATAGGAATTTAGGATTGTACCTTCAGTGAATACATTTAGGAGAGGTCTGGATTCAGTAAACCAAGTCTTCCACTTAGCATCTTGAATCTAGCTTCTTCCAAAGGCTTTGTGAGAATATCTGCTCGTTGAATGTCATTGTGGATCTTCTCTATGATGACATTCTTCTTTTCAACGTGATCACTTATGAAGTGATGCCTGATGTCCACGTGCTTGCATCTTGTATGTAGAACTGGGTTCTGAGTGATAGCAATGGCACTGGAACTGTCACAATATATTGCAACCTGAGTGGTAGGCACTTCATAATCTCTGAGTTGTTGCTTTAACTAGAGAATCTGAGAGCAGCAACTTCCAGCAGCCATGTATTCAGCTTCAGTGGTAGAAGTAGCAACTGATGTCTGTTTCTTGGAGAACCAGCTAATAAGCTTGTTGCCCAAGAACTGACAGGTGCTTGAGGTAGATTTCCTATCCAGTTTGCAACCTGCAAAATCAGCATCAGAATAACCAGTGAGTTTTAAGTTGTCATCTGAAGGATATCATAAGCCAAGATTGGGTGTGCCCTTCAGGTAGCGCAGAATCTTCTTTGCAGCTTCCATGTGTGACTCATGTGGATTAGCTTGATAGCGTGCACACACTCCAACAGCAAATGTGATGTCTGGCCTGCTGGCAGTGAGATATAGAAGAGATCCAATAATTCCTCTATACTCAGTTTGACTGACTGGCTTCCCTTCAGGATCTGGTTCTATTCTTCCATTTGTGTTCATTGGAATCCTCACAGCTTTGCTATTCTGAACGCCAAATTTGCTGATCAGTTCCTTTGTGTATTTGGCTTGGTTGATGAAGATGCCTTCAGGAGACTGCTTGATCTGGAATCCTAGAAAAGATCTCATCTCTCCCATCATAGACATTTGATACTGAGTCTTCATCAACTTGGCAAATTTGTCACGAAGCATCTGAGACTTGGAACCAAATATAATATCATCAATATAAATCTGAACGATTAATATGTCTCCTTTATACTTGATTGTGAATAGAGTTCTATCCACTGATCCTCGCTTGAAACCTGATTCAATAAGAAAAACAGACAAAGTGTCATACCAAGCTCTATGAGCTTGTTTCAGCCCATAAAGAGCCTTGTGTAACTTATACACTTTGGAGTAGTCAGTTTCAAAGCCTGGTGGTTGTTCCACGTAGACTTCTTCCTTCAATACGCCGTTCAGGAACGCGCTCTTGACGTCCATTTGGTAGACTTTAAACTTCATGTGAGCTGCATAGGCAAGGAAGAGTCTAATCACCTCTAATCGAGCTACTGGAGCAAAGATTTCATCGAAGTCTATTTCTTCTTCTTGATAATAACCTTTGGCAACTGGTCTAGCTTTATTTCGAACAACTTCTCCTAGTTCGTCTTTCTTATTCTTAAAGATCCATTTAACACCTATGACACCCTGATGCCTAGGACGATCAACAAGTTCCTAAACTTGGTTCCTTGTGAATTTATTCAGTTTCTTTTGCATCACGGACACCCAATTCACATTTTGAAGGGCTTTCTGAGCGTCTCTAGGTTCAATGTTGGAGAGATAGCAGCTATGTAGGAAGTTTTCATCCGAAAACAGCGCAATGTCTGCTTTTATCATTAGTTGTTTGTCAGTGGTGGAGTCAGTGGGGGGTTCAACGGTTGCTAATGGCTGGACCATTTCAGCTTGGATCTGATTCCTCATTTGAACTCCTCTCTCCAGACTACCAATCACTGGATCAGAGGGATGATCTTCAATCCATCTTCTTCTTATTCGCATATCCTCCTCAGTGATGATCATAAGATCAAGCCTTTGAGGGGCAGGAGGCATTGAAGGCCTTGAATGGAATGGATCATCTTTTCTTCATCTTGAGGGTTTGTTCCCCCTTGGTTGTTGGCTCTTACATATTCAGTATGTTGAATTTCCTGCAAGATAACTTTATCTGAACTGGCCAGAATATCATTAGTAGCAACAATTATAGGAATATTAATTAAATTAGGACTGCTACTTCCTGAAATTGGTGATGAAATCTCAGTGGTGATATTTTCTGAAATTGTCTGAACTTCAGGTAGAATCTGAACATCAAGTAGCTCTTCAGATTGGATATCCTCTTCTCTTAATGGAATCTCAATGGTGGGATTTTCAGTTTCAGTTGGAGAAGAGATTTCAATTTCAGGTGCTTGAGTCCTATCTTTAGTAGACTCTATTTCTTGGTCCAATCTGATGTTTGTGTCTTCAATTGGAGTATTCTCTTCATCATCTTCTTCTAAGTTTCAGATGAGAATCTCTTTTGTACTTTGAACTGAAGGTTGTAAGTTCAGATTCTGAAGTCTTTGAGTGATAGCTTCAGTTTCCTTTAACTTGTACTCAAAAATAGATTAATCAAATATGACATGAGGTGTTATTTCCACTATAAGGCTACGCTTATTAAAGACTCTATAGGCAGCACTCTCCTCTGAGTATCCAAGGAAAAATCCTGGATCAGCCTTGCCATCAAAGGTCTTTAACTGTGTTTTACCATTATTGTGAATATAACACTTACAACCAAAAGTACGAAAATATTTAAGAGTAGGCTTCCTGTCATTCCATAGTTCATATGGAGTTTTGCCTTGGCGTGTGGTCAACAATGATCTGTTCTGAGTGTAGCAATCAGTATTGATGGCTTCAGCCCAGAACTTCTTTGGAACTCCTGAACTATTAAGCATAGTTCTTGCAGCTTCCTTTAGTGACCTGTTTCTTCTTTTTGCAACGCCATTTTGTTGTGGAGTCCTTGCAGCTGAAGTCTGATGTTCAATCCCCATTTGTGCACAAAATTCTGAAATCTTTGCATTGAGAAACTCAGTTCCTCGATCAGTACGTATGGTGATGACATTGGTTGACTTCTGATTCTTCAGTTTTGTAAGTAGTGCTGGTATGCGCTCCATGGTTTCATTCTTGTGATAGAGAAATACTGTCCATGTATAACGAGAGAAATCATTAGTAATGACAAGACAATACTTCCTACCATTGGCACTCAATCGAGTCACTGGTCCAAATAAATCCATGTGTAATAGTTGAAGAATCTTTTCAGTGGATGTGGCTTCTTTGGTCTTGAATGAAGCTTTGATTTGCTTTCCACTTTGGCAAGCTCCGCAGATGTGATCTTTGTCAAAGATCAAGTTTGGCAATCCACGTACTAGATTGTGTCTTAAAAGTCTGTTGATGACTTTGAAGTTCAGATGACTGAGTCTATTGTGCCATAGTCGGCTTTGTTCTGAAGTGCTCTTTAAGACCAGGCATGTTTCAGGGGAGGAGGCTTTCCAGTCTGCAGCGTAAATATTTCCCACCCTGAATCCTTTCATTACAGTGGTCTCATCAGTGAGCTTATTGATCCTGCACTCATCAGAACTAAACACAACATTAAAACCTTTGTCACACAATTGACTTACTGAAAGTAAGTTGTGCCTTAGGCCAGAAACATAGGAAACATTATCAATTGAAACATTCCCTATATTGAGAGTACCATACCATTTAGCGAAACCTTTTGAGTTATCACCAAAGGTTACCTGAGGACCATCTTTCTCAATGTAGTTGGAAAGAGCTTCTTTTTGAAATGTCATGTGCCTTGAGCATCCACTGTCTATAATCCAGCTTGAATGCTCCTTTTATGCACCTCTCCTTGGTCATTGATCCTGCAATTACTGAGTCTTAGGATCCAGTTGAGAACTAGACCCAAATTCAGTATGCATGCTATGTTTTGGCACCCAATGTTGCCTTATGATGTGAGTGCTAGATGCAATCTTGGTTTGTCTCCCCTGAAGGTCAACATTTCTAGTTTTCCTTTCAGAGTTGACTTTAAGCTTGGTCAGATCTTTTGATTTTACTTCAACCTTTGAGGAAGCCCTGAAGTTAGATCTTATTTGGACCTTTGTCCATCTTTGTTCAGTGTTCACTGACCTTTTAGGTCTTTGAGAGTGAACTAGGAAAGTAGTTGGAGAGTTGTTTCGTTTTGAACTCTTGGTATATGAACTAGGTGTTAAATTCCTACGTTCATATCCATAATACTTTGTATTGGGTGATGAACCCCAATACTGTGATTGTGTGCTACTTGAATTGTAGCTTCGAGAACTTGAACCAAGTGATGAACAAGTGCAGTGAGAACACTTTGTCTTGGAATAACGTGGTTCAAGGGACTGAAATTGTCTCTTTGGCTCATGCCTTTCAGTGGCATTTTTACCATACTTCTGGTTCTTGTTAGCCTTTTGTCTTTCAGGGGCTTTAGGCTTTCTGAAAGCCTTCTTTTCAGTTTGCTTTGGTCTTTCAGTAGACACTGGCTTTCTGAAAACCTTCTTGGACTTTTTCAGTGGCAATTACTTTCTTTGCCTTAGCCTCTTTAGATATGGCTTTTTATCTTAGGATCAATGTTATCCTTAGATTGTTTCTCAGTGACTGGCTTCTTCCCTTGGGACTTAGAAGCAGTCTCAGTAACTTTGATAGCCTCAGTGGCAATCATTTCTTCCTCATTGTGGTTTGGTCCTTGGACAAATGATATAATAGAGCATGATGGTTGTGGTACCTTCAGAAAAGGTACAGTGGACCTCTCTTGGGTAAAACCAAGTCCTTTTCCTTTTGGTCATTGAGATTCACTCAACATCTGAGTGATTGCCCATCAGGCAGTACGCTTCAGTTGACTCATCATCCTCAGTAGCCATCAAGCCTAGATCTTCATCATTTGATGAATCTAAGAAGTGCTTTTCGTATGTTGATTTGGAAGGAGTTTTGATTTGATCTGGATCATCATCAACAATCATTGCCTTCCTCTCAGCATTGCGTTGATCTCTTCGCAGCCTAAGTTCATCCATTTCCTTCTTGCTTAGGTCTGGGCAATCAGGTTTGAAGTGATCTGGGGACCCACACTCATAACAAACGCCTTTGTTATGTGGTCTTTTAGGTTTAGACTGAGTAACAGTCCCTTCCTTAGTGGAAGTAGTTGCATCATTGGTTGGTGGTGTGGCTCTTCTTGTACGATCCCTATACATCTTTTTATAGCGACCAATTCTAAAATTTGCACGTTCAAAATGTTTGGCCATTAGAACATATTGTTCCATTAATTCAGCCTTGGTCATACCTTCAAGATCTAGCCCTTCAGGCTTGGATTCCTTTGCTGGACTTTAGTCAGCTTTGAAGGCAACTGATTCCTGATTGGATGTTGTTGGAACAATGTCACGAACTGGGTTGGTTATCTCCAGTAGCTTCTGTCTTGCTTCGTGGTTCTTCAGTATACTGAAGAGTCCGGCAGTTGTGAGCGTGTTGAAGTCAGATCGTCCATTGATTTGAATTTGGTATGGCAACCAGTCTTCACGTCAAAGACACCATACTATCTTGAGATTGATTTCCCTTTGGGAATACTTCTTGCTGTTTAGTGCTTTGATAGCTGTCAGGATTTGCATAATCCTCAGTTCCAGTTCACTGATGGATTCACCTGACATCTGCAAAAAGGCATCAAACTTTTGACATTCAAGGGTTAGTTTGTTCTCCTTGATTTCTTCAGAACCTGCACACATTTGTTCAAGTGTTTCCCACATTTCTCTAGCTGATTCACAATGTTGTACGTGTACAAGCATTGGTCTTTTCAGGGTGCTGGAGATGATGTGTTTAGCGTAGTCATCCAGGCCACCAATTTTCTTTTCTTCTGATGTGTACTCAGTGAGTGGTTTGTACGCGATTCCTGGATCCCTAGCTTCAGTGGTCTCTGTAGGGTAGGTCTTCATTACCTTGATGGGGCCTGTGGTTATGACTTCCCACATCATAACATGGTGTGCTTTCAGGAATGAGGAGACTCTGTACTTCCAGTAGTCATAATCCTCGATGGAGAACATAGGTAACCTGAGTGTACCTTCCATTGTAGATATTACAGAATGCAAGTGAACAGTTATGGTTTTCTGAAGGATCTGTTTAAAAACCTTGGGTTTGAGAAATAGTGATTGTTAAACACACTGCTCTGATACCACTTGTTGGTCCCGAAACGAGTATACAAGTGTATGGGGGGGGGGGGGGGAATACACCTGTATTGATTTTTACAAGATAAAACTTTGAGTGAGCTCCTAAACTGAAGGGAGGTAACTTCAGTAAGAGTAAATACTTCAGATAGCAATCCTTCAGTCTACACTGAGTGTTTGACTGATGGACTAATATCTTAAGTGTTGTGCGGAATGTGGTGGTTTTAAATCTTACTCGTTTGTTCAGAAAACTTAATGTAATCTTTCTCTTTTCAATTAATCAATATTCAATTATGATAATCAATGAATGATAAATACTGAAAGTAAATGTGAGAGAGAGACAAGATTTGATTTGCGTGGTTCAGAGATAAAAACTCATATGTCCACGAGTACTCGATGTTAGTCGAGGGTTTCCAAGTTAATAGAGAAATAATAATCTTACAGTGATCAACCACAAAGGGTTAGATAGACAGTAAATCTGATCACTTCTAGCTTAGAACTTAATCTAATGCTAAGACTATTCTTTGGTTACAAAAGGATCGCTATGAACACTAGAGCATGAAATTTTAAAGCTTGAGTGTTCTAAACAGATAGCCTGAAAGCTTGAATGTTGAGAGTAAAAATAGCGATAGTGAGTTGTAAATAATGGGTAACCGGGTTTGAAGTGTTTGAAGCAGCGGGGTATATATAGCTCTCTCATAGAATGTATCCGTCGTGAGATAGAGCTTCATTTGAATTCTTCCCGTTGGAGTCTTCGTCCTTTTTGCCATTTTTGGTGTCTGCAACAAGATTGTGTTTCACCTACTGAGATTTTTGCCAAAAGTGGTAAGTCCTATAAAATTGACTATCACTTAGTGGAAGCTTCAGAATGGACTTCAGTGCAGTACTTTAGATTGATCTTAAAGTGACTTCAGCTTCTAACTTCAACTTCAAAACTTCAGGACATACTTCAGTAGAGTGGTCCTTCAGTTTTGGAATGTCTTGAATCTTCAGTAATGTCTGTCCTTCAGTGTACCTGAAAAATAGAACTCCCTAACATTTGAGTTCTTAGACAAAATACTAGAGATTTCAGTTTTGGACTTATTACATCTTTCAGGGGAGGTTTTGAGATTTGAATCAAAATACTTATAAATATTTCCCAACAAAATGTGTATATATATGTATAAACTTATCCCTTTAAATCTTTTTAACGAGTTCGAATTCAAATACTATACAAACCCAAGTCGAGTTTGAGCTCAAATTCAAATACACAATTAAATCGAATACTAAACCAATCAAAATCGAGGTCCATTTTAATTTAATGAGCTGAACTCAAATTTTCAAATTTTTAAACAAACCAAATTTAAACTTGACAATATTCGATTCAATTCAACTACGGCCCTACTTGGACCACCTCAATTGAGAATATTTTATTGTCATGGTCGCCCAAGTTTAAGCAAGGGTGGACTTGGCTAGCCTTTTAAAGTTTAGTGATTATCATATATGTAGTTGACAACTTAGAACAAATTAAATAGGCAATGGCAAACCTAGTATAGATAGGATTGGATTGAGAGTGATGTTAGTGGACACAAATCTAACATTATTAGGATATGGACCTGCATTTGCATGGTATTCACTTTTTAAGTCATCATGGTATGAGGGCTAATTAGTAATTACATAAAGAAATTCTTGAATAATTCAAACTTCGATTACATCGAGTTTTAGATTATTTTATTTTACTTTTTTTAAAAAATTATCCCAATATGAATGATGGTTTCAATTCAAAATTATTGTGCGATTTTCATCTCAAATATATGACTATCCTTTCAAAAAAACATTATTTTATCTTGTGGAAATAGATAAAGATATGCACCTTGATCACATCTATAATTGTGGGTCAATAATATTATTATAAAATTGTGGAGAAAAAAGAAGATAATTCTTCAATTAAAGCTCAACCAATTTTTGTTTGTTTTATATAGGTGTTACTTATATTTTCTTAAAAAATACTCCATACTACTATAAAATGAAAGATCCAAAGTCACCAGGAATGAATCAAGTAGCAACTCAAAACCAAATTATTTTGCATCATTGTAAGACCAAGTCAATCCATCCATCCATTCTTTTGATTTTATTTTGGCATTGTTAGTCAAATTGCCATTTATATAATGTAGTATATTTTTTCTTCTCTCTGTCTTTGGTTCTAGTTTCTTCTTTGTTTGGTAGGGACTCCCACTTGCTCATTCACTTGATAATGTCAACATTTAATTAAAATAAAAAAATCATATTATAAAACAATATTTTAGATAAAATATAATTTGAAAAGAATTAAAAATAACTACTCCATATTTTTAGGGTTAATGATAAAAAAGAAAAATAAATTATTCACATTATATGAAATATATGTTGAATTATCAAAATTATGAAATTAAATTATGAACTATCAATAAATATATCAAATATATAATTGACACGAAAATTTGACAACAACCTCTCGACGTGGTACACCAAAGCGCCTTGCAAAATAATGTGGCCATATATTTAAAAAAATGAAACTCGAACATATACTTTATCAAATACTCCATTTGTTTCATACAAATATACACCTTTTGACCCGTCGCAGATTTTGATAAAATGTAATTGACTTAAGTGGTAATGGAGATTAAGACCACAAGAAGATATTATTAAGTGTTAAAATGTTGATTAGAGTGGTTGTGAAAATTGAGACTCTTAAAGGTGAGACCATGTCCAAAAATAGAATATACATATTTAGCTGGAACGTATCAAAATAGTGAAAAATGCATGCATGTTTTTATAGAATGTCCAAAAGGTGCATGTTTATATTAATTATCACAATAGATTGGGAGTATATCGTATTTCCATTCGAAATTTTGTTTCTATTTTTATTCTCTTTTCACATATTTCATCTTTCATTCTATTTTTATGTAACTAATTGATATCAATAGAGCATAATGAAACACTTATCTATATATTCAAATTATAAATAAAAGGTTGGATTCTTTGGGCGCGATGTGAAGATATCGATTGATTCAAATCTTGAACATACTTGATGTGTACGAAAGTGAGGTTATCTTGTAAACCAAGTAAGGAGGATTTAGCATGCATGTCGAGAAATTATTGTTGAATTTTCATACTAAAAATATATTTAACATATATTAATAGTTCATGATTTAATTTGATATTTATGATAGTTTGAAATATATTTGATAATACCAATAATTTACGATTTTTTTCTCCCATAAACCTATATTTTGGAAAGTCCTAGATCTGAAACAACTTGACATGAAGGATGGGCTACTTCAACATCCCATGCCACTTGATGAAAGAAAGGATGATTGTTTAGAGGGATCAACTAATTTCCCCTTTTTAAATGAATATATGAAGTCAAACTTTCATTTTCTTTCTGGTTAAAGTCAAAAGATTTGAATAAATTAAGACATCAATTTGCATAAATAGCCAACTTCTTGAACAAGATATACTTTATCAAAGTTATTTACCATTTGTCATTTCAGTCTACTTAGAAAATAATAAAGCAAATCAGATATAAATTTTAATCGACACATAATTATTTAAAAATAATAAATTAAGTGAGTACAAAACTCTACTAATTATATATTCTTACACAAAATTAAAAAAATATTATTAAAACTTGTGCCGAATCATAATTAAGTTGACTCTTAAATATATTTAATTCAATTTTTATTTCAGATATTACTAATATTATATGTTTGAAAATTTTTAATCTAAAGTGAGTGTTAAATTTATAATATAATTTAAAAATCTATTTTGAAAATGTAAAATTCGAATTGTGTGTAGTAATAATATTTATTTATATTTATATTATAATTTTTGTGTCTAATTTTTTTAAAAAAATTATATTTTAATTATATATTAATAAGATAGATATTATAGCGCGGAAGAGCGCAGGTTACAATACTAGTCTCTATAAAATTAAAGTCGTACATATATTTTCATAAATATTTTATTCTTTTATGGTGTGAAATTTCCTTTCCTTTATGCCATGAAAAATGGCCAATTATTATAAGTTTACTCTCGTGATTTTGGGCTTTGAATTTTGACTTTGACTTCTTTTTAAACATCTAAGTTGGTATGCCCCAAGAGAAAATAGATTTGTGGATCCTATATTATTAGTATATGAAATCTTGTATACTCTCTTCATTTTTTAAATATCTCAATTTAATTATTTTTCTTTCAATAAACGTTCCATTTTAAAATTTTAGAGTAAATTAATTACTAACATTATTTTCATTTTATTATTATTTAAGTTTTTATAATTTAAAAATAAAGTGCATGGAGAGTATATAATAGAATAAATTTATAAAATTACACTTATAATTATATTTTTTTATATGTGTAATTTGATGAGACGAGACACTTCGAAATAGACACTTAAAGATATTTTCTTTGTAATATTTTTAATTAATATTAAATTAATTAACTCCTAATTAAAGTTTTATAAAATCTAAAATATATTATTAAAATTCATATTAAATTAAAATGTTAAGGTCTTAATTAGTGTATGAAGTTAATATCAAACATGAATTTTATCTCGAGTTGAGTGGATAGGAATTAGTTAAACATGTGTTTGAGACTCCTGAGTTTATTGGACTTAATTAAAAAATAAAATAAAATAAACTAATAAATTTTATTTCCATCCTAATAAAAGTGCACAATAAAGTGGATAGAGAAATTAAAAAAAAAAATCAAGTTGTTTATTTTTTTAAAAAAAATAGTTGATTAGTATTGTTAGTGATTTTCTTTACAAAAAAAAATAAAAATATCACGCTAAAAATGTTCATATTCTTTTTGGATCGTCTCATTATAAGGGTTATTTTCTTAAAAAATAAAAAAGTTTTAATTTTAAAAAACTAACGCACACTCATCCGTCTCATAATTTGTGACACGCTACTTTTATGCACAAATATTAAAAAAATGATTTTTTGAGTGTAAAGTGGTTGACGCAAATAAAATTGATTAATTTTTCAAATGTTAAATGTGTTTTTTAAAACGAACTATTATTATTGAGACACATCAATAGAATAAACATATACTCCCTCCATCCCACTAATCTTGACATTTTTTTTCCGACGCGTTTATTAATGATAGTATATAAAGTAGTGTGAAAGATATAAACATGGTAGGCTTCACACCTTTTTAAAAAGACAACTTTTGCTATTTTTAGAATGTGCTAATCTTAGTGGGATATCCCAATAAGAAAAACGTGTCAAGTTTAGTGAGATGGAGGGAGTAACTTTTTAAACCGTGATACTTATTTTCTTATTATTCGTGTCTAATTTTTATGGTCACTTTTAACCATACTCAAAGAGTATTACTCCCTCCGTCCATCAAAATGGTTTACGTTTTGTCATTTTGGGATGTCCACGAAAATGGTTTACATTTGAAACTTTCCTTTTATAATAAGTAGACTCACCACTTCCACCACACACAACTCAATTTAAAACAATACTTTAAGTGGGACCCAAACTCCACTAACTACTCACAACCAATTTAAAACAATATATAAAGTGGGACCATAACTCCACTAACTACATATCCTATTACAGTCAAAATACAATATTAAAATCCGTGTCGGGTCAAACCGTAAACCATTTTCATGGAGGGATAGATTATTTATTAAAATTAGTGGGCTGCTTTGTCATGTCGACTCCTATTATGAGCAAAGATTGAGCAATCACAATCAATTGTACGGTCGCATAAAATAAAACTCGTCCTAAATTTTATTCTTGATTATTATAAGTTTATAACTAACTACAATTAATTTAATTTAATTTAATTTTGGAGTATTAAATAAAACAAAACAAGTGTAAAGCGCGTTGCAGTGAAATGGTTGACTGTGGTCAACGTTGACAAAATAGTGAAATGAGATAACGATAAAATGGTCACCACAGTCACCGTCACCGTCACCTTCTACCACTCACATACGTCCACGTCAGCATTAGTTATTTAGCTCTATCGTGCTCGTGCCACACTCTACATTGAAAGTTTGAAACTCTAATCTCACGTTCAAAATGTTAACTATGTCAATATTGCAAAATAAATATATATAAATATTAGGTATTGACTTTCAAAAGTTAGGTTACATCTGAATTTTAATTCACCATAAGCGAATGGATATTAAATTACTTACGTTATTAGTTGAGATATATTATATGCAATTACTAGGTGTGTTTTGATAAGAAAAAAAAATATATAATAATCTTATAATCATCCAGTTACTTCTTGAACCATCAAACTTACCATTATTTACACGCAAATTAATTAAGAAAATATAATGCCTAATATTGAGTGTAAACGAGCAGAGTTAAGTTATGTTGAATCGGGAGTGCCTATCAGAATTGACGTACTGATATTGCTCCAAGTCAAGTCAAACACTTTTATAAGCTCTCTCAAGTACGATACACAGAGGATCTACCCTCCGGGAGGTGCTGGAATCCACTTTCCAACAAGTTGAATACTATTCAGGTCGGCTCGACTTGTTTAGAGTAGAATGTTCTTAGCTTGACTCAAATTTTTGATATGTTGTTCGAGCTCTGCTCGAGATGTAATATCAAGTTTGAATTCGACTCGTGAAAGTTCGATAATATTATCTTTGAGCTAGAGTTCCAGATCGGCTCGTTTGATATTCATATTTAAGGTTTTCAAGCTCCAGTTTGAGTTCGAACACATATAATTTTTTTCTTTTAGGAAAAGGAAAATATATTATTATTAAGGAAGACACAAGAAATGTCAATAACCAAACATCCAACAACAAATACACCAGACGCGACCGACTAAGACTCGCACAAGCACAAGGTAAACCAACTAGAATATAAAGAGAGGATTATTACACCACGACCTAAAACTATGCCCAATAACAAAATTAACAGCTTTCTTCTCAACTATTCAGCTCCAAACAATAGATTTAATTTCTCCCAACACACTTCTCATTGTTGAAAACTATCAACATTCCACTTCTCATTGTTGAAAACTATCTCATTCCTATTACGCCAAATCAACCAAACAACACATTCCTAGATCGCAGCTAGTATATGTCTAAACTTATTACCTCTGAACAAGTTACAAAATTGGATGAGGTTGAACAAGACTACCTTTGAAAGGGGGGTCTGAACACTGAGCCAATCCAAACATCGACTCCAAAAACTCCACGTGATCGGACACTACGAAAAAGGTGATCAATAATCTCCTCAACCTTGTCACAGAGAGGACAAGAAATCGACATGTTTGGCGGCAAAACACATATTTTCTTTAATTCAGACGACGTGACAATTCTCCAAAACACCACTTTTGGGGTTGCTATTTTTTTTCATATCAATTTACAACAAATCAAAATGCTTCTCTCCACATTTTCCTTCCTCTCCATGAGCCGCCTGTATCCACTCCTCATCGAATACTCGCCACTCAATTCACGAATCCAAGTCCATCTATCTGCTGAATTACGGCAAGGTGACCTGCACGAGAGAAAATCAAATAAGCTGTTAAGGTCGAGCATCTCCCACTCCCTCAACTCTCTCATCCACCTCAACTCCCACTTCCACCTATTCTCCACCCAACTCCCTGCATTGGCCACCACACAATCTTTATCCAAACACAGACAGTACAATCGCGGGAACAATCTACACAAAGGCACTGCACCCACCAATTTATCCCTCCAAAAGGAAGACTCCTCCCCGTCTCCTACTTTTTTCTCGAGCGACATCTCAAACCAACCTTCTCCTTTATCTCTCAGGCTCTTCAGAACCTCCCTCACCATCCTCTTCCAATCCTGGCCATGTCAAAAGCTTCATAGCCTATCTACCCCCTCCACTACCCCTCGTCCGGTCACCCAATGCTATCTCCGCCCAAAGAGAATGGCTATTCGTCATGGCTCTCCACGCCCACTTCCCTAACAGTGCTTTATTAAAGCACACAAGAATCCTATGCCAAACCCCTCCCCCCGCTTTGGATTTCGAGATAAGATCCCACTTTGCCCACACCATCTTACGGGACGCCCTTTTTCCCCAAAGAATTTTAGAAAGTTGGTTATTTTTGCTTGAAGTTCGATTGTCTACTCGATTGAATGTTCAATTAATTAGAGGCTCGATTAAATGTTCATGAACAAATAAATTCGAATATGTTCGCGAACTCAACTAACCGAATATAGTTAAGTTCAAACTCAGCTCAACAAACATATTGAGCTCGAAATCAGACTTATTTACTATCGAGTCGAGCTCAAAATGAATTTTTTTTAATAGAGTACTAAGTAGCTCGCGAGTAGATTTGTTTATTCACCACCCATGTTAGAATGTCAATATTGTAAATCTTGATTCTTGAATATCGTTAATTTACAAGTATGAGTTTATATTTAACTAAAATATACTCTTTTTGTGAATTTTGACTTTAGATTTGCAGATGAGTAGCAAACTTCACAAGGCAAATAATTAAGACTGCTCATATTAATTATTTGCTAACAACCAACATCCAATCTTTCTTTGAGTTGAACAACCAACGTTTATTTAATTAATCACGGACGGATTTGCATTGTGAATGGTCTTCTCATCCTAATGGAATTAATTTGTAAAACATCTATTTTCAATCAAATTACATTTATAATTATTTTATATCCTCTCTATTTCATTATTATCAATCGATTTTGACCAAAATTAAGCACTTTTGATCATAGTAGGCAAATAATTAATTATGGTACCAGAAGAATATATAAAAGTCACGATTTTAATCAAAATAAATCAATAATAATGAGACCAAATATATTGCACAACACATTAAACACGTATTGTAGAGGCCATAGATCTTATAAATGTGGTCATATGTAAATACAAATAAAAACTAAAAAAAATACATTTTTATGCTTTAAAAAAGTAGACTACTTCATTTTAAAAACAAAATTATTTCTACTTTTAATTAGTAAACAATTTAATAGGAGAATATGATCACTTTTAATATGTCACGAGAAGAAAATATCATATTTAGATGCACTCGTGCTTCGAATGAGATGTCTATTATCTAATTATGTGAATCTTGTGTTGCATTAATATGAAATTGATACATTACATAATTACGATTCAAGCTTTTGAATTATATAACATAAAAAACAACCTTGAATCTTAAATCATTAATAATGAAATGATTTATAAATCCAAATCATTAATACTTCATTATTAAGATTAGTAAACTACAATCGGAATATAATTAATGTATTAGTAACTTTTGGTCAGAGGCTCACATATGTGTACAACATAAGACCGTACATTCAGTTTTCAGCTGTCAAATACAAGTAACGTTAAAAAAAATTGTCGGCGGCAACGGCGGTGGTAGATGTCGGCTCCGCCTTCCACCGCCGACAAAATTAGAAAGCGAGTATGGGTGGCTGAGGAGTGAGGAGGAGTACGTTCAATTCCCATATGTATATATATATATCTTATCAAATTCAAATGTGCTTTCACACCTAATTAAGCGTTGACTGTCCCACAGTTTAATTTCTTAAGCTCTCGATCGAAAGAAGAACATCTCTAATTTGTTTTTTCTTTGTCGGCTTTTATCTTTTTCCCAGTCGACTTTAAAATTCGACGTCGTTAATTAAATAAATTATAATTAACGAATTTCAAATATGAGCTTCTTATATATAGCGGTCCGTTGAAGAAGCTCTGTTATTTTTTAAGTGGGTTTATTATTATTATTCCGTCAACTTTCTTGAACCGATAAATATACTGTTTCATAGTTCCTGCTCTATTATTTTCTTTCAAAGCTATACATATATATATATATGATTGAGATATATTTAGGAAATTATTTGTATCTATATTCGTGGGGAAATATATGTGTGTTCTGAAGGTGGCGAATCCAAGCAAAAGCGGCGGCGGCGATGAAAATAGGGACGATGGTGTGGATATTAATAATGCCTTGGATTCGTTGATTTCTCCCTTGCTTTCTGGGTTTAATAGACAGAGAGAGATGTCAGCTATGGTGTCGGCTCTGGCTCACGTCGTCGCCGGAGACGTCTCCAACGAAGGAGAATTCGCCGCCGCTGACGGTGGCGGCGGCGGTGCATGCAAGAGGGGACGTGATCATGATGAGCAGCTGGAGCCTTCCGAGTCTTCTTCCTCCAGATTTTGCAGAGGATATAGTGATTTTTCCTTTGGAACCAGCTCTAATTTAGGTAACTATTTGCATATTTGATCTTGTCTTCTTTAAGCAATTGAGTTAGTTTCTGCTTTTATTGAGCTGTGATACAACCACAACTTAAAGTACCTAACAATTCCAATTTGATAGTTCATTTGTTTTGAATCAAAGCCAAACTCGAATCCAACTTGAGGGATGTTTAGTTTGATTGGCTTGATTATAATCCTAATTTTATTCTTTTCCTTTTAGAAGTTTAGTATTTTTCTCTTAGGATGAATAGAACAGTAGAAATTGTATTTGAATATTAGAATTTCCCTCCATGTTCATAGTGGGTGAATGGTAGAAGGAGAATTATAATTTAATACTGCCTCCATGTCAGTAATGGACATTCTAATTAATAGTGATACGAAATGATTATAACAAATATACGTACACTGATAAACAAGTTGTAGATGAAAGTCGCTTCATTTTCATGAATATACAAATCTTAGCATGGAGTCCAACTTAATTAGAGATCATTAGGGTCTTAATTGAAATTTATTAATTTCCAACATAATGTAGTTTAATGTTGAATAGAGAATAAAGAAGAAAAAACAAGTGATATATAGATGAAGCCAACTAACTACCTACAAATGGTACAACAGGAGAAGCGGCTGGTACAAGCATAATAGCATCAACAGCAGCAGCTGCAATCTATAGCTACAGTCCCACATTCCCCCAAGAAAACAGCTCAAACTCACCATCAACAATGAGCAGAAGATATAGAGGCGTGCGGCAGCGTCCGTGGGGTAAATGGGCTGCGGAGATCCGCGACCCGTTCAAAGCTGCCCGTGTGTGGCTCGGTACCTTCGACACAGCCGAGGACGCCGCCCATGCCTACGACCAGGCCGCGCTCCACTTCCGCGGCAGCAAGGCCAAGCTCAACTTCCCCGAAAACGTCAGGCTCATCCACACCTCGCCCTCCCAATCATCATCGCCACCTGTCTCTCATCGAGTTCACTCGCCTCCACCGAGGATCGCCACCGTGTCAAAGGAAGCGGACTCCATTGGGCACAACCAGCCTCAGTTTCAAGGGCAGATTGTCGGTGATGATGTACAAATGCAAGGGTATTTTGGTGGTTTGAACAATTATACGGCGAGTTTTTATGGCGGTTTTGAGTCTTTTCCAGCGACCCTGCCTCCTTACTCGGCAGATTTTACAGCTGCTCAGCCTCCCGGAGCCGATGGTGCAGACGGCCAGAGCAGCGGTGGAGGTGAGTTTTCTTGGACGGAATCAGGCCATCGGTCTTCTTCTGATTGATTATGAAGAGAATGTTTCTTGGATTTTGTTTATTGTTTTATAAAGGAGAAAAATCAAAGAAATTATTCTCTTTTGTATGAATTTTGATTGAATAATACATAATTTACTCCATTATCTCAAAGTTTATAAGATCAACATGATTAGAACATAGTATGAACTAGTAAGTTAGAGAATAGTAAAGTGAATATAAATTTAAGAAGATGAGATAAAGTAATGTAGGCGAATAATAGAAATATCATAACAATCATCTCAATTCAAAAGGAGTCGAGTAGTATCACTTAACACCAAATTGCACAATATCCGTAGGCCGCCGCCACTGCCTCGTAGGCAAGCAGGCCACCATGGGAATATGATGAAAAACAACGCATCCAAGAAAATTGATCAAGTTTTCAAACTCAGCGCAGCTTTGTGGACCATCATCTCCTTGTGGATTTGGTGGCAACTCTTCTCCACCAGATCAAGCAGCTTCTCTAAGTTCGATGACCATGAATTCAAAATGTCATTACTGTCCTTTGCTGCTTGGAAACAGATCACCCCTAGAGGCCTGTCGATCTTTGCCACCAGTGCTTTAGAGACAACCATGTCCGAGAGATACTTTTCCGTTTCCTGTGATAAGAAGAACAAGAAGAATGGAGTGAATGAAGGCGATCCAAATATAGTGCTTTATGAGTAAGAATATCATGGATTAAGCAGCTGGTGTGCAATCAGTAGTCCATTTCAACTAGAGGTATTGGCACATGATATCATAGATAAACAATAATTCAGATCACTGAGAAGATATTGATTTCAAATTACTGAATATAAGAATTCAATTCACTACTCGTTAATAAGGAGATGGCTTTTGTTCAAAATATAGTCACATATCCAGCGAGGCAGAAATATTTATTCAAATTTGCCATGTCAAGACGCCATTTGCGTAAAAGCCAACTCAGTCTGGCACTAACTTCTGATACACTTGAGAAATCAGTCTATACTATCTCAAACATAGTTGCATGAGCAACCAAAGGATTATACGTAACACAACTGGAAGATGGAAGAGAACAACTAAAAGATATACATTTGCAATTAATGGTTTTTCATGACCAGAATAGAAAAATGACCTGGATAGTGAGGCATAGTAGAGCTGCAAGTCTCTTCAAGGTTATCCGCGAGTAGTATTTAGACACAACAAGGATGTTCTGCAAGGAAAACCATCTATTAGTTACATATACAAGCATAAACATAAATGGAACCAAACAGATGTAAACTAAACAAGATTAATGTAATTAGAGGAAACAGTGAAGATAAATCACAATGACTAAGGAACTGATTAGTTGGAGCATTACATGTTCTATTACTCTGAGCTTCAAATCCTCAGCTGCTTTTTCACCTAAAGAACCGCCAAGAATGTTCTTTTCATTCTCAAACTCATTTTGGAAGGTGCCCCACAGGGACGTCCATTGAATAACTTCCATAGTAACAATTTGTTTCAACAGCAACCTAATGGTAAGGATAATTGTATATGATAGTTGTAAGAAGAATAAAAGAAGGAAGAAAAATCATAGATGCATAAGGCTAACCTGAAATGAGGAATTTCTGACAGGTTTTTATCCTCCAGGGTAGAGTTAAGAAGGCTAGATTGCATAGGATCATGCGGAGCCAAGACCAAGTACCAGCATATTTTTCTCAAGACCTGCAGGAAATATGATAAAAGATTAACAACAGATGGCTGAAATCAAATAAATCACGAGCCATTCGTATTTCCAACAGATGATAGTCAGAGCGGTTAGAATCTTATAAGTGAAAAGCACCCTGGAAATCGAAAGATCATACCGGTATCCACTGGGCTGGGTCTTCTTTCACAGAGGGGATCTCATATATTGACTTGTAACAGCGACATATTTCGAGGTATTCATTGTTGTGTGAGTAATACCTAAAAGGATGAAAGACAATCACATATTACACGAGCATATGCAAGATAAAGACAAAAAATTAAGTAAAATCTATGTCTGATGCTTCACATGTCAATAACAAATCAGAGACTACAAAGAATTTGGTGGCGGAAAAATAATAAAGATTAAGAACTAAACAAACGATCTTACAAGGGAGGATCTAACTGAAGTCCAAAAGTATCCATACATTCACCAAAACTCATCACTCGGAATGAGAGATTATAATCCATTCGCTCTCATTATTATTGTTCAATAAATAAGACATAAATCTGTCATGAATATTGAACAGGTAATGACAGTAATACTAATGGCTGAAACTGCAAGAAAAAACTATGCTAACCTCTCGTTGAGTCAGTAGACTATGTATGTTTAATGAGCATGAATTATATAATGGTGAGCGTAGCATGTTTAGTTGTTTACTGGAAGTCTAGAACACTGAATACACGACTGACAAAAATGGTGTATCCTCACTTGATATAAAAAATTTAAAATGGTTGATACCTAATCATTAATTGGTAGTATATCCGCTTCAACTCCAACAGCGATGGAATATCAGCAGGAGCTTCTTCAACAATACTTTCAACTTCTTTGGGCTTCTTCTTTTCTTTTGACTTATCAGCCTCAAAAACTCTAGGACTGATCTTTCTAGCGAGTATTTGAGCACGGACATAGTCCTGGCGGTCTAAACATAAACGGACCTAAGCATGCAACAAACAACGTGCCTTGACCATTAGCCAAATGCCATATTGAGAAAGAATAAATTAAGAAAATGAATAGAAGATATCTTACTTGGTCAAGTATAAAAGCTATTTTTTCAGTCTTTGCCATGGCTCCAAATGTTTCCACCTGCGACAGGAATGAGGAATCTGTTAGAAAGCTGCTGAAGAACGAAAAAAACCTACGGTGTGACTAGTGCATAGTTAAAAATAAACTGACCGCAACTTCTTGCATTAAATCTGCAGCTTCAGCTATTAGTCCTTGTTCTTCCTTGATCTTTGCAAGTTTCTTTATGAGGCGAGCTCTCTCAATCTCAACATAAATCTGTCAGCAATTTGGGCAATACACTTGGCATCAAAGTCATCAAAACAAAGATAAACTGGAAGGAATTTCTGCACATGAATCACCTTCCCAGCTGATACATTGTTGAGTGTCTTGATAAGCTCAATTTTTGTATCAATATCTGGAGTCTGATCAATATATTGCATTGCTTGTTGAACCATGGATTGTACAGCCTGCATTAGCCAAGACAAAAATTCAATTATCACAAACTTTATGCAATATAAGCCCAGCAACATCAATTATCAAGTCAAATTTGTACTAAAGAGGGTAGACAAAACTCTCTCGCAGACAGCTGTTTCCAATTTAGTACTAACAAAAGCTTAACCTAAACATAACTTGTAGCAATCGGAAATGCATGAGAATGACTCCATCTCATGAAGCCTCTACCAATGGTACATTCTCACCTTACCTGATATGTATATAGTAACGACAGCCCAAATGGACTCAGTTTGAGAAAAAGTGACAAGAACTGAGCTTATAATGCAAAAACAAAATTAAACACAACTATGATTGCACAAGCATGTTGAACCTAACAATGAACAAAATGGGAACTTTTGACACTTGCATCTTAGCTCAACCCAAAATAAACTAGAAAGAAAAGGAAAATTACACTCGCCTCACTGTATATGTGTACGAACAAGAAGAGCCCAAAATCGACTCAATTTCAACTAAAACGCCCATAACTGATGTGAAAAAACCAAAAAGGGCATAAAACTCAACTATAATAACAAAATATCAACGTAATAAAACACATAATTAACAGTGTCTGAAAACGACCAAACCTGTTTCAACTGCCCCCGGCGCTTGGAAATGAGCAGAATCTGCTCGTTGAGTACTTGCCAGGCGCCGGCATCGAAGCAGAGCCGCACAATATCAGTGACGGCCTTCCGCGTGCCGGAGACGTCGCCCACTTGCCTCATCTGCTTCTCCACATTCAGCAGCGCCTCAATTTTCGCCTCCAAACTGCTCCCTCCATCACCCTGCAGAATGAAAACCAATAATCGCGAAAATTATACCACGAGATCCACAATTCGGCGGAGAAAATGAAAGAAAAAACAAGCAAAATCGTAAATTGAGCTGTGTGAGTGCATACCATTTTGTTGGAAGAAATTCGACCAGTTCGGGATTTCTCGTGAAATCGACTGATAATAAAACCCTAGAGATAAAGAAGGATGGGAATTGGGAATTTTGAGAGAGTTGAAATGTGTTTTACCAAACCTCGCTTCTGCTACTTAATAAACCTTTATTTACATACACAACAATATTATATTCATTTCGTCCCACTTTAAATATTCTAAATTTCGAGCCGTACACTAATATCAGTATTAATTAATCTTCTTATCAATTTATTTCTTTTTCTCTCCTTTAATTTTTGAACTAACATTTAACCATTTTTTTAATACTCCATTTTCGAAAACATGGGGGAATTTTATTGGATTTTTTGTTTCTTTAATTGAACAACAATTAAGAGTTGAGTGCCAAAATTTCGAAAATTATTGTTGAATTATGTGAACAACAATTGTTTTAATATGAAATTGAATCTTTAACATTAAATTCAAAACACAAAAAAAAAAAATCATTCAAAACATTTCACACCAAATTTAAGTTTCTACTAAATTTTGAAATTTCATAATTATATATATGGCACTACAAATATCAAATTCATTACATTCAAAAATCTTGAGTGTAGCAACCATAAAATATGTAAAGTATAGGGAGAGATCTTAATGTTGCTACTAAAACTTTCATCATACAATTCTTCCTTCAAAACATAAAGAATGACAAATCAAATCACCTTGAGGGAGAGTATCCGAAGAGCATCATCAAAATTGAGTTGCAAGAGGAAGAAAATTAGTCACATTTGGATTGCATCCAAAGATCAAAGAGAAACATGTAAGTGTGTTGAAATTTCAAACAATAGAATATGAGTAAAGAGAGAGAGAGTTTAAATCAATATGGAAGCTATAGTAAATATGAAGTTATTTCACATAAGCACAACAAGAAGACTTGCGATTGGTATAAAATTCAGCAAATCAATTATTGAGAGATGTGTAACCAATGAGATGATCAAGTCTCACACTAATGTCATTATGTCTGATCTAACAGCCCTCAACAAGCTCTCAAGAATTAAAATTTTTTCTCAAGTCATAGAGCATGAGAGAATCATAAATACTCTTAGGTTTAAAAGAATGCAAATTACATACATATTGATGAAAAGTGGTTCTACATATTTAAAACTTCATTGAAATTATACAACACTAGATGAAGTGAAGTCTAACAAAACATGCAGGACCAAAAAAATTATTACCAAAATCAATGTTTATATGTGTTTTGTGTATGCCTTTATTTGCATATGATGTGAGTATCATATTTGATGGGGAAATATGAATTGTTTCATACATATAGAATGTGACATAAAAAACAAGAAGCAAAAAAGGGTTGCAGCACATTGAAAACAAAACCAATTGCTTCAATCACAACAGATGTGATTAAAGATTGTCTAATCAGTCAAGTAAAAACTCAATCAATTATGTGTGATATAACTAGAATGGTACGATGTTAAGTGTAACAATGTGTTTATTTTTCTATTGTACCCATGTATCATAATCATGTTCAATGAATGCAAATTATCACATATATTACTTGCAATCATATATATCAGCAATATAATACAAAGTCATGTATCAAAGACAATGGTCAAGATTTTAGACAGACATCCAACATAAATGGTTTTGACATCAGTTTAATACATCAACCACTGAATTCGTCAGACACAAATGTCAATTATTTGATATGTTTTAAGGTTCTACAAAGTTTACAAACATAATGTGTTTGCAAGACAATGGATGATCTAGTGCTTGCAGTGCTCAATTATTTTGAGAACCTAACTACAAACACTCTAAACAAAGTATTTTTAAGTTTGCAATGATGTATAAGCCAAACATATTATTAATGGAAGTGTACTCAATTTTTATGTCTTTTTATTGAGAAATCAAACATATCATACAAAGTCAATCAACAAACCAAAAATTATCATCGTTATCTAACTTAGTACACTGCTCTTAATTATCCAAATAAAACCTTTCAAACTCGCAATCTTAAACATATATCTCAAATCCATACAGAAACCAAACCAACATGTAAATATCTATCTGCAAATTCAGATTCATTAATGTACAAATGTGAGAACATATTCATCATCTTAACACTTAATTCTCACATCCCACAATATCCTGCAACAAACATGTATAATCTCATTATAGAAACATTTCATTACAAAAGACCTTGCAACAAACATGCATAATCTCACCACATAAATATATAACCCTAGAGAGACATTGCAAAAGATCATGATTAATCATATCACATAAAGACCTCACCATATAAAACTTTGCAAAAAACATGATTAATCTCACCACAACCCATCTCTATCTCATATAATATAATAACAGAGACAACAATAGAGACATATCTTACCATAATGATATCACCACATAATATATCTCCATTTTATATAATATCACAACAAAGACAACAATGGGGAAAAATCTCATCACATAAAGATCTCACTACATAATCCATATCCATCTCATATAATATCACAACAAAGACAATAATAAGGAAAAATATCACCATAAAAAGATTAGTAGGGAAAGATCTCATCAGTTCGAACATTGTAGGGAACAATATTCTCAACTTGAGGACGTAAGAAACTGTAAAGTTGCCTAGAGAAGCAAGAAACTCTTTCTCCACTACGATATACTTCATCAACGCCAAAAAAATCCGCATAATCTATCCATTGAATGAAGACAAATCAGATTTTGTGTTCGTCTTAGACTCCTTTATAGACATCTTCATTGTAATAGCCCACCTTCAGCACATCAATAAATTGTGTTATCTATTTTTTTTTCTTTTCTCTATGTGTTGTCCTTTTAAATTAGTTTATATGCACATATTGTCTAATATATCTAATTAGTCATCAATTAATACTCTTTTTATTGGAATGTGACTTAATGTTACTTCATTACATGCTTGTGCAATATTAGTATAATATCTTTATAAAACTTGCTCTTATGATAATTTGTATTATGATATAGTTGGTACTAAATAAAATGCTTAAAGTATCTAAATTAAACATTTATTAGAAATTATAGAGCATACTAATATAATTAAAGAAGGACTAGTGACCTAGGAAGAATATATAAATCTATTGACCATCAATATACATAAGAGTAGATTAAGAATATGGAAGTCCTCCAAATTACCAATAAAATTTCATTATTGGCATAAAATCTCTAACAAGATATAAAAAAAATAGTAGAATTTAAACAATCTACAATTCTATGTAAACCTAATACATTAAATATTTTTAAGTATAATTAATGCTAATGTTACTTGCATGAAAGACATGGCTAGACCATATAGCTATAGTCTTGTCTACATACCCTATCCTAGCAATGTATGAGAGTTCGTAAGCTTCATACCACTACAAGAAATTTATAAATAGATAACAATATTTTTAATATATTGTTATGTATGTGCGTGTTTTTCAAATAGATAATAGTTGATGTTATCTATATTAGTGTAACTTAAGTTAATGATAACATTTTTTAATAAATTGTAACCTATATATATGGTTATAGTTAACAGTTTTGCAACAACTGTTATCTATATTAAGTGTTATATAGACGTTTTATAACAATTAATAAATACTGTTAATAAATAATCGTTATTTATATGCATTTTTTCTTTTGTAGATAAAATACAATATATAAAAAAAAATTAATGTTGTTAAAAGAGATTGAACTTTGGTCTCTTAAAAAATTAAAATCTACGTAACCATCTAAGCTATTATAATAACTTGAAAAAAATGTAAAATTTTATTTATTAATTGTCAGTTTTCGAAATTTTCTTTAGGCTTAATTAAAATAGGCGGGTTTTTCCTCACCATTTTTATTTTCTCTCTCAAACCCTATTCATTCTCCAAAATACGCGTTGCCGCTCTGCTCTCTACCACCACCACCACCACGCCGTTTCCAGCCACAACGTTGACGCCGATTTGCTCTCCGCCGGACCGTCGCTTCGCTTCAACGGTCGTCGGTCTGCTCCACGCTAGCTCTAGGTACACTCAAAATTTATATCTCACATTTTAATTTAGTTACCATAATTTTTTCTTTACTTAGTTGAATCTATCTTAATACTCAGATGTACCTAGTCACCTTTTTTCCTACACACTATCTACTCTACTGCATGTTGTTATTCTAAATCATCATGTCTGTCTCTTTGTCTGCTTCAAAAATTTTATTTTGAAATTTCATTTACAAATTGGTTGCCACTAATTTTACATTTTCTCCATCTTCATTCAGAATCCTATGTATCAATCAATAATATGTTTCATTTGAATGTGTTTAATCTTCTTTTGGGGTTCAATAATAATTATTTGTACTATATTAGTACTCCACCTTGAATTGTTGAGGTTGTTGGTTCAAAAAAAATCATTCCCTCCCTCTAATCCTCTATTTATAATAAAGTAGACATTTTATCCACTAAGAGAGATTAAGTGATGACGAGTGACAATTATCATATGTTATACTATCTATACTATAATACGATTTGGAGAGAATGATGTCACATCAGCACCAACCCACCTAAAATGCCCCCATTTCAAATTTGTAATTTTCTCCTTTTTTTTTGGATTTTAGAATATCAAAAATCATAAATTAAAATTGAATAATCTATATCTATATAAATCTTAAGAATGGTTATGGATTACCATTTATAATCTATATCAACACATAAAAATAATATTTTAATAATAAGTGATGTTCTATTTAATAAAAAATAAAATAATTATCATAGATTTTTTTATCTAAAATTAATTGTTTACTAAAAAATCATGCATGATCTATATCTATATATATTATATACCTTAATAATTTATTATGATCATTACGAAAAGCTATATTAGTAATTCTAATTTACAGTTATATATATTTTTATTATCCATTTATAGAAGTTAGTTGTTAGTGTATATAAACACAATTAAATATTATTTTTTATCAACAAATATTAGTGATAAAATCGTTACATTATATTGAGGCTTCATAGCAAATATTAATTTTTAATCATTTATCAATTTATATTTTAAGTCTACATATTATGAAATTTATCTTAATTAAAAAGTGAAATTAAAATATGAGTATGCAATTTACCTTTATTAAAATTGAAATAAAAATATTTAAACAATTAAAAACTCTTACAAATATCTAAATTGTACTAGCATTTACTGAATACTAATAAACTATTTGTAGTCGTTTTAATTTTTTATTTTATAATGACGATTCAATTTTTAGAAATCATAATTAAATGGTTTATATATTAGTTGTACACTTAAATTTTCAATCACCTAATTAGTTTTGAATTTAAAATTTTCAGTTACAAATATAAATAAAACCGTTACAAGGCATAAGTCATTGTGAGAAATTAATTTGTTTCCTATTTTAAAAATATTTTGTGCTATATATTTTAGAATTCCTCTACCAAAACACACAATCCAAATTTGATTATTTTTATTAGTTCAAATGAATCACCATTGATATGAGAAAATTAGTGTAATAAGTAGGCATAGCCGTCACAGCACCCATAAACTCCAAGACAAAATTGTGAAGATTTATGAAAGATATGTCAAACAAATTCTCCATGCATCCGCCATCAATACTGTTGATATTTCCCGTCCTGGGAGGCCCAATTGCAATTTAAGATCGACCGGCTCATCCTTGGAATCTGAAAATAAAATAGAGAGAGACAGAGCAGATTTATTTCAGTGACATATCTAATCATACCAAATAGGATTTGAAGAGCCGGCCTTCCTACACGCATGCGTCCGCCAGAATGCCTCCTTTGTTTGGGACGGAGCCAAGCAAGAGAGAAATCCTTTCTAAGTAAAGTCAAAAAAATTACGTTTCGAGACTCAATCGCTCATGAAGGGGACATGTCCTATTACAAGAATATTTTTTTATAATTTCTCTTCATATTAACTATTCTTTTTTATTTTAATTTTATAATATATGTCTATGATGTTATAAACATAAATGGATATATGTATGTTGTAAATATATATTAGAGATTTTGCATTATGTTTATTTGGATTGATATGAGCACCAAAAAAAGGCTTTGCAATGATTAGATCTAATTTAAAATTATAGTATAAGAG
>JAPKLX010000008.1:3535873-3557422 GCA_026898415.1 Leonotis leonurus
TTGCCCTATATTATGCCTATTTTTATAGCATAGAATAGTGCGATCAATGAATGATATTTATCATGACATAATGCATGCATCGTGTAATCCATAAATATTCAAGAATAGAGCTATTCTGGCACCAACCAATGACATGGTTGATGAGATCAATAATTATGTCATGTTGCAAATGTCTGCTAATGAGCGAGTATTTCTTAGTTCGAAATATTTGCAAAGAAGATGAAGTAATTGATCTGGATGATGACGATCATTCTGGATGATGGCGAGTATATCTTTCTTCATTTTTTGGTACATTGAGGAGATAATTGTTGTTATCATATCTGTTTTATTATTACATTTTGGTTAATTAATTCAATTTTATTATATAATAATTATGACGTCAATAAATTTCCATCGATTTTCGACGGGCAACACACTAGTAATTAATTATACAATAAAATCAACTATATATGGTCATTGTACAACTTTGTACTAATTAGTTTATTTAGTTATGATATAGTTAAATGTGTAGGACTTAAATGTAAGAGAAATGAGGTTAAAATGATATAGTTATGATGCACATTTTTTTAGGTTTCTTAATTGATGTCATTATTAGTTGATAACATATGAAGATATAAATTTATTTCTTTTTACGCAAGTTATAATGTTCCAGAAAAATGGAAATCTAAATGCTTGGAATTAGCAAGTATAAAATGGAGAACATGAAAAACAATGTTATATAACAAATTCATCAAGCCCAACAAAAATAATTCTGAAAAACTGAAGCAGCCCCCTGCCTATAGTGGCATTTGACCACATGACTGGAATGAGTTTGTAATCAATCGCATGTCAAATCAATTCAAGGTAAATGATGATATCAATTTAGTTATTATTTATAGACCGTAAATGCATATTACATCACATTAAAACCTCATTCCAGGCATTGAGTGATTTGCAAAGGGAAATAATCGAATTTCCCGTAAAGGATATGCCAATTTTGCTAAAGAAATCAAGATATAAATTCCTCTTAATTTATTGTAAACAAAATTATTATCTTTGATTTCATATTCATTTACTTTCTGTAACACATACAATACTCATATCTCTTTCTCTCGTTTAATTTCTCCCACACAATTATTATCAAACTCTAATGCGCTCAATGTTGCTGCCTTTTTCATTAACAACTATGAATTGATGATATAAAATAACTAAAAAGAAATGACTTAGTTTTATTAATAGTGCAATTGTTTTACTTACTCAAATTTTTAGGATATATAATATGATATATTATAGTAGTAGTCAATATTAGTTTTTGTATTTCAATGTGTATGGTTCTAATTATTTTTATTTTTCTTACTGAAAGATGAACTAAAGGGCTTAAATGATGATTTTGTAAGAGTCGTACTTTGGAAGAAAGCAAGATTGTATAAGGATGAAAAACATTACAATGACAATACGAAGGATGCCATTGAGAGAATTGTAGGAGAAATAATTTATTTTCAGCTACATAGTTATTTCATTTGATTAATTAACTTATATAAAAAAATTTGGTTGATAATAGGACTTCTATTTACAAGAAAGGGAATAAGGAAATTTTAAATCAAGCAAAGGGCTTGATGATGTGCTCTCACGTGCTCTTGAGAAACCAGAACGTCCTGGACGTGTTCGAAGTATTGGAGCAGGCGTAACTCATGGTACATAGATTAGATTTGTTGGAGGAAAGAAAGTGGAGGTAAATGATAAATCAATTCATGAATTGGAGCATGCTAGCAAAACAATTGAAGAACAATGTGTACATATTGATGCGCTTGATAAAGTTATAGCTGAATTAGTTGATAGACTTGGAAAAATTGAAGTCAAGGTGTGTGAGAAAGATAAAGTATCTGAAGGATTTGACAGTATTTTTATGAAGACTACATCAAAGAATGAATATGATCATGAAAATTAAGTGGTTTTGATTGACATTTTAACTATCACATCGGTACATGTTTCACAATATAAAACAACCAGAACTAGTTCTTTTTTTCTTTCTAATATATGTAAAGTTAGTTTAAATTATTATATAATTATTTGTTTCGTAGGGTACATCAGTAGCACTTTTACTTGGACCATCCAAAACTATTGTAGCATATGGAATAGTGGTTGTTGTTGGCGGTTTACTACATGGTGTTCCTATGCCACAAGATTGTTATCGTGTCTCCATAGATGAAGTGGTTGACGGCGATGCACTATTACATCCAAGAATATGAGATGCTTAGATACCTTCTCCATCCAAGAAGAAAGTTGGGAAAAGATTGTTTGAGGAAACTATTAAAAATGTAGCCCTTTGCCGGCATCATTGAGAGCAGTGTACATTATTATGGAGAAATCATATAAGAATGAAAAAGGTCTGCGCGTTGATATGAATGTTGAAGTGTTTGATTAAGATGTTGCTATTTGGCTTCTCTCGAAAGATGTTGTTCATTTATGTAACTTGGACCCGATTACTAGAAATTGTATTTTTGTTTATATCTGGTGAGACTTTCATTGAACATGTCATTAGAATTTTTCATGAATATAATTATGTTTGAATAAAATTATATTGTTTTTATTTTGTAGACGATTATATAGAAGTATTATGGATACTAAAATGAAGGACCAATTTCTATTTGTTAATCCATTTAGCACATCCTTTACGATAAAATCAAAAAATGAGGATAGAGCACGTGCTTTAGCTAATGGGTTGCTTAGTGCAACCTCAACCAACTTGTATTGGTGTCGTGCAACGTGGGGTAAGAGAAAATATATTTTCCGTTCATTTAAAACACATAATCTTACATGATTTGACATGTTAATTTATTACTTGTGTTGAACTAGTGTGCATTAGATTCTTACAATCATTGAGTCTAAGCAAGATAAAGTCTCTGATGGATCCTCTCACTCATCGAAATCGTGATAGAAATTGGGTAACCATGGTTGATACGTAAGTGCAACATTTTTAATCAATGAAATTTTTATTTTTTGTGTACATGATGTTCTTGTTAATATTAATAATGTTTTTCTTTTGAAACGCAATAAATATTTTCAAGGCAAATAAGGGCGAGAAAACGAAATTCAAAAAAATATCGACTTGGATTAGTATAAAGGTGTTTATTTATGTTTAGCTACAATCTGTGCACTACATATAATGTAATGATCATGTTTTAAAAATACAGTGTCCGATAGAAAAACGATGACAAACAATGTGAATTTTATGTGATGAGGTTCATGAAAGAGATTGTGGGAAAGCTTCAAAATGATAACTCCATGTGTCTGACATCAATGGTAAAAGTATTTCATACTAAATTTTGAATATATAGTTAGTCCTTATTATTAAAGAAAAGTTATGTTCTTTTGATTCTTATAGTCCTGAGATGAAAGCTATTTTGAAGTGTTGATCAACGAGATTCGTGAGGAATAGGCTAGGTGCGTTCTTGACTATGTCTAAGATTAATATCAGTTATAGTTAATATATAGATATTTCTCACTACTTCACAAAGTATTCACTTCTTTTCTTTTCTCATCGCTCTCCTTCATTTATTTCAGGTATAGTTAATTCATTGCTTGATTAATTTATGTTATTTTAATTCAAGCAAAGATGTATCACGACTCATTTATTTCACAAAATTTCCTTGATTTTGCGTTTTTGTTGAGGATTTATTGCTTCATTACTCACTGCTCCTGCTTGCATTAGATAGGATTTATGGTTCTTATGTTTATCATTTGCGTGTGTTTCATATATTAGAAATTCTATCTGTAGCGGAAGGAAACGATTACTTACCTCCAGCCATTGCTATATCTCTTCACTGCTATTCATAAGAACATTTCTATAATTTTCACACAAATCCAGAAATCCTTTGATTGATATGTAGTTTGATAATTATCAGTGGGTGCTTCCAAGTTTTTCTCTTCAGTATATAGATGGTGTATCAGACTTAAAAAACTGAAAAGCAAACTCAGGGACCTCTAATACCGATAGATAACTGAAAATAACTTTTCTCCATCAAAAGAAGGTACACAATAATTCATTAATAAAGATTTTATTTTAATCCTTAAAATTAGGTACACGTAGAACCAACTTAAGCAACTTGAGTTTATTTGACTCTCAGTCAAATATTAAAAAGAAAGAGATAAATCTAACATTCTCCCACTTGGTTCATATGTAACTAAATTAACAATTTATAAGAAACAAAACACACAAATCATGGTGATAGGTCCTCTAAAACGAGTAATATCTTCCATGTATTACAATGTGTATTGTTTCTACACAAAACACTATAACTTCAATAAATAAACCACATGTTTATTTAAGGTCCGAACATTAATGATATTTCTCAAACTAAAAACAAAATAAGTGCACAAAACCAAATGAAAAAATATCAACTAAAGAGAGTTTCATCAGTAAGAACACAAGTATGTATAAGTAGAATCATAAAACAGAACCAAACCCCATTTGTACTACATGATCCTTAAACTTCTTTGGTGGGCATGCCTTTAGTTAAAGGATCAACAATCATCAGTTCAGTATTGATGTGCTCTATGACCACTTTCTTCTCCTTAACGCGTTCTCTTATGGCTAAGTATTTGATGTCGATATGCTTACTCCGAGTACCACTTTTATTATTCTTAGCCATAAACACCGCAGCTGAATTGTCGCAGTACAATGTCAGTGGCTTATATATAGAATCCACAATTCTAAGCTTGGATATGAAACTCTTCAACCATACACCTTGACAAGTAGCTTCAAAACATGAAACGAACTCTGCCTCCATTGTAGAAGTAGCAGTCAATGACTGTTTTGAACTTCTCCAAGAGATAGCTCCATTGGCAAGCATGAAAATATAACCAGATGTTGATTTCTGTGAATCGACGCAGCCAGCAAAATCTGAATCAGAGTAGCCAATGACTTCCAAATTATCGGTCTGTTTTTACATAAGCATGTAATCCTTTGTTCCTTTAAGATATCTCAACACTTTCTTTGCAGCTCTCCAGTGGTCAAGACCTAGATTACTCTGATATCTACCCAACATTCCGACAATAAATGCAATGTCCGGTCTAGTGCAGACTTGAGCATACATAATGCTTCCAACAACTGGAGCATATGGAATGTTTTTCATTTGTTCCCATTCAAACTCATTTTTCGGGAATTGATCTAAACTGAATGTGTCACCCTTAACAATCGGTGCTACATTTGGCGAACAATCTTTCATACGAAATCTCTCAAGAATTTTATTGATATAGGCCTCTTGAGACAAACCCAATATGCTTCAAGATCTATCTATATGAATCTTAATGTCAATGGCATAAGATGCCTCACCCATATCCTTCATATCAAAATTCTTTGATAGATATTGTTTCACTTCATACAACAAACTTTTATCATTAGTAGCAAGCAACATGTCGTCTACATATAGGACAAGAAAACAAATACGACTCCCACTAACCTTCTGGTATATACACTCATCCATGATATTCTCTTCAAAACCAAATGAAGTGACAACTTCACGAAATTTAAAATACCACTGACGTGAGGCTTGTTTTAATCCATATATAGATTTGTTAAGCTTACACACTAAATGATCACCTTTACTAGAGATAAAACCTTCCGGTTGTTTCATATAAACCGTCTCCTCTAGATCACCATTAAGAAATGTCGTTTTCACATCTATTTGATGTAACTCAAAATCAAAATGAGCTACTAATGCCATGACAATTCGAAGTGAATCTTTCTTAGATACAGGAGAAAAGGTCTCTGTATAATCAATTCCTTCTCTTTGAGTGAATCCCTTGGCAACAAGTCTTGCCTTATATCTCTCGATATTGTCATTTGAGTCTCTTTTTGTTTTAAAGACCCATTTACAACCAATAGTTTTTACACTATTAGGCAACTTGAGTAGATTCCAAACATTGTTGGATGTCATGGAATCCATTTCTTCTTGCATAGCATTATACCATAAGTTTGATTCCTTAGAACTCATGGCCTGTGAAAAAGAATCAGGATCATTTTCAGCTCCTATATTGTAGTCACTCTCTTGGAGATACACCATATAGTCACTAGAAATAGATGACTTCTTTTGTCTAGTGGATCGTCTTAATGTCTGATCAACATCTTCATGAGTGTGTTGTTCATCTTGTTGATTAACATCCTCCTGAGCAACAGAAGTATGAGTTCCTTCACAATCCACTTTATCGGCAACAACATTATGTGGAATATCTAAGTTCGGTTGTTCAATATGCATTTCATTACGAGGTGCATCAACAACAACAACCACGCGATGACTTAAAGTGGGATATGAATTGTTAGAATAATCTCTTTCAAGATTAATGTCTGTAGAAAGATTGCTCCATTAATGTCTGTAGAAAGATTGCTCCCACGAATTAACTCAGTCTCAAGAAATTTTGCATTTCTTGATTCCACAAATCTAGTGCTATGAGATGGACAATATAATCTGTATCCCTTAGACCTTTCAGCATATCCAACAAAATACTCACTTATGGTCCTTGGATCCAACTTCTTTTCTTGAGGATTGTAAACTCTTACTTCACACGGACATCCCCAAACGCGTACATGTTTCAAGCTCGGTTTCCAACCCTTAAATAATTCAAAAGGTGTCTTTGGGACGACCTTTGTTGGAACTCGATTTAATATGTACACAGCCGTTTTAAGAGCTTCGCTCCACAAGGACTTTGGAAGTTTGGAGCTAGCAAGCATACTTCGCACCATGTCCAGTAATGTTCGATTTCTTCTCTCGGCTATACCATTTTGATATGGAGTACCAGGCATGGTATATGGGGCAACGATCCCATTTTCTTGAAGAAATCTAGCAAATGGACCAGATGCTTGTCCACTCACAGTGTATCTACCATAATACTCGCCACCACTATCTGATCTCACAATTTTGATTTGTTTTCCACATTGTTTCTCTACCTCAAATTTAAAAACCTTAAAAGAATCAAGTGCTTCATACTTATTTTTTAGTAAGTAAAGATACATGTAACGTGAGTAATCATCCATAAAGATGATAAAGTATTCATCACTAAGTATCCATATCTAGACTACAAATGTCTGTATGAATTATTTCCAATATTTCAGAACTCCTTTTGGCACCTTTCTTTAATTTACTTGTTAGTCTGCTTGCCCTTAATGCAGTCTACACAAGTTTCAAAATCAGAAAAATCTAGAGTACTAAGTACTCCATCATTAACCAATCTTTTAATTCTTTCAAAGGAGATACGGCCTAATCTCCGATGTCATATCTTTGAGGAATTCTCATTCATAACACATCGTTTCATACCAACATCATCTTGAACATGCATAGCAGTATAAGAGTCATTATTTTGCAGGCCTAGACAAAAAAAGACCATCACTTAAAGTACCATAACCAATAACATCAGATTCAAGTGATAAACTAAAACAAGAGTCTGAAAAGTTAAAGGTATAACCACATGATACTAATCTAGAGACAGAAATCAAATTCCTAGCAAAGTTAGGAATATAAAAGGTCTTTTCCAAAAGCAAAATAAAGCCACTACTTAAAACTAGCTTGCAAGTTCATACTGTTTCCACATGTGAGGGCATCTTGTTTCCAGAATAGATGTTTTGCTCACATACCCAATGTAAACATGCTGAAAACATGAATCAAAAGACATAAAACTTCTTTGTGGACTAAAGTTCTATTTTATAAGATCCACTTCATCACAATGACAAAACTATTAAATTATATTTCATTTTCTAATCCCTGTAGGTAACTTAGAAAATATAATTCAATATTTTGTCCTAATTAATCATAAATGTAACAAAAATTCTTGTGGGACAAAGTCTGTTACATTTTATATGATTAATCACAAATAATGTTTATTTACAGTAGTGATTCTAAAATAACTTAAAAATAATTTTACCAAAATAAAGATGTTGTGGCTAATCCTTATTTAATTAAAATTACATGAATCACATAACATTAAACTCCATCATATCCGCACAACCATTAAATAACATCAATGAATGAAAAAGAAAATCATAATTGCAGTTTATTTCCATATAGGATATGAACTGTAAAACTGAATTATGATAGTTGGATGGTTGTCAGATGCATATATAAAAACATATACAGAGCATAGCAAGGCATGGATTCAGCCTATGGCTCTGATACCAAATGTTAGAAATTATATATGTAGCGGAAGGAAACGATTACTTACCTCCAGCCATTGCTATATCACTTCACTACTATTCATAAGAACATTTCTATAATCTTCATGCAAATCCAGAAAACCTTTGATTGATATGTAGTTTGATAATTATCAGTGGGTGCTTCCAAGTTTTTCTCTTCAGTATATAGATGGTGTATCAGACTTGAAAAACTGAAAAGCAAACTTAGGGACCTCTAATACCGATAAGTAACTGAAAATAACTTCTCTCCATCAAAAGAACACAATAATTCATTAATAAAGATTTTATTTTAATCCTTAAAATTAGGTACGTGTAGAACCAACTTAAGCAACTTGAGTTTATTTGACTCTTTAGTCAAATATTAAAAAGAAAGAGATAAATCTAACATCGTATATGTAATATACGTAATGCATGTTGTTTCTTTAGATCAAATTGATTGCTCTTCTTTTAGCTTCTATCGATTTATGAGTTTTAACTTGGAGAGTCGAAAATTCTTTGAATGATGTTCATCGTGAATGTAAAATGTTGAAAAGAAGTAAAATTGATTTTTGTATGAATTGGTGATTACGTGAGTGTGGAGTTGTTGTTGTTCTTTCCAAATTTTAATCTTTGTTTTGTTTATTTATTATTATTTAATCACATTCATATTATTTTTCATGTGCAATGTGAAGAACTTTTTTTGTGAGATTCATGGATGATATTAATGTTAGAAGATATTTTGGCATATATTTGGGTGCAATGTGAAGATAAACTATGAATTATAAAACGAGTATACTTTTGTTTCAAGCACATTTACTATATTTGGCTTGTATATATTTTTGTTGAATATTTGCATGGTAGAAAATATTTTAAACAGGTTTAATATAATATTAGTTGGTGCCTTTCATTATATCATTAATTGTAATTTTTTAAATATAAATTGGATGAAAAAAGAAATTTTAATAGTTGAGATAACGATACAAAACCGTTATCTAAGTGACCAAAAGTGTAATCTAAAGATACAATAAATAATATATATGTCAAGCATTTTATAACGACAAACAACAATTATCTATATGACTAAGAACCATTTTCTAAACTAACAATACAAATCTTACAAAATACGTTACATAACGCCTCCAACCGTTATGTATACCTTTAAATAGATAATGTTAACAAATCGTTATGTACGTGGAACAAAAATGTAATCTAAGTGTATAATATATTACGCAAAAAGTATGAATTGATAACGGTTGTATTACGTTATTTTTACATTATATTACGTTATCTATTTAAAGAATAGATAGTGGTGCCGAGCGTTATCTATGAGCGTGTGCACAATAGGTTACAACAGTATATGTAACATATTTTTACATGTATAGATAATGGTATTTCACCGTTATCTATGAACGAATTTCTTGTAGTGTCCACACATCTCTCAAGTCCACCCTTATCAATTATATGAATGACATATCATTATTTTAGTTATTAAGAAATTCTAAAAATCAAACAAACCTATAATATCCTATGAATAAACTTGATCACTTCCTACATTATACGAAATCATTGGCTCAAAAAGAATGAATAAAACAAATGTCCATCACATCATGAATACATAGAGACTTAATATGTAAATAGTATTAGGAGAATCATGCAACAAATATTTCTCCAACACTTTTCAATACAATAGTGAATCACTACTACAAACACCTCTATATAAGATAAAAGATACAAGAAAAATACATGTAAAGTATAATCAAATACATTTAAAATATCTACCCATTAATAGATAACTTAAACTATAAAAAATGCATTATATAGCAACAGAATAGTAACGAAAAAAAATTTATTTCTAAATTTTAACGGATTAACAAGGAGATTGTTATAGAATTATTAAATTTTAGTAACAAAAATAATGACAGAATTATCCTTTACTAAAAATTTAGTAATGAAATTTTCCATTACAATTTCATTACTAAAATTGAAGAAACTATTATAGAAACGGAAATTTCGTTACAATTTCGTTGTTATATATAGTAACGGAATATATTTCGTTGATAAATTTTTTTAGCAACAATTGATATTATTACGAATAAATCGGTTACAAATATTTCACTAAAGTTTTTAGTAACGGGATTTCTTGTTTTAGTAACTGAAAAATTTCGTTGCTAAAATAAAAAATTTTTGTAGTGTTAATACGTGGATTATAATGAGACTCAATTTCGTTCTCTAATTATGATATACGGCGAAAAATTATCAATTTGATTGAATTCTCAAATAGGTATAGAAATATAGTCATTAAATATCTTTTATATTAATAAAAATGATATTTAAATATGAAATAGAATATAATCTAATATAAGATATATAAATAACTAAGAAAATTATATACTATTTAATTGAATTCTCAATTTTTATTATTTATATTGAAAAATATATATTGATTTTTAGAATAATAAAAATTTGCTATAATAGTCATACGTGATAAATTATAAAATTTATTATTTTTTTCAAATAATATTTTTATACAATTTATAATTTTTTATTAGATTTGAAAAGGTTATATATAATTTATATAAATTATTAGTAAATTAATTATCAAATATACATATCAAACTAATATATCACTATATATATTATATTTATGAAAATTATACTTATAGAGTAATATATAATAAAATATATGATATACAGAGAAATAAAATCATAACATAAATATTATATATCTATATGAAAATAAGAATATATAATATTATTTGTGATTAATATGATTTTTTAACTCCAAAATTATGAGAATTTTGATAAATATGAATGGAGAGATTTGAGAGGTCAAATTTAGAATTGTATCAATTTACGGCTAATTAGTAATTATTCCGTTATTATTTAATTTATTATCTCTCGAAGTATTCACTAAATTAATTTAATTAACTTTTTCATTGCAATTAAATTACAATCAAATATTTTGGTTGTTGATTTCTAATATGTGTTCTTTAAATTTATTTATAATTCTCTCATCTCCGATCGAATTAAGATCAGTTGAATAATAAATTGGTTATCAATTAATCAATTTATTATGTTGTTAAGTATAGAAATAGAAAAAAATATATATTATCATATCATCTATATTTCTATTTTCCCCAAATATATCAGGTTGAAAACATATATAGTTTATTAGTATTATTTTATTTATAATATATTAATTTAAAAGTTAATATTACACATTATTCTTATGCTTAAATTATGGAACAGTTGTTAAATATGTCCACTAATTAATTAAGATTATAATTACCATATATATACATATTCATTAATATATATATATATATATATTAAAAATAAAAATTATAAAAATTTAAAAATATAGGAAAAATTAAATAGGAAGCTTGGAGGTTTAAGAGTTTGGGTGTATAACTTTACCTGAATTTGTATTATAGTATAGATATTATGAATATTAATATTTAATATTTATCAATAATTGAAATATATCAAAATTTAGAATTAAAATTAGAATTTTTATATTAAATTTTATAATTTTTCATGTTCTGAGTTCCTAAATATATAATAATTTATTTTATTTTAAATTTGGATTTTAAAAATAATTTATATTTTTTTCTTTTTGAAAAATAAATATATTCAAAATTATTATAACTAATATAATGATAAAATCAATAATGAAATGAATAAATATTTAAATCAAATGAACTTGTGTATGTTGGGAGTAAAAATGAAATGAACAATGATTTGTTTAGGTGAATCTAGAGGTGTTTAAAGGAACTGGAACCGTCGGAATCGGACCGTAACCGAATCGTAATCGGTGGTTTTGAGAACCGTAATCGTACCCGACGATTCGGTTCCGAACCGTAACCGTGTAGAGGACGGTTCGGTTATGATTACAAAAATTCAGAACCGTGAACCGACGGTTCGGAACCGTAACCGTCTAATTGGATCTGTATCTCTTTTTTTTTTCATCCAATTCAATTTATTTAATATATTACAAATAGTCATTTCTTATAATTATTTTTTATAATTAATATATTAAACTTACAAATACATTAAATTAAATAAAATAAAATTTAATTAGATGATAACCTAATTAAACCCTAATATTATATACGTATTTATTAGTGTTCATTTTATATTGTTATAATTATATAATTAATTATTTTATTTCATTTTATCAATGTATTTGTGTTTAATGTGTTGTTCAATTAACGTATTCATTAGATAATAACACATAAAAACCTTTTTTAATTTTTTATCATTACATTTTTATTAATATATCATTATATGTGTATTATATATAATTAATATTAAATTAAAATAAATTTTTACGTAGTTATTCTACTATTTCATTACAAAGTTAATTATGTGATATGAAATTAAATGATGATACGCATAAGTATGTAATTAAAATAAATAAAATATTCAAAAATTTTAAATATATTAGTATTAATTTTTTGGACGATAACCGTAACCGGCGGTTTGGAATCGGAACCGGAATCGTCCTACACGGTTCGGTTCCGAACCGTGAACCGCCGTAACTATGGTTCGGTTCCGGTTCTAAATTTTCGGAACCGTAAATGTCACGCCCCCATTTCACTATGCTTAGTAAAATCGAGAAAACGTGACTTGAAGATAAAACGGATAACGAAAAGAAAGTGAAAGATTTGGAATAGAAAGAAAAAAAAAACTAAAAATGCAGGAATGTAAAGGTTAAGGATCGAGATTTAGAAGCTTGGTCGTTTTTATAGATTAAAGAATTTAAAACCTTGAAAATCCTAAAAATCTAAAACTGGATTTAGGAAATTTCGAAAACAGAATCTGAAATAATGACAAGAGAAAAGAAAAAGGGATAAGAGAAGTTCACCTTACCTCACAGTCGAGAGGGAGAAGAAGGAAAGACCGATGAGCACGAGAAGAAGGAGAAGAAGGAAGGACCGACGAGCACGAGAAGAAGAAGAAGAAGGAGGATAGACCGTCGAGCAGGAGAGGAAGGAGAAGGAGAGGCGGGGAAGACGATGAAGGGGAATGGGAAAGAAAGTTAGGGTTAGAGGAAAATAAAGAAAAGAAAATAGGAATGAGTTTGGGTTGAAATTAGTATTGGGCCATGGGCTATACTAGTAATGAAATTTAGTTTGGGTCCAGATTCAAAAATAGAAATCGGGCCGAAAAAAAAATAAGGAAACGGGCTAGACTTCGAGAGAGGATTTTTATTGATCCGAAATAAAATAAAACGAGTGGACCATACAATGAATGAGTGTTAGGTTAAAGGTTTTGTTTCATCAAAACGGGTCTCGATCAAATAAATTAGAATGAACTAAGATTTAAATCCTTAAGATTGTTTTATATGATTCAAGTCTTAGAAAATATTCTATTAATTGAGTTAATTAAAATTTAGCTAATTTGAACCCATTAAGTAATTTAACCAAGTATAGATATGAAATAATGTTAGTAATCGGATTTTGATCCTATAAATATTTAATTAGTATGGCTACCTTATAAGAATTTAATTTAGAATCTGAAATTAGAAATTGAATTACTTCGACTAGTATGTCTTGAATAATTATAGTATCTCTGATTTCTTTTTAAAATTGGTTGTAATGACATATAGAGTATATTATAAAGATTTCGATATTTAGTTAATGGTTGGAATTCTTTAAAAATAAGTTAGGATAATTACTAGAACTCAACCGTGAATTGAATAAGAAAAATAGAATAAATTAGGCAATAATGGCATATTAATTCATTTTGATTAGACAAATGAATTATATACTCACGATGAGTATTTTCCTCGTAATTGCGATTAAGGTTTAGCGAAAGGGAAAGCTCTAGACATTAAAGATTCCAGATCCTACTAGACGAGGAAGCAGTTCAGGTAAGCTTTCTTTTATAAATGAAATTGTATGCGTTGTACCAAATTACTATTTTCGTCTCAGAAATTCTTTGATTTAGAAACTTTATGAAATATTGCATTGTCGAAAATATTTATATTTGGTATGATGCGTATCTGTTGAATAATTAATCGAATTCGGGCCTTTAAAGATTTATATCTTTTAAGGCTAGTGTATACCAGGACTGTGAGTCATCTTAGCGGGTTGGCCGGTTCAGTGTTCGTGGAAAGTGGCCACTTTCCCGACACCCAGAATTACAGATATGTATGATTACTCCAGAACTTAGACTGCACAGTCAAACTTTTAAGATCACACAAGAATTTTAGTGAACATAGGTACTTTAGTGACAAAAATCCCTATGTTGCACTGTGTTACGAAAATGGCAAATATATTTATACGATTGTGATTTCGGCATGTGTTTATTGAGTACTTTCGTACTCAACCCTGCATATATTTATAAATGTGCAGGTTAAGCGGTGATGTCGAAGTGGAATGCTCAGTGGTGGTTCTGTCGAATTTTTGCCCCTTTACTCTCGGTGGTTTATATGTCGTCGTACATATAAATCTAGAAATTGATCCAAATTTCCGCTGCTAGACTTTCGTTTCAGTATTCAGAACCTTTCAAGCTTTTTCTTTAATCAATGACTTATGTATCGTTTCCTTTATTTGGGCTACGAGTAGCCGAATTCTGTTAGAATCTGAACTTATTGGAGTACGTTCCATGTTTTCATCCAAGAATCAGTACGTTCACTTTCTTTTCGTTATCCGTTTTATCTTCAAGTCACGTTTTCTCGGTTTTACTAAGCATAGTGAAATGGAGGCGTGACAGTAAATCAGTGGTTCGATTTCGAATCGTAATCGTGAACACCTCTAGGTGAATGATAGAAAAATAAACATTTTAATTAATTGAGAGTTGGGTGGTGAGTATCATCTATAGTCGTAGGTGACTTTTGAAATTTAGAAGTAAAATCTATATAAATATAAAAGCTAAGGGGGAAAGTGTTGAGAAAGTCCCAAAAAATTTACGCATACAATCCTTAAGTAATTTAAAAAATAATTATTAATGCAGATACATACATAACTACAAATAATCATACATTAGAGTGTCTGCATTAAAGGATTTTGGGGAAGAGTGCAGTTCCATTTCTCCAAACTGCTTTATTTCGATTTATGTATAATTAATGATCCTTATCATATTTTGGCCGCCCCATTTCTGCAAATTGCAGATCGAGTTGGCACCTTTTAAAACCGTGAGATATAATCTGCAAATCCATCAATTCATTTGTCAGTTCCTAGAACTCATATTTTTAATTGTGAGAATAGTGAAATCTACTCACTTTGAATTTTTGTATTAACAAAATATCCAAAACATTCTAATACATGTAAAAAATATATATATCTTACACACTCTTACACAATTCTTGCACATTTTTTGAGAAATAATTGTGCACTTAATTACAATATAAATTTTGGACTATTATGTTTGTTTGATATATATAACATATGATGTTTTGAATAAATATTGTTTGATATATATAGCAAAAGATTCCATTGTATGATTAGTATTCAAAACATTCCAAACCAAATTCAAAACACTCCCAAACAAAGCAAGAGGTTGTTGAAATCATTCTCCTCGAATTATCTCGTATCTGGCTTCAAACAGAGTGATATCGAAGATAAAAATCGGGTAATTGCATTAAAATGTTGCTATTGTTCACATAAACCATGAACCGCTAGATGAAGAGGCATGGACCGCTCGGACCTCTCGTAGTCACTCTAGCGGTCCATGGCGCTTCGTCTAGCGGTTCATGATGGATCTTGTAGTAGATGATATTTGTGAATGTTTTAGTATATTGGTATAGGTAAATTAAAGATTCTTACTATGTTTACATGAAATTGTTATTTTGATATTTGTAATAGATTATATGAGTTTCATGTTGCTTAATTTAACTAAATATTATGATTTTCGTGTACTATAATGATAACTCAAGGCATTTACGGTTGAACCGCTAGATAAATGTACTTGAACCGCCAGGGACATACCCAAACTACACCTAGCGGTTCAAGGTGTTCCATCTAGCGGTTCATGCATAATAGTGTTTATATCATGTATGTTATTGTTTATCAATATCTTATACGTTGAAAAAGTATTTTTGCATAAATTTTAGATAAAATCCGAATGCAATTGTGTATAATTTCATTTTCAATTTGTAGATGATGGATTGTCAAATTGTGAACGTTAAGTTCGGAGGTTATTGGGTTGATTGTAGCTACGTGAATGGACGGGATCAGATTGCAGCACTTCCTAGAAACGCCATTTCGATCTATAATCTTAGATTCTGCATTAACAACATGTTGATATCGCTGGGGAGAGAGTATGAAATTTATTGCTTGTCGGCATTGCGGAGTGGACAAATGATGAAATATATTTTGACAAACGATGCAGAATTAGTTTCTTTATGCATGAACGTCAGCAGTCCTACGGTATATGTTAGTTATAGCAACCAATCTTCGTTTGATATGGGTGGACCTTCACAAAGCTCAAACCTGAATGATGAACTAGAAAATATCAGAAGGTTTGCAGCTTCGACAGATTGGTTTGATGATTATTACCCTTCAGACATGAACTTCGGTTCGACTAGCAGAGTAAATGTGATTCCGGACTTGAATGAAGCTTGTTATGGATATGATCAGGGTGAAGATCAGTATCAGGGTCAGGGTGAAGATCGGTATCAGGTTCAGGGTGAAGATCAATATCAGGGTCAGAGAGAAGATCATTATCATGGCTGGGGACAAGAACATGAAGTGGAACAAGAACAGGGACAGGGATAGGGACAGGGACAAGGAAATGATGATTGTTATGTCGATGAGGAGGATGATGATGATAATGACGACTCTGATTATGTTCCATCATCAGAGAGCTCTGAATCTGAAGATCAAGGTGATTTGACCTTTAACAGATCTGTTTTTGCCGAATTCGCTGCATGGATTCACGAGGAAGGGGGTTGCGACATTTATTAGAACTTATGTATCCTAGTGCAGGTGATAATGATGAAATTCAAATCCCAGAAGGATACTTAAGCAATTGGTTAATTCCAATGGTCCCTCCTAATGCTACAGCTTCAGATTTCTTTTGTGAAGAAAATTCGATACTAGAAGAGTTGGCTGAAGGATCTCTTTTTTATGATAAGGAGCAGCTTAGCATCACAGTTGGTTTGTGGAACCTTGAAAAGAAAGCAGAGTATCGGGTGACCAGATCAGGCAGCAACGGTCATTCGATACTCACTCTCAGTGACTATGACATAGTCGGTGTACTTTTTCTTCATGAAAACTTTCCACTTGTTCAATATTTCTTCACCAACAGTGTCTGGCTTATCTTTCGGGACATATACACGTACTGGATGAGGACGAAAGACACAATGAAACTCTACCGATGAGTCATCACGCGAAGTCGACGCGCCCGGAATTGATGCCACATTGCCTGGTGGAGAGTTAAATGGCCAAGTAGGTGGTGTCTACACAAAAAAATGCAAAATTAATAACTATAAATAAAAGAATTAGTTAATCAAAAATAATATTGGAAATAATAAACTTGCAGATCCAGTATATGGTCCATGGCTCGTGGCCTCAAAATTACAAGCCCGAGGTGACTGCATCGAAGGCCTATGTGCCTGCATCGACGGCCTAGCTGACTACGGCATAGGGGGGGGGGGGGGCTGTGGGTGTGTATGAATGATCGGATCAGCACGTCGAGAAGGACCACAACTAAAGGCTGTCAAAAGATCTCCCATCCATTTCTTTAGCGTATCCTTTAGATCATCGTGCCTCTGCATGATCCGTGCCTCCAACTGATCGTGCATCTCTGTCATCCGTCGCTCAAAAGCACTCATCTCGCCACGTATCTGATTAAGTGCGCGCTCAGTCCTGCCACCGCTGCTACTAGAAGATGACTCACCCAACGGTGCCCTAGCACGCTTTGCCTTATCTCTACGATGTCGTGGAGGACGCTCTGATGGATCCGGCTCCGGCTTGGGCTGATCACGGTGATCTGATGGCTCCGGGTGATCAATAATTGGTGGCGCTGCATTCCTAGTAGCTCGCCGACTGCTCACTGGCTCTATTGCCTCAGCTATGTGCCTCGATGCACGCTGCTCAGTTGTCAAGCCCAACTTGCCAATGGGATTTGACAGGGGCACGTATCTCACGGCAAGAGGCTGGTCACACCATATCGACTGGTGATATGCACGACTCTGTTCCGCTTCGTCCGATACAATATTAGAAATATTGTACGCCTGCAAAAAAAAAGACAAACAAATTTATTAAAATCAAGTCACAATCAATCATATAATTAAATTTGAGAAGGATTAATGAAATACCATAAAATTTACATCGGTGTCAAAACACTCATATAGATCCTGCACTGATGACAGATCGAGATTCTTCCGAAAATTCCATCTCACACATCGAGGATATGCTACATCAATCTCCCTCTGCCTACCGGCCATCGCCTCGAATCCAGGAATGATCTCCAATCCCCACACCATCAATGCCCAAGCCGGACCATAGACGTGGTATTTCACACTATCTGGAATTTTCCTAAAGTAGTTTCTAAGAATTTTATAGGAATACGCACCCCAAGGAAACCTGTAGAACGAGTCTAGGTCATCTACCAAAGCCCACATCCATGGAAATACAGTCTTTTGTGAATCATGGTCAAATACAAATATGTATGCCATGAGGACGTGGGCAACATGAAAGTGAATCTCTCCCTCCGGATCATCTATATTGTTTCGGGCATTGCTAAAGCGCGCCAACAAATCAGCACCAGTCATATGAACCCCGTTACAGGCAGACCTAAATGTAGACAACCTACTAAGATCTGGTGGGGAAGTACTGTCGAAGTCAGAATAACCAAAATTTAACCCCCGTGATCAGTGCATGATCCTCAATGGTATACTCGACATCCCCCCGCAGATGTGAAACCATATCCCACGCTGCGTGTGAATAGACCTACAGATAATATTGTGGAGGGCCTGACTGGAAAGGAATCCCGGACCCCACCCAATGAAATGGCCAAATGACCCTTGCTGAAATCGGTTTAACAGAGACATCCCACCCACAGCTAATAATCTACCCCTTATTTCTTCTACAATCCCTATTTTATAATACGTATTTTGTTTGGATTTTCGGTTGACGGAGTTCGGTCTACGGTACCAGGGACGGGGGATTCCTACAACATTCAATCAATAATTATTTATAAATTAATTAATCACTAATTAACAATGATCAATTAATAATTGATTAACAATTGAATAAAAATCAAACTGACGTAGATCAATTAATTCAAATTAAATGTGTTAAATGTTAATTGTTAACAATTATAATTAGTTAACAATTCCAATTTTTAATTAATTGTTAATATTAATTAATTAATTATTAATTGTTAATAATAATTAATTGTTGTTATTAATTGTTAGTATGCCTTCAATTTGTTAATTGTTTATATTAATGAATTGTTAATATTAATTAATTCTTAATTGTTATTCTTAGTTGTTAATTGTTTATATTAATGAATTGTTAATATTAATTAATTCTTAATTGTTATTCTTAGTTGTTAATTGTTTATATTAATGAATTGTTAATATTAAAAATTAATTGATAATTGTTAATTGTTAATTGTTAACAATTTAATTAGTTCACATTTCTAATTTTTAATTAACTTTGTTAATTGTTAATATTAATTAATTCTTAATTTTGAATCATTAAAGGTTTTGTTAATTGTTAACAATTTAATTAGTTCACATTTCTAATTTTTAATTAACTTTGTTAATTGTTAATATTAATTAATTCTTAATTTTGAATCATTAAAGGTTAATTGTTAATATTAATTAATTCTTAATTTTGAATCATTAAAGGTTAATTGTTAATATTAATAATTAATTGATAATCGTTAACAATTCTAATTTAAATTAGATTTCTTAATTAGTAATTACATCTAATTATTTAACAATTATAATTAATTATTAATTAGAGTCAGAGTGAAAATCAACAATCAAAATGATGTCAAAAAAATTCATATCACTCATGCACAGATCGCTGGACGAAGGGCCTTGGACCGCCCGGCTGTGTGCCGAGAGGTCCGGGCGGTTCATCATGCCTGCTCGGGCTGTTCGGCTATCAAAATTATCCAAATATTACGTACAATTCACATATAATACATGATAGTCTCAAACACGTATAAAGCATTCCCAGAAATTAAGTATAATACATAATTCTAATTAATTAACAAATATCAATTTAGAGGTACATAATCATATTTTAAATAATCAAAACGATGTCAAGAAATTGCATACAATTATCGCGTTGTTGAACCGCCGGAGTAATCATCATGGACCGCCCGGCCATGTGCCGAGAAGTACCGAGCGGTCCATGCTACCTGCTCTAGCGGTTCGGGCATAACTAGGTTTAGGAGATTACGATATACCTGTATATGAGTGGGAATGTCTTCATCCGTGTTTCCCATGGCCTCCAACGACGTCCGACGAGCTCCGACGACTATGGTAGCTAGGGCTGTCAAAATTTACCGAAAAAATGGTATACCGTACTTACCGTACCGAAAAATACCGTAAAATACCGAATATAAGGTATACCGAAATTTTTGATAAGGTATCATACCGTACCGAACTTTTAGGTAAGGTAAAGGTATAATTTTTTCAAATACCGAGGTATACCGTCATATACCGTACCGCGGTATATACCGAAAAAATTGGTATATACCGTTATTAAGGTATATATCGATATATATATATATATACACACACACGCACATATTTATAATATTACATGTACATATATATTCAATTTGAATTATAAGAAAATTGTTTATTCATAAATTATGAATTATAATTAATAAATATGAATGACAAACTACAAAAACATGTGAATTTATTGATAATTAAGAAGATTGAACAATAACTTATATACTACTTATTACCTTAAATATTTTTTATACGTTAGACCTTGTTTAAGGTGATTTTCATTATAAATAAATTCTGGTATATTGCAAAAAAAGGTATATCGAATTAAGGTAAGGTATACCGAAAGTAAATAAGTTTTGGTATACCGTGTAAGAAAGGTATACCGAAGTAAGGTAAAGTATACCGAAAATAAGGTAAGGTATATGTATGTAAAAATGTCATACCGAAAGTAAGGTATATCGAACTAAGGTATACCGAAAAGTATGGTAAGATAACGGTATGAAATTTTCCATACCGAAGGTAAAGGTAAGGTATAAGGTATGATAATTTTAGTAAGGTATACCGTACCGCGACACCCCTAAATTGGTAGCTTCTCCACCTCACCGGCGGTCCAAATGTGTTCCAAGGAGTTGCAAATTTGACGATGGGGGCGGTCGGTCCAAGGAGTTGCAAATTTGAGAAAGAATGAAGAGGAGAGGTGGTGGAATTTGGAAGAGAAGGGGTGGCGGTCCAAGTAGAGGAAGAAGAAGAGAAGGGG
>JAPKLX010000008.1:3559015-3607146 GCA_026898415.1 Leonotis leonurus
GAAATAACTCTCTGGCTGTAGCCGAGGTAGAAGTAACTCTCTGGCTGAAGCCGAGGTAGAAGTAATGGTGGTGGGAGACAGCTGTTGTAGAGGGTCGTGGGTGACACGCGTCGCTTTTCTGTTGGAGGAGCTGAAGGGGCGGGATTTTGAAAAAGAGGCGGTTGGGAAAAGGTGATTTGACGTCTATAAAGGCTTCCTTTGGAAGCTAACCAACACTTTTCACTTTTCGCAACCCTAGTATCTTTTTTTTTCTCCTGCAAAAAGCTTCCAACCTCTTTGCCATCGTCGACTTCAATCTTCGAGAAGTAAATCCTTCAAATTTTCTCAACAAGTAAGTACTGTGCTATAATGGCTGCTGTTTCCACTTCCTCTTCTGCCTTCTCTGTTTCTTCTTCTCACACTCCAAGCGGTAGGGAGATTGTTGAATCTCCGTCGCCGCTTAGGAGTGTTCCGGCGAGGGCCACCGTGAGGGTCTTTACCCGAGCGGCTTTACCCCCTGTACCTAGACTGATAGAGTATCCGCCGTTGGCTGGGTCGGAGGCTGCCTTAGAGTGCGCCTCCATTATGAGTGAATCCCACATGTCCAATCTTGCGAGAAAATTTTGTTTTCCCGAGTCTGCAGAGCTTATTTTACCTAGGGAGGAGGATAGAGGTTGCTCTCCTCCTGTAGGTTTTTTCACTGTTTATGAAGATTACCTCAATTTTGGTCTTCGTTTTCCTTTACACCCTATTTTTGTAGAGCTTTTGGATAGATTTGAGCTTCCCTTGGGTCAGTTTGCGCCTGCTTCCATTAAGCAGGTAGTAGGTTTTTGCGTTGAGGTCGGACGCCGAGGTGGGCCGATGTCACTGGAATCTTTACTCCGTTTTTTTAGAGTGAAGCGGGGGCCAACTGGGTGGGTTTACCTTTCACCAGTAAATAAATTTAAGTTGGTCACCCCGTCCAAGGTGTCGAATTGGCAGAAGAAATTTTTCTTCTGCCGAGCTGAAGGCGTGCCCCTTTATGGCTGGTCGGTGGCCAAGTTCGGCCCTCAACTGAGGGTGGATCCCGTCGGCGAGCTCGAGACGAGCTTGATGGACCTCGGCGCCGTCAAAAGGACTTACGCCGAGGAGGAGCTGTCGAGGCTTGGGCTGAGCCCATGTGACGCCCTGGCCGACGTGGATCCGGGTGAGGCTCCGTAGTGTAGTTTGTCTTCGTTATCCGAACTAGCACTTTGACTTCGTTTATCTGAACTGGACTTTAATGCTTTGTTTTTCTTCTGCAGTGGATCCCGAGGTTCTTCAAGCCGCGCTGAGGAAGAAGAAGAAGAGGCCGAGAGTCACCTCGGCCGCCGAGGAGACGCCGCGCCGGGAGAGGGCGGAGATGGTGGAGGCCGAGGCGACTCCACCCGTGATCGATCTGGAGGAGCCTCGGAGGGAGGAGGCGAGGGGCCCGGATGCTCGGGCATCCGGGTCGGGGGAGGCTCGTATGGCTTCGTTCCCCGAGGTGAGTGGAAGAAGTTTGTCTTTACTTCCATTCTTTTCTTTGTTCTGTATTAACATATCCTGTGCAGGAGGCCGATGTGGCACTGGACGGGCTGAGTGCCCTCTCGAGCTTCATCGTCGGCGGGGTCGACCAGTTCAGGGCCCTGAGAGCCGAGCTCGAGGGAGCAAAGGCCGAGGCGGCAAGGGCGGAGGAGCAGGAGGCTAGAACTTTGGTCGAGCTGCTCGCGGCGGAGCGGAAGGCGACGGCGGCGGAGGCCGAGGCGGCAAGGCTGAGGGAGGAGCTTGCCGAGGAGAAGGAGAGGGTGGCGCGGATGGCGGCGGAGCAAGGCGGAGTGTTCCGAGCCCTCGCCGAGCGGATCTTCCGCTCCAAGTATTTCGGCACAGTGGCGGCGCATCTGGTGAGTGCCATGAGTACGCCGATTACTTCGGCAGCGCTCGACCGTGTCGCCAAGGATTACCCCGAGCTTGACAAAGTCAAGTACGGGTATGAGGTGATGTCAAAGGAAGAGATGCTGCAGGAGTACGCCGAAGTACTCGTGGAACACACCGCGGTGATCCCGGTGGTCGAAAGGCTTGCGCGGGAGAGGGCTCCGCTTTCCGAGGAGGCAGTTCGCCGCTGCCCTGCGGATCGGGATGACAGTCTCGAAGCTGTCATCGCCGATCTGGCGAGGAGGCGGCCGGCCGAGGCCGAGGAGGGAGGCGGTGAGGGCGGCGCTGAGGAGCCCGAGGTGGGCGATAGTTAGTTTTTCCTTCTCTTTTTTAGTTTGTATCACGTCGCTGCTAGGGCGGCGCTTTTTCCACATGTATATAAAGTGTATGTTTTTGAACTGCGCTCTGTGCTGAACTATTTAATTTTTGTTGCTGTAGCCTGCTTTTGATTTCTCCAATACTTCGCGTTTTGAACAACAAATAAACGAGCTTCGTCGTGCTGCCGAGGCTGCCGAGGTCGAGGTCGCGTGTTGGAAAAGCCGAGCTACCAACATCGAGACCGAGCTCGAGGCGAAGCTTAGGTCCGCTCAGGAGAAGCTTGACGAAGAGCATGCGAGGTTTCTAGAGCTTGAAGATAAGTTCCAGAATGTCAAGGACGATCTGCAGACTTTTAAGGCTATAGGCGAGGAGCATGAAGAGTACGAAGAACGTATACATAGAAGCGGTGGCCTAACCATATACGAGGTCTCTACACAAATAAAAGAGGTCCGAGCTCGAGCGAGGGAGTACCGAGAAAGGTACGGCGATGACTCCTGGCAAGTTCGCGAGCAGGAAGAGGCGCTCCTAAAGCTCGGATCCATGTATAAAATTATTCAGAAGAGGAATCCGAAGCTGAAGAGGTGGATCGAGGCTAAGAAGGCTTCACTCGAGGCTTCCTCTTCAGGTCAGAAGGAAAGGAGTTCGGCTGGCGCCCCTCCCCTTACTCTGGGTCGAACTCGAGAAGAGACCCTTGTCATCATGTCTCGAGGTGGAGGGCGGCGCGCTTCAGGCGGTCGAGGTCGAGCTGTGCCTTTAAGCCGAGGTCGATCTGCACCTTCAGGTCGAGGCCGAGGTGGTTTTGGCCGTGGTGAGGGGATGGCCTTTTTGGATTCGGTGCTCGGTCATGGTGGTGCCAGTTCGAGCTCGGGTCTGGGCTTCGTGGAGAAGTACCTTAGTTACAGTAGTAGGTCTCCGGGCTCAGATCCTCCAAGCTGATTGTAATATGTACTTTATGAAATAAAATACAACTTTACTTGTCATTACTTCTTTAAAGCTCTTACTCAATTTGTGTAATCAAGTTTGCTTCGAATTGTGATGACTGGCTCGTACTTCGTAATAGCTTCGTTCGACACCGAAGTTTTACTTCGCCTGAGGGCGAAGTTTGGAGACTTCAGGTGGTTGAAGGCGAAGTTTTAAGACTTCGGGTAGCCACTTCGTTTAGGAACGAAGTTTGGGCTTTCAAGTTCCTTGTTTGTCGATTTAATCAAGTGGTCTCTTCACGCGCGCTTGACTTCGCCGCTTCGTTCGAAGTCGAAGTTTTGGCTTTGAAGTCCCTTGTTTGTCGATGTAATCGATAGGAGTGGTCTCCTCGCGCGGTTGACTGCTACTCTCAATTTGGAGTTTTAGCTTGACTTGGATCTAACGTAGTATGTACATAAAAAATGCTTCATAAAAGAACTTAATAAAATACAAACTACATAAATTACAAATAATATTTCTTTAAATGAGAAATATGCCAAGTTCGGGGTATTGGCTCCCCAGATAAGTGGACGAGCTTGTATGAGCCTTTGCCGAGGACATCTTGGATTTGATACGGACCTTCCCAGGTGGCTTCAAGTTTACCGAGCCTCTTTGACTTGCTAACTTCATTATTCCTGAGAACGAGGTCGCCTATTTGAAACTGTCGATGTTTCACTCGATTGTTGTAATACCGAGCTACTTGTTGTTTGTACCGAGCTTCTAGTATGTAGGCTCGTTCTCGTTTTTCCTCCAACAAATCCAAATTAGTTCGGAGGCCTTCTTCATTGGCATCGGTCGTGAAGTTTATAGTTCGGGGGCTCGGTAGGCCGATCTCCACTGGGATTACTGCCTCGGTTCCGTAGACGAGGCTGTATGGTGTTTCTCCATTGGATGTCCGAGGTGTAGTTCGGTAGGACCATAGGACTTGGGGTAAGTTTTCAGCCCAATCTCCTTTGGCTTTATCGAGACGAGTCTTTAAACCTTTGACTATTGTCCGGTTTGTGACTTCAGTCTGACCATTCGCCTGAGGGTGCGCTACCGAGGTGAATTTTTGCTGGATATTGAGCTCGTCACACCATTCCTTGAATGCCTTATCCGTAAATTGAGTCCCATTGTCCGAGACGAGGATGTGAGGTATACCGAAGCGACAAACTATACTCTTCCAAACGAAGTTGAGGGCCTTTTTGCTCGTAATTTTTGCAAGAGGCTCGGCCTCTACCCACTTCGTAAAATAGTCGATGGCGACTATTAGGAATCGTAGTTGGCCGGGGGCTTGCTCAAAGGGACCGACGATGTCTATTCCCCATTGCATGAAGGGCCAGGGGCTTTGCATAGTGGTCAGCTCGGTTTGAGGTACCCTCGTTATTGTTGCATGAATTTGGCACTTCGGACATCTTTTGACGAGGTCGACAGCGTCTTGTAGCATGGTCGGCCAATAGTATCTCCATCTCATAATCTTTCTGGTTAAAGCCCGAGCTCCGACATGACTGCCACAGGATCCTTCGTGCACTTCGCGTAAGATGTAGTCCGCCTGATTGGGTCCTGCACACCTTAGAAGAGGTTGAAGATAGGATTTTTTGTACAATACTCCCCGATCTAGGACATATTTGACTGATTTGTTCTGAAGCTTCCGAGCTCCAATTTTATCATCAGGGAGTTCGCCTCTTTCTAAATAATCCTGAAGTGGTGTCATCCAGCTCGGCTCGTCATCGATTATTGCGTTCACTTCGGCTTCGTCTATACTTCGGGTCGTGACTTCTTCTACCGGAGAGGCTGTGGACGACGACGCGAGCTTGCTTAATGCATCAGCTCGGTCGTTTTCATCTCTCGGGATTCGTATCAATTCGAAGTATGAGAAGCTTTCTTGTAAAGTTCTAACCTTGTGGAGATACTTCTTCATCCTTTCATCTCGTGCTTCGTATTTTCCGAGGACGTGGCTCACTATGACCTGGGAGTCACTGTAGACTTGGATGGCCTGTATCTGAAGGTTTTGCGCGAGGCGAAGTCCAGCTATTAGGGCTTCGTACTCCACTTCGTTATTGGTGGTTGGGAAGCTTAACCGCAAAGCATAAGGGATTTGTTTCCCTTCCGAACTGATGAATAAAACTCCAGCTCCGCTTCCCTTTTTGCCCGACGCTCCATCGACATAGACTTTCCAACAATCTATGGGGGGTGTCTTCGGCATCTTCTCTTTGATATTCTCCTCGGCAGGTTTGGTAGGCTTCGGAGGCTCGGTGAATACTGTTTCTACCAGGAAATCTGCCAAAGCTTGCCCCTTGATAGCTTGCCGAGGTGCAAAGGAGATGGTGTGCTCACCAAGTTCGACCGCCCACTTGGCGATTCGCCCCGAAGCTTCAGGCTTCGTAAGCACTTGCCGAAGTGGTAGGTCGGTCAAGACTTGTATCGGGTGAGCATGAAAATATGGTCGAAGTCGTCTTGCAGTATTTACCAGGGCAAGTGCGACCTTCTCCAGAGGTTGGTACCTCGTTTCTGGTCCTTTTAGAGCTCGGCTTATGAAGTATATAGGTAATTGCCGAGGTCCTTCTCGAACTAAGACTGCACTTATTGATTCGTCCGAAGCGGCGAGGTATAGGGAAAGAACCTCGTCTTCGTTTGGGACGGATAAAGTGGGCAAGTTGTCGAGGTACTTCTTCAAACTCTCGAAGGCTGACTTGTGCTCGTCATTCCACTCGAAGCTCGGGGCTTTTTTCAAGACTTTGAAGAATGGGAGTTGCTTCTCGGCTGCTTTAGATAAGAATCTGCTTAACGCGGCCAAGCAGCCCGTCAACCGATGTACATCGCGTATTGACTTCGGCGCTTGCATCTCCTGGACGACCTTAACTTTTGCTGGATTAGCTTTTAATCCTTCGCGGGAAACCCAACACCCTAGGAATTTTCCGGACTGGACCATGAAGGTACATTTTCCTGGGTTTAACTTCAGGTTTACCTCGCGGAGCAATTTGAAGATGACCTGGAGGTCGTTTAAGGTAGTGTTGACTTTTTTGCTTTTGACAACGATGTCGTCGACATATACTTCAACAATCTGACCGATGTGAAGTTCAAATATTTTGTCAACCATCCTTTGATATGTAGCTCCTGCATTTTTAAGTCCAAAGGGCATCTTCTTATAAGCGAAAATGCCGAAGTCTGTAACAAAGGCGGTCTTCGGAGCGTCCTCGGTAGTCATAAGGACTTGATGGTAGCCTTTGTACAGATCAAGAAAACTAAAAACCTCGTGACCGACGAGGGCTTCTACTTTTTTATCAATGTTGGGGAGGGGATAACAGTCTTTAGGGCAGTGTTTATTGAGATCGGTATAATCAACACACATGCGCCATCCTCCTACTTGTTTCTTCACCATCACGGGGTTGGCCAACCATGTCGGATATTTTACTTCGAATAGAATATCGGCTTGTTGTAGTTGGCGTACCTCGTCGCGTATCACCTGGTTTCTCTCGGCAGCGAAGGCTCGTTGCTTTTGCCGAACTGGTTTTACCTCGGGGTCGATGTGGAGGTGATGAGTTATAATATCTGGTGATACCCCGGTCATGTCTAAAGGAGACCAGGCAAAAATGTCTCTAAACTCCCGAAGTAGTTGAATAACTTCACCTCGGAGTTCGGCACCCCCAACGAAACCGACCTTGACGATCTTGGACACATCGTTTTCATAGAGTACGACGTCTTCTAGAGGTTCTGCAGCAGACGAGGTTGACTTCGGCGCGCCGGGGTTCTGTAATTGCTATGCTTGGGGATGTTGTACACCAGAACCTCGGAGTGCGACCTGCATGCACTCCTTGGCCTGTGTTTGATTTCCCCGAAGTGTGATAATTCCATTCTTTGAAGGTATTTTGATCATCAAATGGTAGGCCGAGCATACTGCTCTTGTTGCTATCAGCCAATCTCTGCCTAATATAATGTTGTAGGGAGAGTTGGCTTTGACGACGAAGAAGTGGATTATCTTTGTAGTGGATAATGGACTTCGTCCTACCGTCACGGGGAGTGGGATCGTTCCATCTGTTCAGGTCTCCCCTTGTGTGAAATTCTTCAATGGAATGGGTGCAGGCTTTAAGCGCGCCTCTTCAATGTCAAGTTTGCCGAAGCAACCTTTGAAGAGTACGCTGACCGAGGCTCCACTATCAACAAAGACTCGGTGTACCAACTTGTTAGCCACCACGGCTTCGATAATAGTGGCATCTTGATGAGGCGAGGCATGAGGAACAGGGTCGTCATTAGAAAAAATAACGACCTCGTCTTTTTTGAACCTTTTGTACGAAGGCTCCTCCGTGGGTCGGTTCCGAGCTTCTGCCTTCAGCGACGACCTTGTTGAGCCTTGGGGCACTCCGATGATGGCGGCGATGACTCCGTCATACTGAGGTTGATTCTCGTCATCGTCTTCGTCATCCCGTCTTGTCTTCTTATCTTGGGGTTTGCAATTTTCTCCCCTATTCCTTCTTCGTTTGCTTCTGCTCCGAGGTTGAGTATCCGGTTGATTTTGACCTCGGTCTCCTCCTAGAGTGCCATCTTGTGTTAAGCGGTCGATTTCCGAGGCAAGATTGCGACACTCCTCGGTATCATGTCCGTAGCCGCCATGGAACTCACAGTATTTATCCTGCGATCGTCTGTTTGATCCAGTTCGGGATAGTGGTGGAGGTCTTTGGAACAAGTTCGCGTGAAGCTCATAAATCTCTGCCCGAGATCGGTTCAGCGGAGCGATCCGATCTTGCTCTGGATTAGGCCGAGGTCCGAGGCGAGATGCTAATGGACCTCGTTGGATTCTTTCAAGAGCACCTCGTCGATGCTGCCCTTGATCAGCTCGTTCTTCTCTTCTCCTTTTATTCTGACCTTCAGGTCGGTCAGTGGCTCGTTTCTTCCTGTCCGCTTCATCCGCTTCGGCGAACGCATCAACAATCCTCCATAGCTGTTTGGAGGTTTGGGGGCGCTCTTTAACGAGCTCCCTGAAAAGTGTGCCGGAGTGAATGGCGTTTTGGAACGCCGAAATGAGGACATCGTCGGAGAGGCGATCAACCTTGAGGCTCTCGTTGTAGAACCGAGCTAGGAAGTCGCTAATAGATTCTCCTTGTCCTTGTTTTAGGGTAAGGAGTTGGGCCGAACTCATTTTGGCTTCGGCTTTTTGGAAGAAACGCCTCTCAAAGGCGTCCAGCAGGTCGGAATACGACCCTACGCTGCTGCGAGGAAGGTTGTCAAACCACTTCCGTGCATTGTCGACCAACAATTCGGGGAAGACTTTGCACATGTAAACATCCTCGGCCAGTCCCTGGTTCAGCATATTATATTGATATTGCGACAGAAAGTTGCTCGGGTCGCAAGAACCGTTGTAGGGTTTGATTGGTGGGACCCTGTATGCTGAAGGGAGTGGCGTGTAGAGAATTTTGTTGGTGAAGGGGGTAATGATTCTGCTGTAAACAGTGAATCTTCCCTCTCGGTGGTCGTCCTCGTCACGTCGAGAATAGTCGACGTTTCGACGAGGTGGCGTCTTCTCTCTTCGGTGTTCCTCGTCACGTCGGTAATGGTCGACGTTTTGACGAGGTGGAGTCTTTCTTCGATGCTCCTCGTCACGTCGATAATGGTCGACGTTTTGACGAGGTGGAGTCTTTCTTCGATGCTCCTCGTCACGTCGATAATGGTCGACGTTTTGACGAGGTGATGTTGAGCCTCGCCGAGGTGAAATAATGTTACCTCGGCGATTATGCAGTCTTCGGGGGACTTCGTCATCTCTCTCATCGGCGATTTGCTCCGAAGCCTGGGGTCGCTGTGATGGACCTGCTTTATCCTCTTCGCACTGACCTCGTTGTTGATGCTGTTCGGCGAATTTGAGGAAATCTTGCTCGTGGAGGTCTAGATATGCTTTGAGCGCATGGCCGAGCAGAGGTTGAAGTGTGGCATTCCCTTGATGGTTTTGATTCAATCTTCTACTGCTAACGGAGTCATCAGCTCGGTGAGAAAGGACATCTTCTACATGCCCTTCGGGAGTTCGGCGGTTCGTGGCCTGCCTGGCAGACCGAGCATAGTGTCCCTCCCCTTCGTTAGTAGATGGACGAGGTGGATTACGAGGTATCTCAACCTCGTTTTGCTTTCCTTTAGCAGCAGCAGCTATGGCAGTAGATCGGGTGGATCTAACCATTGTGTTTTCACTTCGGAAATAGTGATCGGACACAAAATTTACTTCGTTTCCCACAGACGGCGCCAGTGATCGATCGCCGATTTCCGAAGTGAGATTTGCACGATGATTTGAAAGTAAACGAGACGAGGTTTACGTGGTTCGACTTTTAATGAAGTCTACGTCCACGGAGAGGAGAGCTCTTTTCTTATGAATTAGATGAGAGCTGAAATATAGATTACAGAAAGTGATTCTGTCCGTGCCTTTAATCTGACTATTATCTCGTATTTATAGATAATAGAGGCGGTTTAGGGCTATTTATAGTAAGTGGGCCGTGCTATTGGGCCGGCCGAGCTGCTCTTGATGGGCCGCGGTGTTGGGCCGCCGAGCTGCTTCCGGGCATTGGGCCTTATTGATGGGCCACATCCTATCAATGATGAATTTGTACAGGTAATTTTCTGCAGTTAAGAATGCATTTTTGCACACAGAACTTGTCTTACCATTATTTCATTTTTTCTAGATTACTCAAGGAATGTTCGTGTGAGAGAGAAACTTTTCTATTCTGCAATAACACAAAAAATGTTGTTAGTGATGTTAGTCTTAGAAGTTTGTCTATTTTAAAATATTTTTTCAGGCTGATTACCTTCAGCTTTTTTTGAAGATTTCGTATTAAGTTGGTTTTATCGATTTTGTGCATCCTGGAAAATTAAATATCCAATATTAGACCGGAGAATAACAATACACCAAAAATAAATAGAAAATAAGGGATTAGGGCATCATAGTTTGGTATTCGGTTCTGAGTTGCTGTAGTGTTTCCGTGTGCATTGATTTAAGGTTTATGCATGTTCCTGAAAAAAGAAAATGAAGGTTAGAAGAAAGAACATTGAAGGAATATGCAAAAATACCATATGAAATCACTATTAGATCTAGAGTTAGAACTCACTCGATATTCTTGAATAGATATGTGTTTCTCTGCAAGGATTTATGCTTTGTCATCTGATAGTATAGCCAACTTTTCATCTCATCTTGACGGGGTACAGATTTGTACCATATAAGTAACGCAACAATAGAGAATCTGTAAAAAAAAAAAAGTTAGATTTGATATTTAATTGAAGGCTATTTTTGTATTGATTATATGGGCATTGGAGTTTTCTTTTCATTTTTTATTGACCACTATTATATTTAATCATTTCGTTGTTAAATATATATTTACTCATATAAAATTTTAAAACTAAATGACTCATAGACATAGACAAGTTGTTATGCTTATCCATACCAAATGTAGAGATATAAGAAGTTGCACTAAGAGTCTAAGATGCAGAAGATCATTAATACTTTCATAGTTGGAACTAAAGAAAGAAAATAGTCCATGACTCCACGTCAACTGAAGAAGCTTCACTTATTAATCTTCAATTTTCCAAACAAAATATATTTATGGTTCAATAGTATTTAGAGCAAAACAGTGTTTCATATCTCCCACTCTAAAAATTGAAGGTGTGATTTAGAAGTATATAATTTTTCAAAGCTTAATTAAATCAACATTCCATTTAGCATCATGTGTTTGTCACCATTTCAAGCTGCAGTATTCTAACTCTAATGCATTTAAAAGCGAGAAATTAGAACCACAAATAAATATTAATGATCATGACACTCCTAAGGACTAAGCACACTGGTACACACAGTGATGGAGCAAGGATTGGATCTTAACTTTGTTCGTTCACCATTGCTTCTTCTGCTCTCATCAGCAACTTAATTTCGCTATTCAAACACTAATGAAACATATGATTTCATGACTAGAATAGAGATTAAAACAGAGGTTGCTACTCTTAATTTCAAATTATAGGGGAAGGAATCAAAATCAATTACACTTAATACTTTTTTCATTCCCAGAAAACAATGAAATGAAATCAGTAGGGAAAAAAATGGAGAATCAAATTCTGAAAAATTGATAAAAAAAATTATGGCTTTTGCCAATAATACAAAATATAACCATAATCTTACAGAATTTATAACATACATATTGAAATATAAGAAAATTATAATTGAAATTATAAAATATGGATTTAATAATAGAATCATCATACATGCTACCTGTCATGGGGTTACTCGGTGGCCCGAATTTTTCGCCCCGTGCCGGCGCCAAGGAACGCACACCTTGACCAGCCTTCTCGACACGAGCACTCACGCCCGCCTATGGATGAGTTATGTCGCCCAAACCTTTCTCCGGTTAAGTCTTACGCAGCGGATATAATATTAAACAAATGGACACACAAGTTTACAGGATCTCTCATTCCCAACCTTTTTATTACTCTCATAAAAAGGAACCAAGGCTTGCACACAATCACCCAACACTCTATAGCCCTCGAGTTATCTCACACTCGGCTTAAGGCTACGTCTCACGTCTAGAGTTCTCTCTCTACGTGTATCTTTTGATTCTAGACTAAATGTTGGACGTGCAGCTCATGATTATATTTATAGTTGTGAAAGACACGCCCCTTTCACTGGGCTTACAATGGGCTTGGCCACACGAAAGCTAGACTAAGTTCGTCTAAATGCCATGTCGCGCATCCGGAGCGTCCTTGACTTGGTCTCCAACAACTTCCTCGAATAGTGGAGTTTGTTGATAACTCTTGAATAAGAGTTTTTATTGTTTCTCTTTTTCTCTTAATTTTGTCATTTTATTGAGTCATTGGTTTTGTTTTGTCTTTGCATTTGTTTGTTCCACTTTATTTTTAGTGTTTGTGTTTGGGGAAGAGATAATGTTTAACAAATGGGTATTTGATGTAGGAATTAAGGAATTTTGGAGGATGTTGCTGATTGGATTTTGACCTGAGAAAAAATGGGACAAAAGGTGGCATATGGAACCCATAGCTAAAAGAAAAGACAATAGTGCACCTAAATGTTAGTGAAATGTTGGAGGGCAACTTAGTAATTTTAGTCTTCTATTTGGAGTAACCTATCAGCTAGGAAACACACTAGCCGTAATATACAAAAGAGAGGTTATTTCCCTCATTTATCATCTGTAACCTGAATTTTAAGATGTTGAACAACAATATTCCATTTTTAGTTTTCATTTCCTTCATGAGCTAAATATTCTAGACTTGGGTTTGGATGAACTTATGCTTTAATATATTTCATTTTTAGCTCGTGTTTCTGTTGCTATATACTACTGTTCATTCAAGAGTTTTATCTCTTTAATCTCCTGTTGTTAGCTTGATCAACTAATAATAGGAGTTAGCCGTAGTTAATTCTGGAAATGTTAGTTTTGGTGGAAATACTTGAATGACATATGTGTTAAATAGCATAGGAATATGTGTTTACCATGTGTGGCTTGTGTGAATGGTGCTAAACTAATGAATATTTGATTTACTGAGCTAGATATAGGAATATATTAGTTTAGTAATCGGATATAGTCATAGGGATTTGGAAAAATCGTACGCAGTTAAAGATTCACGCCACTGTAGTATATTTGCTAAGGAAATGTTGTAGCATTATTGATCTGATTGTGAATGAAGCATAAGAGAGTCTAAACCCGAGTCTCTATTTTAAATCTGTCCTTGTTCGTTTAATCTGAGTTTTTGGTGTCTGGATTTGGAGTTTTGATTTATGTTTACTTTGTTTATTTTTGTTCCATTCGTTATTGTTCAGTTGATAGCTAATTCTAATTTCTAGTTTAGATAAATCCAAAATATTGATTTAAAATTCCCGTCATTTTATTTCTTTTTAGATGAACGTGTACAAGTATTGATTTGCATTCCTTGTGGAGACGAATCTGGAATAATTCTTTATATTATTTGTTGATTGTGTGCACTTGCGCATTATAAATTCTGTATATCATTTCACACAACATTTGTTACCGTCAACAACCTTCCACAATTCGCTCTTGTTCCATAAACTTGGTCTTTCCCACAACCGACGCCCACAAACTTCGCAACCGACTGTCGTTTCTTGCGCTGGCGCGTGCCACGCCCGTGCGCGCCCGCACATTTCGCGCCCGACGTCCCATGGCCCGCGCCCGCAGCCCGCGCCACGCTCCTTGTCGCGCATGTACCGCGCGCACATGTGCCGCTTGCGTGCCATGCATATGTCGCGCCCGTGCCGCTTCTTTGTCAGACATGTGTCGTGCTCGTGCCACGCCCGTGCTACTCTCGGCCCCTTGGCGTGCGCCACTCTTGCACGCCGCTCGACAGCTCTCGGTCAATGGCGCGCGCCACTCCTCGGCCAACTCTCACACAGTGGCCCGCGCCCCGCACGTGCGCCACTCTTGTGCCGCTCCACTAGGCACTGGGCCTTGGCACCACACATGGGTCCCGTCTCGCACGCCTCGACCCACGTCTCCGTCTCATGTCACGCACTATTCTTGTGACATCCTTGGCACAAGGGACAACACTTACATTGCCCTAATGCAACGCCATGCACTGCATCACGTTGTGTCTCGGCACCGCGCCTCAACACGGCCTCCGCCACACACCTCGGCCAACTTCTGCACCACAACTAGACCACGATCTTGAGGATGCAACACTACCCATCTATCGGAAGTCTGCCGAGAGAGAGGCGTCAGAAGAGAGTTTTGAGGGGTGAGACAACATAGAGGTGAGAGCGAGGGGGAAAGAGATGCAGAGAAACAATTCAGAGAAAGAGAATAGAATTGGGAAAGAGAAAGAAAGGAAGAAGAGATTACCTTGACATAATACTTGAGATGGACGAGGGGCGCGTTAGCGGAAACGTTAGGAGGGGCGCAGAGAAAGTCGTGTGAGATTTTTTTTTCTATCGAGCAAGATGAGGAGAAGGGAGGGGTTGTAGAAATTTCGAAAAAGAGATAGAGAAAATGGAGAGTGAAAATGAGAGGTTAGGGTTTATGTAGAATATACAATTAGGGGCAATTGAGAGTGTGGTTTTATTGTATGTTTAGTTATGTAGGTGTAATTAACGTTAACATTGAAGTATGTTAGTAATAAATATTGTAGTATAATTTTAAAATTTGATAGAATATACTTCCTCTATTTCACTAACTTTGATATTTTTTTTTCCGACACGGTTATTAAGAAAAATGTATAAAGTAGTGTAAGAGTGATAAAGGTGGTAGGGTATCCGAAAATATGGGCCAATTTAATTTGGGCCAACGCATAAGGGCCTTCGTCTAATGGGTTGAAAGTATATTTGGAGAAATTAGGCCGTTTTTTTCTAATTTGTTACTCCCTCCGTCCCAGGTGAGTTGTCTCACTTACCAAATAAGGGTGTCCCCCTTCACTTGTCCCATTTCCTAAAAAGGAAAGAATAAATGTGTAATAGAGGGAATTAATGGTAATAAAGTAGGTGAAAGAAGAAAAAGATGAATGAAGTAGGTGAAAGAAGTATGTGAAAGAGATAAATTAAGAAGATAATAAATGGTGTATTGGTTTGCGATCCGAAAGCAAAGTGGACAACTGAGGTGGGACGGAGGGAGTATATAATTCTGATATTGATTGGGCTGTGATAGTGGGCCTCATTATAATGGATCCTTAATTTCGTTTTGGGTCGAAATTGAGTATTAATTGCAGAATATTTTTACATGTGGCCCAATTTAATCATTTTATTATTTAATATATAGATTTTCATATTTATTTTTTTATATGTTTTTCATCTACAGTAAACTAAATAATTATTTATTGATAATTATGTGTTAATTTTTTTGTATGATTTTTTAAGTGTAATTAATATATTTGCACACTATTCTATTGCTATTTATAGAGTTACTAATGATTACGGGCTAAAATTTTTCCTTTGTGAATAGAACGACAAATGTTATATTTCAACTAACAATGTAGTATATAAAGATGCATTTAATAATATTTGATTCACATTGTAAATGTTACCATTTATATAGATTAAACTTTATTTCGCTCTTTCATATCTCTTTCTCGCTCACTCTCTCAACCTTCGTTTTCTCTCTCTATACATTTGGGCTTTATTTTTTTATTTTAAGTTTCTAAATTTTTAATTTCGCATAGCATCGCACACACTAGTTCAAATAATCAATCATTGATCATAAACGAAAAAAAAAAACATTAAAGTGGTAATTGATGCGACCCAGTTTTAACTTTTATTTACAGAGAATTTATTTGATAATTAAACAATTTTCAAATATGAAGTCACAATATTAGGAAAAAGAAGAGAGTATTATATGATCTAATTGTTGTTTTGTTTATGTTGAAGTTATTAGAAAGCAAATTGTACAAAATTCTAAACAGAAAAGGATGCAATTTCAAAAACTTAATTATGTGAATAAAAAGGCCACAAGGAGAAAAGGCCATAATTATGTGAATAAAAAGGCCTTCTTTAAAACCTCTCGATTCGACGACGGCGGCGATTAATAAGAGGCGAAGAGCAATCTGATTGAAGTCCTGAGAGAATGGAGATGAAGAAAGCGAGTTCATTGATTTGCAATGGTTCTATAAAAAACTGGGTTTCAAATTCCGGGTGGAAAATCTCAACTGGTGTACTAGGTGCTGCTGGTATAGTTTTCGCTACACGATTTAGAAGTTATCTCGATTTCAACATCTCGTATGAAGATGGCGCCTCGTCTCCAAGTGTTTGGGTTGTTCCCGGCTTGCAGAATCTCGGGAACAACTGTTTCTTGAATGTTGTTTTGCAGGTAAATATATTAGATTCTTTACTATTGTTTATGTGATTTGGTTGTTGAGCTCTTTTTAGAGCTTAGGCTATGCGGTAATGGGATTTTTAGTCTGATGTTGGACTATGTTGGGGTGGTTGTTTTATGTGTGAAAATCGAATCTTTAATGTTGTTCTTGATGTCTGACGATGTTATGTGTTTGTCTCTATGTACGTGACTTCTTTTTTAGCTATGTTATTACTATCTGGTGATAATGTTCAAATTATGATGTTTGATTGATTTGGTGTTGAGCTTGCGGGAGATTTTGTACAGCCATGTTGCTTTGTGATGGAATCTATAGTCTGATGGTTGATTATCTATGGTGTTTGCTTTGTGTGTCAAAATTGGATCTTTGATGTCGTTTTTGTAATCTAACACTGTTCCAAGTTTGTGTAAGTGAGTGTGAGCTCTCTTCCAGATACATCATGTGGTGATACTGTTTGATTCTGCTGTTGGTTTGTTGCATGTTGTTTGTGTGTGTGAATGGAATCCAATGTCGTTCGTGTGGTTTTCTGTTGAGTCTGCAGGGGATTGCTTCGAGCTATAACATGCGGTGATGCGATTTTGGATCTGATATTGGATTATGTTGGATGGTTGTTTTGTGCGTAAAAGCGGAATCCTCATTGTTGTCCTTGTGATCTGATAACATTGTTTGTTTTTCCAGTGTGAATATGAGCTCTTCCAGAAGCTACATTATTTGGTGATATTGTTCAATTCTGCCATTGCATTTTGAGGGTTCAGGCATTGTTCACTTCTGCTATTACTATTGTTGCATAGGAGAGTCAGAGAGACAGGAAAGTATTCTGATGGTTTGATTTGTGGGTTCAGGCACTGTCAAGCTGTTCGATCTTCCAGAAATATCTTTGGGAGATGATCGAAGGATACGGCTCATCATCACTTGAAGAAGTAGACAAGAAATGGGATGATGAAAATCTTCCACTTTTTAGTTCCTTGGCTTCACTAGTAGAAGGTTAGTCCATCTCGTCTACGTACACATAGTGTGAAACTCCATAGATGTGATCCCTCGTTACATGCTTGATATGTTAAGTCACACTCATAAGTATTTAGCATTCATTGATAGGATCTTTTCACAATATCATCATATATTGCAGAATTATGTACTGTTCGGCAACAAAGAACTGTACTGAGCCCTCGAAAATTGATGGCTGCTATGGATCACTACATTCCAAACTTCAATCTATCTAGGCAGCAGGTACTTGTTTTCTCTGGCATCGTTCATATCTATGGAGTTTGTAAAGCTTGCACTTCTGACCTTTTGTTTGGGTGTAGGATGCTGAGGAAGCATTTTCTCATCTTTTGTCTTCATTACGAGAAGAAATATCGGAACACTGCGTCCCCAACACGACTTCCTTAGCTAATTTACCTGCACTTCCTAATGGTAGAATTCTTACCGTAAAGAGCAGTATTGAGGAAAATGACCGGCAGAGATGGAGCCGCAGTTTCCTAAAGCCCTTCGATGGAATTCTTGGCAGCATCTTAGTTTGCCAACGGTGTTTGTTTCAGGTTGAACGGTACTTGTAAGAATTTGCTTGGTTTTCGAGGTTTTTCTTTTGGGTTAATTGATTTAAAATAAGGCAAACATTTCCTGTTTTTGGATTTTTCCATGAAGATACATGAATTAGACTTTCGTTTTGCATCTTTTTTCTCAAAAACAAAGTTCAATTCTTGTGATTAGGAGAAAAGACCAAAATTTTGAGAGGAGTATGTGTAACTTGAACCAATTAACCCTAATTTCATTGTGGTTATTCTATTTTCTACTTCTGCAGATCTCTCTAGATTTTCAACTCTTCCACAGTTTACACCTTTCGCCTCCAATGAGCAGTGACAGTACAATTGTATGCTTCGTACAGTTTCCTCAGTCCTCGTCCAATTTTTTTATTCAAATCCATCACCAATTCTTATTTTCTTCATCCATGAAAAATTTTAGATGGCCGGTTGCACCCTCGATGACTGCCTTAGAAGATACTTTGTAGCTGAAAATATCGAGAATTATCGCTGCAGCAATTGTTGGCATAATTCTGCAGTTGAATATTTGTCTCTTTTAAAAGATAAGGTACTTCCCCGTTTTACATCATATAATTTTCCTCCGTACCAAATCATCGTTGTTTGACTTTGTGTTTACTGTTATAGTATTGCTATCCTTTCTTGCCTTTGCAGAAAGATATAGAAAAGCTCCAAAGCTGTAATAGGATTGAATCCTGTGAGTGCCGAACACTCTCTTCCCTCGAAGCATTTCCATGGTCGAATAGGTTCTCTCGTACACTGAAGCAACTCAGCATTGCTCGTAGTCCTAAGGTGCATTTATCGCTCAGAAAACAACTTATGTCCTACCCTTTTTCGTCTAAACATATTTTATTTTATTTTACTTGCAGATATTATGCATTCATTTCCAGCGAGCTTCTTATAACGTGCTTGGACAATTGATGAAACTTAGGGTACTCCCCTTCGAACCTTAGCTTATGCTCAATTTTCTCCGTGCGAAAGTGTCCATCAATGACTTTTTGAGGTCGATTTTCGGAATTAGCATTCCTTTACACTGTTTTGATCGAGTGCTAACTTTTTTCATAGGGCCACATCTCGTTCCCATTGATCCTCAATCTATCATCATTCATCAACACCAGAGTTGGGATAAAAGCTACGGAACCGTATTCGCTCTTTAGGTCATCGAACCAGAGTAGCCACCGATTTACAGCCTTCCCTCGTTTCACGTACCAAACAACGCTGCTAGATCCGGGAATGAGTAGCAAAGCCAACACGGAGCACACCATTTCCTTGGAGGCAGCAGGATGCAAAGAAAGAAACGCTGTCATAGTCGAGAACGGCCCTAGTCTGGACACCGGCTCACCCGATTGTGCTAGTTGTGCTGACAGCAAAGCCAGCACGGAGTACACCATTTCCTCGGAGGCAGCAGCAGAGAAAGAAAGAAAAACCATTGCAGTCGGGAACGGCCCTTGTCCGAACACCATTTCCTCGGATGCAGCAGCAGAGAAAGAACTTAATGCTGTTGCAGTCGAGAACAGCCTTCATCCAGACACCATCTCAAAAGATTCTGCAGGTTGTACCGACAGCAATGCTAACTTCAACACAACAAAACAGACAAGGCATGCTATGTACCGTCTCGTATCTGTGGTGGAGCACTTTGGTATCAATGGGGGTGGGCACTACACAGTCCACAGAAGAGTGAAGGGCAAAGTAGGTGAGGAGGGAGAAGATGGTGCAATTGAGCGGTGGTTTTGTATATCTGATTCTCAAGTTGAGTGTGTTTTAGAGAGAGAAGTGCTTCATGCAAATGCTAGTATGTTGTTTTATGAGAGATTAGACAGTGATTGAGTTCTAAGTATGGAGCTGAATTTCATAGTTACATTTTTTTTCCTTCTCCACATCATTTATTAGGGGCAGAGGAGATGCTGCAGATGTTATCTTACAATAATTATTAATTTCAATTCCATTTTTCCGTTTCTTTTTTAGATGGAAAGATATTTTTAATAATGTCTTGAATCATTATATGAATTTTTTTAGCTTCCACGATTTATATCGTAAGGCTGTGGTATAAAATTTGGTTAAACACGCAAAATAAAGATTCAATCTAATAATGGTTAATTGTGGAGAATTAAAATCCTCTCCGTAAACGAAACTAAGCACATAGGTATGTATCTCTATTATGAGTAACCTTTTTTGGTATCTCAATATTTTCAAATAAACATATTAAATAGGATTGTTTCTAATATAACATTCTCATTAAACTTAACATATTCTCATTATTACTTAACATATTCCGAAAATAGTAAAATTCGGACAAATTATTTGTTAGTGATATTGATACAAATTTCGTGTCAAAACTTTAAATAAAGTTGATGACAACGTCATTACAACAAGGATGAAATGGTGAATATGAAATAAATAAGATTGTGGGATTAGTGAGGAAGAAAAATGAATAAAATAAGAGGAATCGTTACATATAATTCGAAAAACTTTTGCAAAAAATTTAGCTGACATACCTTCTTTCAAAATAAGGTAAAATTACACAAGCAGCATATTAATTCATTTACTTCTTAATACAAATGGAATTCATCTAGACAAAAACTACAAATGCAATTCCTTTTAAATAAATTACAAGAAAACTCTATAATTCAGCACGAGAACCAACTCTAAAGCTCCCAAGATCTGCAAAACAGCAAATATTACGACTAAACACAAATAAATTTCTACCAGAATAGTTTTATTCAAATATCAACATCCAATAAATAAGTTTCAATCCCTTTTTCTTTATGTCCAAGGTAACCCTAAAGTTATGTTTATATATTTATCAATATTTAGTAATTATTATTTTTTTTAAATAATTTATACAATAAAATTAAAAAGAATAGTTGATCTATCCATTCTTGACATGGTTGGAAGATCGTCGTCTTCTTCTTCAATTTAGTATATTATATAACTGCGATCGCGATATAGTATAAAATGCATAAAAAAAAGTGAAATTATTAGAAAAAAGTAATTTGAGAAAGATCTCAGACATCCAAGGAAGGATAGAAACAGCAGAAGCTCTCAAGCCCGGCGAAAGGCGAAAGCTTTAGGCGGCCACTGCGAATGTTTTGAGAAACAAGCCTTCAGTTTATCATCATAGATCTTTCAATAAATAATTCAATTTCTTTTCCAAATCAAATCTAATTTTTAAAATATCAGCGAAACAAAATTCGAAAATCTCCATCCAATTATGGCCAGCAAATTACCGATCGAAATTGCTGACAAAGTGAAGGACGATTTAAATTTGAGGGACGCATTCATCCCACAAAAGAATTTTATTTTCGTAGCTAAAGGGGAAAACGATTTGTCCCTAATCTATCAAATCAACCATGAAACTTATTCATATTATAAAAAAATAGAAATAAACCATTTCAAAGAGAGACGAAAACAGAGCCTCATACATCCATCGCAGGAAGGAATGAAGCAGCATAAATACTAAAACCCAGACTAAGTAGAGAAATAGAAATTAGAAGGAGAATCAGAGTGAGAGATGGTGAGTAAAATTGGAATTGGGGGGAAATATATAGGGAGAAATTAGGGTTTATCGTAGTGTGGTAGTGGTTCGGGCCAACTCTATAGAGAGGCTTGATAATGGGCTGCTTTCTTTTTATGGTGTAAATTTTATTATTCTTTTTCACTGTTTTATTAACGATGAGTGATATTTAAGAATTGGCTACGAGTATTTTGGGTAATATTCAATTTGATTGAGTTTGAATATTTGAATATACTATTTTCGAGTATTTAATTCAGGTTAGGGATTGGATATTACAGTATTCGATAGTCGAAATTTATTATTTTTATTTATTAATATATTATATTACTCTCTTCTCATCTTAAATATCTCATTTTATATTCACATGATGGATTATATTTTAATATTCAAATTTATAGTGTTTTTATCACACTTTTAAATAATAATAGGTAACAGGATTAATGAAGATATATAATAGAAAAACTCATGTCCTAAATATTTATTTCTCGTCATTTTATCATTTAATCTTCCACATTTCGTGCAAAATAATATAAATAATTTTATAAAGGATGAAAATGAGAAGAATTAAATATTTAAATATAAGTTATTATTATTCATGAAATGCAAAAAAAATGTAGTTTTGAAAATATTTGTTTGGCGGAACATGAAAACTAAAAATCTAAGTGGAGAATTTAGGCATTAAATTGTTGTGATACTTTCCAATTTTGTTAAAACCACATATCTAAACCTATTAATATATGCATAATTCTTAAAATTGGATTTTTAAAAAATGAAAATAAATTTGGTAAATTAAAAATATTACAAGATTAAATTAATTAATTATAAATTTAAATATGGTTTGAGGTCATCTAGCCAACCATCAATAAGTTTAAATTAATTAATTATATATCTAAACCTATCCTCGAAAGCAGGAAAAAAAATACTACTTCTATCCCATTTCATTAGTCTCAGTTTATATTGAACTGGGTGTAATTAAAATAATAAAATGAGACTAATGAAGTGGGACGGAGGGAATATATACTTATGCAATGGTACAGTTTTTAAAAGCACGTTAATTAATATTTAATTTACTATATAAAGAGAGTATTAGCCAAAAGAAATGTGTTGGAAATATTTAAAAGAGTTTTGATTTATATTTCAAAATCTTCCTTGAAAGATGCATTAAGTTTAAAACTAAAATCTGGTATGAATCTTAATTCTTAAGAACTCATATGTTAAAGAATTCAGTTTACAGGTACACTGAGACTGAAGAACTCTAGACTGAAGATTCAAGACCAATATTGAAGTTTACTTAACTCGGTGAAGAGTCAATGCTTAAGGATGCTTCCCTAAAGTTCCTCCCTGAAAAAATTAAGACTCAAAAATGTTGAAGTGTGAAATTCCCGTCAACTGAAGTTTTGCACTAAAGTTAATTGCACTGAAACCTAGCTACTAAAGTTGGTCAACCACAACTAGGGATGGCAGTGGACCTTGGACTCGGTCCGGATCCGAGGATCCAGATCCGTTTTTTAGGATTTGGAGCATTAAAATTTTGGACCCGACGGATCCGGACCACTAATAAAAATCACGGATCCGGATCTGGAATTTAGTAGATCCATCCCAGATCCGGTCCAGATCCGACCCGTGGATCCGTTTATTTAATATAATTTTTTTTATAATTATATATATATATATGTAATATTATATCTATTTTTATAATTAAGAAATGAAAATACAATAATATTTAGAATTTTGTGGTGATATTGTGGATTAATCAAGTTATTATTATTAATATTTCGAATTTTATTTTTGAAATTTAAGTTCATGGATCTGGACAGATCCGTGGATCCGCGGATCTCACGGATCTGGATCTGGACCAAGGTTTTTTAGATCCAACGGATCTGGGCCAAGGTTAAAATTTCCGAATCTGGATCTGGACCAAGCCAGATCCGGCCCGTTGCCATCGCTAACCACAACTACATAGAGGTTACCATTTCTAGAAAAAATCTCAGAGCAGGTAAATCATATTCAAGTTGCAGACACCAAAAATGGTAAAAAGAACAACGATTCCGGTGAAAAGAATTTCAAAACTTTGGACGTCGCTCTTTCACTGATAGGGGTGAGCAATAATTGACGTCGGAAACTTGTGGTTTAAGTTCGGAATTTAGTAATTTACATTCTATGTTTTATATTTTGAATTGAGAAATATTGCTTAACTTATTTATTAATATTCTCTAAACTTATTTTATCTTGCTATATTAATTTCATAATCTTCAATTAGAATGTGTTGTAGTCTCAAGAACTACATATATGTATAAATCGAGTTTTGTATAATTTCAAATGATATGAGTTTTAAGTTATAATAAGTTTATACTTTCAAGGTGTAATAAGTTAAAGTTATTTAAAGTGCTAGGTGGCACCGTATCCAAAGCTCAAGCCGAACAACTAAACAAGTGAGAAGTCTTTGTGAAACATCGTCACGAGGTGGGGTTTACGCTATCTGTAAGTTGATGGTTATAATCATTGTTGTGTCTGTTGCATTCATATGAACTTGCATGTGTGGCGTATTCTTGCCTGTGTGGCGTATTATGGCCTGTGTGGCGAATCATTGCCTGTGTGGCGTATAAAGCACCCTCGAGGGGAGAGACTAGTCTCGCCGACAAGATAATTAAAGTTGTTCATTATGCTATGTGACTTGCACAATTGATTATAACTGCTTGCAGTGTATTCTCCACTGAGTGTGCTTGCATACTCACGTTCCCCACATGCTGTCATATTTTGCAGGCTGAGAGGCTCGACGATTGGAGCAGATGGAAGTGGACCCTATGAACATTCTCTCAGCTTTTATGTATATGTGAATGTTTGGTTGAAAACAAACTTAACTAGTTTTGGTTAACTAAACAAAGTTGTTCTTGTAATGACATTTTGATATGTGTATATTTTTTATGAGGGCTGTGTCCCTATTTGGTATTGTGATTTGCTGGTGGTGGTCATTATTTCAGGGTGGCATATACATAATTATAGGGAATATGTCGTCCGTTTGTAAAATTTTTATTATACTCTCTGCTGCTTATCTTAAAACATAATTCATAATATCATTTATAATATTAAATGATGAAAGAAAAGTAAAGTTTTTCGTAATGTCCTTGTTTAAAGAATGGGGGCGTTACAGAGTGGTATCAGAGCAGGTTTACGTTCATGTAGACTTGCTTACTGTATAAACATGTTATATGTGTGATAAGAAGTTGAACTTCTATTTAAGTTGAGAGAATGTTTGGGTGATGACCGTAGCTCAACGTCGACTCTCAGGTAATTATGTTTATGAAAATGGATTTGTTTTTAAATGTTAAAGGTATGTGAGTATGACATGAAGTGAAATGAAAAGAAATGAGAGATGGTGTCGGGTTAATGTTTAAAAGCTGGTTGTATTAAGAAGAATCATTTAAAGTATGAAAATTTGTCCATAAAGGGACAAAATATGTTGCATTGTTAAGTTTGATATTATTTGTATTGTATATATTTTTCCCGACATATTCTTTGTGAAGCTTAATGATGAAAGTTTTTGAAGTTATTTTTTTTCTTTTGAAGTTTAATCTCTTCAAATTAAGAAATTACTTCCATGTTAATTTCGAGGACGAAATTATTTTAAGGGTGGTAGATTATAATACCCCAAACTTTTAAAGTTATTTTGGGCAAGTTATACCGATAAAATAAAAAATAAAATAGAGGAATACGAATTTAATTATTTTTAGATGATTTTGAAACTAACGGATTCGATTTCGAATGTTTACAGGTTGTCCGACTTAGAGCCGGGATGTGCCTAGCAAAATATATATATTTATAAATAAATATTATAAGATATTTAAGAAAAATATCTAAGATTTTTTTTATAAATATTTAAGATATTTTCTTTTCTTAATGGCTAAGTAATATAATATATATATATATATATATATAGATATATTGAAGTGTGTAGAAGCATTTCAAACACTCTTTTGTCTACCCCTCACAAACGACCACTTCCTCCCTTTCTCTCTTTCAATTTTTCTTCTTCTCTTCAAGAATTGGAGGTAATCCCTTTAATTATGTTCTTAATTAGTGATTAATGGTGTTTAATTATGTGTTTATGTGAGTATGTATGTATATGATATGGAATTCATGGTTATGGTGAGTTGGGTTAGGGTTGTGTTATGGAGGAAGGGCCGCCGGTGGAGGAGAGGCGGAGGCGGCAGCGGGGCTGCTGCCATGGTTTGTCGTTAATATGTCGGTGAAAATCGATGAATTAAATTTTCCATTTTCGGCAGAAACAGGGCAGCAGGTTGCGAGTTGATTTTCGTCTGTTTTATTTATCCAAAACCCATCATATTAGATACCATTTTAAAGATATTTTCGTCGTCTTTCTAACGGTACCTTCGGATTGTAAATCAGAGTTTGGACGAGAGAGTTATGACCTGACGAAGTCAGGGTGTCAATTTTACGCGCTGCAGGTGCTGCGCGATTTGAGTATGATTTTCCGGCTTCAAATCGATGCCGAATCCAAAACATTTCTTTAGGAGTTTTATAGTCCAATCCATAAAATATATACTCGAGGTTATGTTTTTGGAAACCGATAAACCGAGTGTCCATAATTGACGTCGGAAACTTGTGGTTAAGTTCGGAATTTAGTAATTTACATTCTATGTTTTATATTTTGAATTGAGAAATATTGCTTAACTTATTTATTAATATTCTCTAAACTTATTTTATTTTGCTATATTAATTTCATAATCTTCAATTAGAATGTGTTGTAGTCTCAAGAACTACATATATGTATAAATCGAGTCAAGTTTCCGACGTCAATTATGGACACTCGGTTTATCGGTTTCCAAAAACATAACCTCGAGTATATATTCTAAGGATTGGACTATAAAACTCCTGAAGAAATGTTTTGGATTCGGCATCGATTTGAAGCCGGAAAATCATACTCAAAGCACGCAGCACCCGCAGCGCGTAGAATTGACACCCTAACTTTGTCAGGTCATAACTCCCTCGTCCGAACTCCGATTTACAATCCGAAGGTACCGTTAGAAAGACGACGAAAAGATATTTAAAATGGTATCAAATATGATGGGTTTTGGATAAATAAAACGGACGAAAATTAACTCGCAACCTGCTGCCCTGTTTCTGCCGAAAATTGAAAATTTAATTCATCGATTTTCGTCGACATATTAACGACAAACCATGGCAGCAGCCCCGCTGCCGCCTCCGCCTCTCCTCCACCGGCGGCCCTTCCTCCATAACACAACCCTAACCCAACTCACCATAACCATGAATTCCATATCATATACATACATACTCACATAAACACATAATTAAACACCATTAATCACTAATTAAGAACATAATTAAAAGGATTACCTCCAATTCTTGAAGAGAAGAAGAAAAATTGAAAGAGAGAAAGGGAGGAAGTGGTCGTTTGTGAGGGTAGACAAAAGAGTGTTTGAAATGCTTCTACACACTTCTATATATATATATATATATATATAGGGAGTGGTTCTAATAAAAAGAGACATTAAAGTATAAAATAGGAAATAATCCCATCCATTGATTTTCATGATCGGACGGATGGGATTGCATATGATTTTGTTTTAAAATCAGGAAAAGACGGTGCATTGTGTCGAATAAAACGATGCACGAGGGCTACTTTAGTAATTTATTAAATGGCGGTTTCTACATTTAAATCAGAACGCAATCATTCTAAACATTAATTACGGGATTATAGAAAGGAAGTTACCATCTCCCATGCATAACCACCAAATCTCCAAAACTCTGCAACAAAATCACACTACACGTCTCCCAACGATGCATCTCAATGTAGAAGAAGTGATGTTGGTTTTAATTTTTCTCACGATCTACGGCCGTTCGTTTGCGATTCTGTGCACGTCGATCTGGTGGTACTTCGCTCCGACGATATCCGGATGTAGCACGGCGGCGGCTGGTGGTGGTGGTGAGAGGAAGTAATTATCAATGCAACAATTTAACTGTAACTGAAGTAATGCAAAATCGTAGCCTGGTCCAATGCAAATTGTTCAATTCCGTAATGCAACAATGATAATATACCAACAATGAAACAAAGTAATTATCAATGCAGCAATGTAACCGAATTAATGCAAAACTATATACTGGTTCAATGCAAATTGTTCATTTCCGTAATGCAACAATGATATTTGACAATTCAATTATACAAACATGTATACTGATCTTCCACCAAACCACAATCAGACTGCATTTCACTACTCTCAATCATCGGTTTGATTTTTATTCACGTTCAATCGCTGCTAATATTATGTGTTAATTTGGTATTAAATTCACAAATCTCCACTTTCCCTCACTCTCCCACGCAAGTACTCAACCTCCACTTTCTCTCTCTCTGCACGATCAACCAGTGCGCAATCAACACGCGTAGAAGACGACAATGGCAACGATGAGGTCGGAAATGGCGGTTCTCTGCACGCTGTGCGCCATCCTAGTGGCGGTGTGCGCGGCGGCGCGTTCGGCCTCAGCGCCGGCGGTGGACTGCTCGAGCCTGGTGCTAGATATGGCGGACTGCCTGACATTCGTGACGGCTGGGAGCACGGCGAAGAAGCCGGAAGGTACGTGCTGCTCCGGCCTCAAAAAGGTGCTCAAAACTAACGCCGAATGCCTCTGCGAGGCCTTCAGAAACACTTTTTACTAATATACCCTTACGCCAATTTTTTTAATTATTTTAAAACATTAATTCACAACCGTTAGATCATGAAAATCTAAGGCTGAGATGATTTCCTATTTTATACCTTAATGTTCCTTTTTATTTGAACTCCCACCTATATATATATTATATTACTTAGCCATTAAGAAAAGAAAATATCTTTGATATTTATAAAAAAAAATCTTAGATATTTTTCTTAAATATCTTCTAATATTTATTTATAAAAATATATATTTTGCTAGGGCACATCCCGGCTCTAAGTCGGACAACCTGTAAACATTCGAAATCGAATCCGTTAGTTTCAAAATCATCTAAAAATAATTAAATTTGTATACCTCTATTTTTTTTATCGGTATAACTTGCCCAAAATAACATTAATAATAACTTTGAAAGTGGTAAAAAATCGAAAACCGAACCGAATCGAGCCGAACCGATAAATTCGATTCGATTTTTTCCTTTTCGGTTTTGTTTCGGTTTTGATTTTATAAAATTTCGATTTTTCGGTTCGGTTTCGGTTTTGACATAAAAAAAACCAAAATACCGAAAACCGAACCGAAACATATTATTTAATAATTATTTATTTAATATTACTTATTAAATAATTATTTAATTAATATTACTTATTAAATATATAAATAGATATTAAATATTACTTATTAAATAATTAGTTAATTAATATTACTTATTAAATATATAAATATAAATATTAAATATTACTTATTAAATATATTTTAAAAATTATTTATTCAATATTTCCGGTTTCGGTTTTTTCGGTTTTTAACCGAAACCGAACCGAAAATTTGGGTTCAGTTTTTTTCGGTTCAAAGTTATATTTTTCGATTCAGTTTTTTTTTCGATTTCATTATTTTTTGAACCATGCTCACCTCCATTCACTGAAGTTACTTCACTTATGGATCAACTCGTCCACCAAAAAACTCTCTTAAACTGAAAAGTTTGAAACTGATGTATTTCCCTCTCATACACCAGATTACTGGTTTAAGAACCAACAAAATGGCATCATACTTTTCACTAACCATCATATTATATTCAAACATATAATGTGCAATGCTATCGTTTTCCCGATATTGCCTTTCATCCAGGTAGGAGTTGGCATAAGTAGGTCCCATTTATGGGGAAGAAAATATAACGGGACAAATATATTTTCCAATATTTATTTTTTGATGTAACGTGACATGTTATGTCTTAAACTGTAAACTATTTATTTTTTGACATATAGCATAACCTTTTTCTTTTTATGGAAAGTTACCTTCTACTTGAAATGCATTAAAGCAAGATATAGGATCTATTCCTACTATAAAGTTTTTATTCACAATATATATTTTAAAATTATTTTATTCATAAAATTTAAAAAATAATTGAAATGAATCGTAATCATTGTTTTAATACATTTCAACTAAATTGGAACTTTCATTATTCTTACTAAATTTTTGCATATGATTAAATTGAACTTGCTGATATATGGGTTAGAATTTCATCACTTATTTTGATATAAATGTTAGAATTTCATTACTCTTTGGTCCCGTTTACTTTGAATGATAAGTTGGATTGATAAAATGTAGGATTAAGTATTTGAATGATAAAATTATAAAATTAGTTCAAAATCAAGTAATTCATTATTTATCCATCAAAATAAACATAAGATTAACTTTGATTAATTTTATCAATATTTTTTATCATGCAAAGTAAACACTACCTTTGTGTCTAGATTAATATTATTATCCATTAATCTTATTACAAAAGTAAAAGAAAAAAAAAAGAGGACAAATGCATGTCATATGATAGTGTAAAACACTAATGTATATAATGATTCAAAATCACACAATTTATTGATTCCAAAATACTATTGTCCTTATATTAAACAGGTAAAAGATGGAATATGCAATACAAGTTGTGTAAAAATACACTTGTATTGTGTATTGCATAAATTTAACAATATTATATAAAAAAATGTTAACTATTAATGAAATTCTAGAAGCAAAATATAATACTCACTAGTCACTCCGTCTTATTTATAAAGATACCTTATTTTCGATACTTAAGTTTTATACGTAAAAAATAAATAGTTTTAAATATGATGTTTTCTTCCTCTTCCGAGCTAATTTTAATATACATGTAATATTGTATCAAAATTAACCGGATAAACTAAATAGTAATCCTCCTATCGTATTTTCTATTTAATCAAAATCGTAAATGTTTTATTTACTTTTTATCTATGAATATTGTGATAAAGTATAAATTCTGTATTAACTCGTGATAAAGTATAAATTCTGTATTAACTGTTTTTATAAAGATTAGATTAATTCGTAATCATTCAAGATTGATTTGACTCGAGATTAGTTGAAATTATTTTTATCATAAGGAAGATCAAGACAAATAAATCATGACTAATCATATAGGACACAATCTCGAAACTAAATCACGAGTCGTACTTATCCAACCAAACAATTCGTAATAATTAGTATAAGATTAAATCATGGATAATCCATAGAACCGAAAACATTTACAAAGTGTATTTATATAAATATAGATAAGGCACGAATTAAGTTAACAGTTAGCTCATCTCTTCATTGTGAACTTTGATCAACACGTCAACAAGTAAATAAAAATTCTATCTTCTGCAAAGAGATTCTTCAGAATTCTTTCCTTCAATCCAACAAAGGCCGCCGGCACATGACCCATCTTAGACTACTAGTTATAGAGAGAGAAACAAATAAATATGAACAGACAAGACGGCTGTAATTCTTTGTCAAGTCTACTTCTTTTTCCACAATGTCACCACCACTGATTTCCCAAGTCTTTAAATACGGGTAATTCATCAACCCGTTCCAAATCTTGTTCAGATTCATTGCAATTCCAAATCGTAAGAATTATTTTTTTCAATCATATGCACAAGTCTGCAAATTCTTGTGACTCTGTATTTGGGATTGGATTCTTGCTTCTGGGTTTTCTTGGTTTTCCTTCAATGGATGTTTTGAGGTGGGATCTAGCTCTGATGAAGATCAAGTTTGACTTTTTAGTTGAATTGGATTTAGCATATTCCTCTCTTCTCTCTCACATCTCAATGTGTTATGTTTGTTTAGATATTGTGTGTGTTCCCCAATAATTTCGTTGGTACTGTTCTATTATCGATTGGATGGAAAGGGACAAAGGGTAGTTTTTAATTTTTATATATCATGTATTAGAGGCTTGGAGCTTGCAAGGCTTATGCATTGTATATAATTTTAGGTAAGTTGGAGTTCAAGCTAACATTTTCTGATATGATTTTGCTTGGACAAGTGCAGGCGAAAAATAAAATGAGCAGATGTTTTGTAGTTTCTAACTTGTAATACGGATCTTCTCTCATTTCAGAAACATTATCATGGTAAGAAATTATTCCATATTTTTTCCTTTATATGCACTATGTAATATACTTTAACTTTAAGTCGGAAGGAAGGAATTCTGCTTGATTTCTTGGAGTAAATAGTTGCAAGAAAATGTGAAGATTTGATTTGAATGCTACTTGAGTCTCTTGAGGTTGTGGGAAATTGTTGCTGGCAGTGAATGCAGTATGATATCTTGATAATTAATGATAAAATCTTATGGAAATTGAATCTCACTAAAGATTGAATGCTGGAGATTGCACGACTTGCCGGAGAGCATCCATGGACCATGAGTGGAGTCGATAAAAATGCCTCCAAAAGCATCTCTCTTAAGTCTGTGTTAATGCAGTGCACTGTACAACACTTGTTTCCGACTGATTCTAATCTAGTAATTTCATTTTATTACTTATACATCCTTTCATTGTTTTAATTTCCTTGTTTTCTAGTTGAATCTTGCCGCAACAACGTTCGTTTGGTTTCTATTACTAAGAGAGTTGGCCTAGTATTTTCTTATGTGCTCTCGACTTGTTTATAAGGATGTTTTGGCCTTTCTTGTTTTATACATTTAAGATCTTATGAATTAGGATTCATCGAGTTGGAAATGAGCAATAAAAGTTGGATGTTTCTTTGATTCTTTCTTGAAGCTGAAGAGAATGACTCCGAAAAGCAAGGAGGAAAACAAGTTGGCTCTTGATTTGGCTGCATGGATGTTCAATATCGTCACTTCAGTTGGAATCATTATAGTCAATAAAACTTTGATGGCCAAATACGGCTTTACTTTTGGTATGTTGACTATGGCTATTTTCAAATGCACTTGCATCAGAACACTTATCTAATATAGAGTGTCCTGTGGTCTGCCTCGTTGAGAAGGTAGTTTCATGTGAACTCTGCTTATTATGTTTATGCTTATGCAGCCACTACTTTAACTGGCCTGCACTTTCTGGCCACGACCATGATGACTCTCGTCCTCAAACGATATGGATACATCCAAAGGTCGACTCTCCCGTTATCAGATCTCGTGAAGTTCGTTTTATTTGCAAATTTCTCTATCGTTGGGATGAATGTGAGCTTAATGTGGAACTCAGTGGGATTCTATCAGATTGCAAAGTTGAGTATGATCCCTGTTTCGTGCCTCCTCGAAGTCGTGCTGGATCGAGTGCAGTACTCGAGGGACACCAAGCTGAGCATCTTAGTCGTTCTATTAGGTGTGGCGATCTGTACAGTCAACGACGTGAGTGTTAACGCCAAAGGGTTTGTTGCTGCACTCATAGCCGTTTGGAGCACTTCTCTGCAGCAGTATGTAAGTCATATTTGAATATTTCCATTCAATTTATAGATGAAGTTTCTGAAATGAATCATTCCATTGCATTTTACACACTATATTACATACTCTTTCCGTTCCCCAAATGGTGGACCCGTTTCTCCACTCACGGTACATTTACTCTACCCGTGTCGTCCCTCCTAAGACTACATTTGGGGACGAAGGGAGTATGATGCTTACATACATACCTTTCTTGCAATCTTTGTTATGTAAAAGGGCCTTCTTGGAGATTTGGGCTTAGAGGATTCAAAATTTTGAGTGTGGGGAAAGAAAGAGAGTGAAGCAACTAACTTTTCTCCTAGTACTAGTAGAGACTATAATATTAATATGTGATCTCTAATATGCTGCAGTTTGTTCATTATCTGCAACGCAAGCATTCCATTGGTTCGTTCAACTTATTAGGCCACACAGCACCGCCTCAAGCAGCATCGTTACTGCTAGTAGGACCCCTCATGGATTACTGGTTGACGAGCAAAAGGGTAGACGCGTATAATTACACCTTCTCATCAATGGTACGTAACTTTTTGTGCAAAACACGATTCTTATTCGGTTAATTGGTTTAACACATGAACTTCAACCCATTTTATTTTTATTTTTCGCAACTTTTTTACATCATGTCTCTACATACATCAATTTAACTTCTCTGTTGGAGTTTTCCGCAATTTCTTATTTCAGAAAATATATTTCTAATGACGTCGTATTATAATTACTTCATCCGTCCCACTAAAAGTGGCTTGGTTTGACCAAATATGTGAGTGTATTTTTGTCAAACCAAGCCACCTTTAGTGGGACAAAGGGACTATAACATGTTTCTATGCGTAAATTAAAGAGAACGTTGTGTTTTCAAGGACTTGAATTGTTTTTGCCAGAATTTAGAAATAGCAGAAGAGTACATATCAAACGGGGTTAGTTCGTGTATTATATACCGATTAATGTCATCTCTCTCTCTCTCTCACAGATGTTTGTTGGGATATCTTGTGCCATTGCTATAGGAACCAACCTAAGCCAGTTCATCTGCATAGGCAGATTCACAGCAGTTTCATTTCAGGTATTAGGACACATGAAAACAATCCTTGTTCTAACATTAGGGTTCCTTTTCTTCGGGAAAGAGGGACTAAACCTACATGTGGTTGTGGGTATGGTTGTTGCGATAGTCGGGATGATCTGGTACGGTCACGCATCGTCTCAACCAGGTGGGAAAGAACGCGTCCCATTTCCTTCGTCTACCAAAAAAGGGGAAGACGAGGTTGCACTAGTGCAATCGAATGAGCCCGATGAGAAGGTCTAGCCATGGTGGAATGAATACCTTATGCGAGCTTAATTTTTTCACTAAATATGTAAGTTTTTCATAGCACCACACTCAATATATTGTTAGAAAACGTGGAAACGATCTACGATCTTATAGAATTTGTAATTTTTTTACAGTTACTTGAAAAATGATAAATGCTATGTTGTCATAAATCCAAAATATATGAAAATATTACTAGACAAAATAAATGCTAAACAGTAATAAGATTTAGTGGGTTGTATCACTATTTACTTTCAAATTATTTTTAGTGTATAGTACCTCTTATTTCTGTTGGGCAGCTTTGTTGTAAATTATTATTTTGTCATGTAATGTAATAATAATATGATGGAATTGCTTTCAATTTCTTTGAGAGTATATTATCTTATATTTTGACCTTTTGAACGGTCTAGTTTATTGTTACTTAAGAAAAAGAAAGAAGAGTAATATAATTGCATTTTGATATTTTCATTAGTGAATAACCTGATTGGCAATACAAGGTATATGCAATTGTGATTTTGAGTAGTGAATGAGATGGATGAATCAAGATTAGGAAAGGAAAATAAATATTAAATTATATTTTGATCAGTAAATTGCTAATAAATTTTTATAAAAAATTATTTATGACAGACCACACCAACCGCAGACACGTTACAATCTAGTTTCTATAGTTCCATTTATATAAAAATTGTTTGAAAATTTTAATTTTATACGAACTTGCCAACCTCATAAATTTTGAACATGCTTGTTCTTATGATATTCATAATTGGCAATTAAAAAAAAAACAAGTGTTGGTATAATTGTACTCATTTTTAAGTGATATCAATGTTTTCAATTACCCCTGCAACGACATGCTATAGCTAATGTAATCGACCCCGACTATAAAATAACTGGTTGATTATTTTCATAAGACAATGTATGGAAGACATGGTGATCTAGACTATATTAATTAAACTATATATATTTAATTGGAGAAAATAATATATTAGAATAGTATTATTCCAGAAAAAATAATGATATTTTTCTAACTTAATAACTTTGCCAACCTAAGAAATGACGAGTAAATTGGGGTTTTAGGGCTGAGAGTCGGGTTTGTAATGGGTGCCCATCTCGAAATCTCGATCATGAAATATGTTAATTTTATGGTATCGGTCCCGTTCAGAATTTCGGGAGCTCCGAATTTCAAAATGAGAAAATTATAATTTAATCTCAAATCCAAATCCGATTATGAGTGCAAAATTTTTGAATTTCTCAAAATTTTCGAGCGAAATAAAAAATATCTTAATTTAAAAAATTACATTTTATTATTGAAATTAAATCAAATTTCGGGTTATAATTTTTCGGGACTTGAAAATTGGGACTGCTGAAATTAAATCATAAGTAAATGAAAACTGAAATAGTCCTCATTAAAATTCGGAACTTATGTATCTTAAAAAATTATAAAAATCAAATTCCGTTATGGTTTTTTCATTTTCCAATCCCAAATTCTTTAATATCTAGTTCTATTGGAAGAACCCTTTTTTATAGTTCCTAAAATAAAAAGCAAATTAAAGAGTAATTAATTGATAAAATTAAATAAGAATTAAAGTGGTTTGCACGTTGGGTTCATTAGACAAAATCAATGATAAATTAAAAATATATATAATTTGAATGCACGTAAACGACTTCGTTCATGCATCATGCAAGATTATAGCTAGATCAAGTAGGTAGGCATCATATTATAAATAGAGTAATTAGGTGAATTATGCATGAACCTCACGTAGCTACCTAATATGAGGATGCATGCATTTACTCTATTTAGAAGGAGAATTGCATTTATTAATTGATTATGATAAGATGCAAGTAGGAGTAGAAGTAGTGGAAGACTAGTACATAGCCACGGTTGATATATAAGTATGTTATGATGTATAGGTAAATAAATGCAGGTATCTATCTAGTAGTATATTATTGCAAGACATGAAATGAAAAATTAAAAGTCATTTAATAATTTAATTTAAAGATTGCCTTCAATGTGAGGTGAGGTCCATGAATAGTATAAGTAAGATTGAAGAAGTGAGGGGTTTAATTTAAGGCTTTAGCAGAGAACAATGATTTTGTTGAAGAAATGACAAGATGCATTGCTATTGGCTATTGCTGCTGCAGAGACAGCTAGCTGCATTTGTTTCCTTGCTCCATCTAATTCTGCCTTTTCATATTCTAAGTTCTTTTAAAACAATTCACCATATCTCAACAAAGACTTGAGGGAAAATAACATTACTTAACCTAAAGTGTGTTTATCAAAATTTTAAATTTGTAACGCATTAGTATTATTTCATCCCTTCATAAATGTTGTGAGGGAGTTGACATGATTTTTAAGAAAAAAACTATAAATGTACTTGTAGTGAAAAAAGTGGCCTAAATATTTGTAAATTTTAAAATATCGAGTGCTTTATGTGACCATATCTAAAAAGCAAAGAGTACACTTTTGTTGATAAATGACTCAAATAGATAATAAAAATACATTTTTCGTGAACGAAGGGAGAGTATTAAAACCGAACCCTTCACAAAGTAAGGTTAAGAAGTTTTTATTACAATACTTAAATTCAAAATTGATTAATTTTTTCGTAGATTAATGGAAGACTAATAAAATTTTTAGACTATTATGAAAGTGAAACAAAATTCAAGTAATTCCATCTCTCTCTCTCTTTCTAAAATAATTTTGTGGGCCCAGTCAAAATCTGAAGCCTTGTTGTGGCATTGATTTTCATTCTGAACTAGTTATTGTACTTTGGGCTATAGTGCTGTTGCACTCTCATTTCGCTTTTGTACTTTGGGCTTTTTAGTGCTCTAAGGAATGAGAAAAGGCCAATATCATATTTGTCAATAATTCACACTTTAACTATTATTGAAATAAATATATGTATAATAATCACATGGGCTCCCTCATTATTTATGAATATATCTATCAAATTTTCTCATTATATTTTAACTCGATATAAATTTTAATAATTTGTTTTAACTTTAAAATAATGTGCGGCGAATCAAGTTTGAATTTCATTTGATATATTATGTTAAATTAAATTATATATAGTTAATGAAGTTTGGATCATATTTAATATTTTCTCCGTCCCAGTTAAGATGGAGCGTTGTGGACACGATAATTAAGGAATGTGTGTTTAGAATTGAAAATAATATAAAGTGATGAGATGAATATATATTATTTAAACTTATGTGTAATAAAGTATCCTAAAAAGGAAACGCTTCATCTTAGTTGGGACGATCCAAAATGATATATGTCTCATCTTAGTTGGGACAGAAGAATTATCTTATTTTTAAATTAAATTATATTTAGTCAGTGAAGTTTGAATTTTAGTTAATAAGAAAATTCAAATATATACAACTTTTTTTTAACATTTCAAAAAATAAAAATATTGCAGATCCATTTACTATAAATAAAAAAATTCAAATATATACAATTTTCGTTAACATTTCAAAATAACAAAATGTAAATCATGGACGAGAGTATTATATTACATAACCTAATTATCTAATAATCCTTTACCACTCGTTCACCTCATTCTCCACCACCCTCCAAACAATTCCCATATTCTTAGGATACATCTGTATTATTTAAAACAATATTTTTGTCACTACTAAAAAAATTAAAGGGTGTGTATTGTTTGTTATATTAGTAGTTCTTTCTTATTTTTTGGTGGGGAAGTGACAATGTTGATGTTTGAACATCAGTAGTCAGATATTTTATCTTTCATATTTAATTAAATACGTAGATTTAAATCTACGAGGAACATTTAGGTAATTCGTATTTATATTATACCATCATTAAGATAAATTCATTAACAAAACATTGTTTTTAATATTAGTATGTATTTAAAACTTTTATTAATATGAATACTGTTGTTGGTGCAAGAAATACATTAACACTAGACTGAAATTATCTCAGGAAACGTGGCCTTTACATCATCATTGTATCTTTCCCTGTTCAAAGAAAGATAAGGTAAAAAAAGGGTTTTGTTTTGTATAAGAAAAAGTAAGATACAAAGAAACTTAAACATAATTGGGAGAGTTGTTCCACTTTTAAGATATTCAGTGCCTAATTATTCAGAAATGAATGTGAGGTCATAAAAGTTTGGGGAACTTTGAATGTTCATGTCTACTATGTGGGGTCCTAAATAATAAATTAAAACTTATTTATTATTTATTTTAGTGATGGGGTGGTTTTGGGGGTTAGTCATGAAAGTGTTCAATTTATATTATATGACCATATTATAAATTGGTACATTGTCGATATTGATTTTTTTTTATATATCGAATTTTTGGTATATTGATATTTGTTATATTGAAACATTCTTATATGAAAAAATTTCGATGCAATATTACTATGGGGAAAAAAAATCTTTATGTCATATGACCACTCATTCCTTTAGACACTGACTAATGAATATTTATTGAATTTTTTCACAAATTTCGTTTCTGCATAAAATAAACACTAATATTTAAATAGTAGTATTTTTTAACATTTACTACATGTAAAATTGATGTTGGTCTCGATACGAGAAATCTGGTGTATTGGGGGAATACATCAGTTTCAAATTTTCAGTTTAAGAGACTTTCGGTGAGTAATCCAATAATTAAAGGAGGTAACTTCATTAAGTGAATTAACTTAGATTGAAATCCTTCAGTCTACAACAAGTGTTGGACTGATGAACTAATATCTTAATTATATCAGAAATCTTAATGTTATTGTTTATGTTTACGCTTAATAAGTATTCAGATTATGCAATATAGTGTTAGAGAGATAATGAATAAATACATAAAGCACAATAGCGAAGAGAATGATTTGGTTTGCGTGGTTCAATGATAAAACTCCTACGTCCACGATTCTCGAAGTGACTCGAGAGTTTCCAACTAAATGGAGTTGTCTTACAGTGATCAACCTTGAAGGTTTGATTTACAGCTTGAATCTGATCACTTCTATCGTTTTAACACTAAAGCTAGGTTATAGGTATTCTTCGGTTACAATGAATCGCTAAGAAGACACTATGAATTACAATGAGAGCTTAAGTGTTTTAAAGATAGAAAGCTTGAGAGCGATTTAATGCTTTGAGCGTAGAAAACTTGAGCGCATAAGAGAGCTTAGTAACCGGTGTTTGAAATGTTTGAAGTGTTGAGGTATTTATAAAACACTCTCAGAAATATATCCGTTGAAGAAGAGGGGCGTCCGAAGCTTTGAATTTCTTCCCATTTGAGTCGTCGTCCTTTTTACCATTTTTTGTGCGTGCAACTTGGATATGTTTTACCTACTTTGAGATTTTTTCCATAAGTGGAACCTCTATATTTCAGTGGTTGACCAACCCTAATAGCTAGGTTCCTGTACGATTAATTTCAGTGCAAGACTTCAGGTGACGAAAATATTTATACTTCAACATTCTTCAAGTCTTCAATCTTCAAAATTGACTTCAGTAGCTAATTCTTCAGATCTCGACTTAACAGCTTTAGAGGTGGTCTTCATCTTTCAGTCCGGAGTACTTCAGTCTCAATGCACCTGTAAACTGAATTTCTTAACATATGATTTTGAAAACAAGGATTCAGACCAAATTTCAGTTTTGAACTTAATGTATCTTTCATGGAAGGTTTTGGAATCTTAATCAAGACTCTTATAAATATTTCTATGATAAAAAAAATTTCCAAGTGACCGAATGTGAACGAGTTTTGGCAAAATAAATCATGAATTTATATTAATCTTTAAATTTTAATCAATTTTTATTTTTTGTAAATTGAATCATGAATTTTCATTTTTCTTTTCAGTTAGTCTTGTTGTGAATGTGACAAATAATTGATGACATTAATAACAAGTATGATGTATAATAAATATATTTTTACTCTATTTTAAAAATCACGTCACATATTCATCCCTGATTTTTTTTGAAATGTTTCAATTGTAAAAATATAAATGTTCATAATTTAATTTATAAAAATTTAAAAGTCAGATGTTAATTATAAAAATGAAGTTCGTGATTTATTTTACTAAAATTGCAAACTTGTAAAAAAGGTCTAAAACTTTGTTAGGTGTTTTTGTAATATCTACTCCGGCTGGATAAGTTTTTCGAGAGATTATATATAATTTAGGCAATAATATACATATAATTTATAGAAAAAAAATGATTTATATTAGGTGGGTGAGCAAATACTTAAAAGACATGGTGAATATTTTACGGGTATATCTCGCATAATTTTTGCGGGTAAGAATAATAATTTTCATATTAATATACACAAACTAAAATGATAGTGTGTATGAATATGGATAGTCATTATCCATGCATGTTTTACCTGATTGCCATGCCGAAATTTGACTCACCAACGATATAAGTTTTCATACACATAACATTAATTATTTGATTATTAAATAAATATTTTTCAGAATAAAAAGTATTTATTTGATTTGGTTAACTAATTGATTTTTATCAAAACAATAAAAAGTCAATTATTTATTTATTTTTTTAATTACGACATAAAGTGATATCTTAAATACCAATTTACACATGTAACAATTATATTTTGCAACTTATATAATTTTTCAAGTAGCATGGATTTGCAATTATGTTAATAAAATATAATGTAATGTAAAATAATAATTTATATTACTTTTAAATAGATTATAATTTATACCAATACATTATATAGACGATAAATTACTTATTAATTTATATTACTTTTAAATAAATTATTGTATTTTTAATAATAATTTTTTTATGATTTATCAATATATAGCATTTTAAAATTTATATTTATAAGTATAATGTAAAATAATTTTTCGTCAATTTTTAAAGGCTGATCACTACTATAAAACAATAAAAAGCATATGCGTGGAAAATGACAGCACCTCGCACGATCACACGTGCTACGCCTTCCCGAAGCTTTGCTAATTGGCGACAAATAAATTTTGTCAAATGACTATGTTGTCCTTTCAACGTTTTTCATCCCCGCTCCCCCTTTTCTATGAAATGGCCATACTGCCCCTTAATTTTGTTTTCATATACTCTTATATATCGTTATATCAATATCTATACATATATGTTTATTGTCACAACTCACATGGCACTTGTGGTGGTTGCAGAAGTTGAAGACTACGAGTTCCAAACCGATTATTCTTTTTCTGATTCAGAAATAAATAGCAAGTTAGAAACGCTAAGAACATGCGCAAGGTGGACTCTGAGCAAGGGCTCGCTACACGGGAAATCGAGAGTATTGAGGAGCCACGCGCAGGGCAGGGGGCGGGTTGGGATGCCGGTCTTCCATCTGTGAGATCGTGGCAGGGAGTCGTCAGAAATAGGAAGCCTATGTTGTGGGTGCTTGGTTCGGGCTCTAACTTATATTTTTCTTTTTTCTTTTAAATCTTAATTTTTTTAAAATATAATTATTTAATTTTATTTATAAATCATTTTATCCAACTCAACTCACACCTCATTCTTCATATTTTATTTTATTTTTCTCACAAATTTTCATCAAAATTTCTTCTTCAACATCTTCGTCCAATGATGAAATAACACAAAAAATTATTGAAGTAACATCAAATATTTTTGAGGCGGACATAGAGTATCTTGCATACAACACACCCTCTCAACGTGTACATAATAAGAAAAATATTTATGTACATAGGGGTGTTTGGTTTGCTTGATTAGTTTTGATTAGGTGTGATTGATAAAATAATAAAGCATAATCAAGTGTTTGGTTTGCTTGATTTGGCCCGGGATAGATTATCCGGCCCGCATATAATCAAGAAATTCCTTGATTATTAATCAACTCAAACTTGACTTGATTAGGATTGATTATTAATCAAGCATCATAAATTTACAAAATTATCCTCATCTATTTTGTTATTTGCAAAAATACAAGTAAACACACACCCAACATATCTCGATAAATGGCAATTTAGGTATTTTTCTATATTTTAATTATAATCAAATAATTTATCAAACAAAACACATGATTATACCATTCAAATAATCTCATCATCTATTATCCTATCAATCTAATCTATCTCATCCACAAAACCAAACACCCCCATAGGGATTGAGAGTCCGACGGAGAACGTCTCTACAATAATTACTTCTTCGAAAATCCAAATTGGGGAGCTAACGTTTTCCGGCGTCGTTTTCTTATGCGGAGATCTTTATTTCATCGCATCATCCAAACGTTGAAGAATCGTGAAGAGTATTTTCAACAATGTGCGGATGCTCTCACTCTCAGACGTCAATTTGCAAATGGAGGAGTATCAGATCAATAAAATGAGTATTTTTGCATCATCAAGTCAACTGGTATCGAATGCTTGAAAATTTTTTGTCGTGCCGTTGTTGAGGCATTTGTACCTCAAGATTTGAGGCGATCCACTAAGGTGATATCTAGAATGTATTGGAGTTTCACGAAGAGAAACACGACTTCCCTAGCATGCTCAATAGCATCGACTGCATGCGCTGAGCAAGGAAAAATTGCCCGATAGCGTGACGCGAGTCTTATACTCGTACCGATAAAGGTCACTCAACGATCATGCTCGAAGTGGTTGCATTGCATCCCAAGATCTATGGATATGATACGTTTTTTGGCGTATCGGATCGACATATGACATATTTGTGCTCAACCAATCTCTCGTATTCAACGACGTCCTAAACTAGAAAACGTCTCGGGTGTCCTTCACTGCTAACAACACACAATATAACATGAATTATTATCTAGCCAACGACACTTACCCATCTTGGTTGAACCTCATTATATCAATGCATACGTCCACTGACGAGAAACAAGCTCGCTTCAAGGTTATGCAAGAAGCGGCACACAAGGACGTCGAATGAGCATTCAAAGTACTTCAATCTCGGTGAGCAATCGTCAAAGGTTCGACGCGCCTTTAATTTCATGAAAATTTAAAAATATTATATATGCTTGCATTATTATGCACAACATGATTATTGAAGACGATGGTCCACAAATGACTAATTGGTCCCCGGCATATATAAATAGAGAGAGAGACCGCAAGGTATTTTTTGTAATCAATCCTTATATAATTCACGTACCAATTTACAACAAGACTGATTAGTCCTTTTAAATTCCATTCATTATTTTTCATTGTATATTTTTGTTTCTTTAGTGTGTTATTTTTTATGGAGTACATATGTAACCGCTTCCCTATTTGATGTACACAAATTAATGTATTTCTTATTGTTTCGATAATATGATATAATGTTATACAAGCATACAAATTATTATAATTTTTTATACACGTACTGTTATATAAATATGCAAATTATTATATTTTTTATTTTTTATTATTTATCTTATTATTATTTTGTATAAATTATATGTTAAAATCTTTGATAATCTATAAATATTAGTTGAAAAAAGTGAAATTAATAAACATTTGTTTTTGCTGTGAATAGAGGAGCGGTTCTCAGTATCTTTCACTAAAATTTGAGGATATATAAGAAATAAAATTTGTCTAAAATAAAGATCTTACACCTTATATTTACTAAGACGGGCATAAGAAAGTTTATTTTAAGTAAGGACAATAATTGCATCATCCTTCCTATATCCTGCCTAAATCTGGGTTTCTAGAAATGTAAAGCTAAGTATTTGTAGGCAAAGGAGATTTTAAGAGGATATTTGACTAAAACTTATTTTAAAGAGTTATAAATTTTAATATATTAGAAGCTCTTGCAAAAGCTTATAAGATGTTATATTCTAAGAGTTTATAAATTGTCAAAGTGTTTGGATTAATGGACTCATAAACTCTTTAAATAATGACAAAAAATGACATTACTCATTTTGTAACAATTATCTATTTTTTTAATAATTGTATTAACAAAATATTGAATAGTTATTTATATAATTTTATTGTAGCTAATAAGTTAATGACAAAATAAGTTGAAGTAAATCTACTTATTTTTTGAATAATTTATAAATTCCAAAAACTTATTTTTACAACTTATAAACGTTTAAAAACTTTAAATTGTAAAACACTTTCGGTGAGCTTATAAACTTATAAACAACTTATAAGATATTATAAATTATTTTAAAAAACTTAAAAACTCAGTGAAACAGAGTTTTGGGAGGGAATTCTTACTTAGCTACATTTACTGCTACTTAATTATATAGTGCTGTATGTGCTCCTACAACACAAAATTCCAAATGCTAAAATTTTGCTATTTTTGTCCATAAAAATATCACTGCTAAATTAACTGTGAAGTATACAATTATACTCAAAATGTACATAAAAATAGTTTAGTTGTTAAAGTAAGTGAAACTTGAAATCGATACACAATTTAATTTAAAATAATGTATTAAGTGTGATTCAAATTTTACTAACTATACACAACTTAATTTATAACAATATATTAAGTGGGATCAAACTCCATTCACTACACTTCCCTATTAAATTCATAACACATTATTAAAACTCGTATCGACTCAAAATATAAATTATTTTAGCGGACGAAAGGAGTACTAATATAGGTATATTAGTATATTGAAATATAATATTACCCCACATGTTCTGACCACGATTTCTTATTGGTCGCACTTTCGCAAAATGAAAAAAAATTACCTTGAAATATAAACTCTTATTTTTTTTTAAAAAAAAATACAATAATTTACTTTCTTAATATTCATGTTCAACCCCTTGTCTTTTAACAAAACTGAGTATATCTCAACTCCCAAATCACAAAGTCCATATTACCTTCATGAATATAATACTAATGTATTCTTGAGACAGATAGCGCTTATTAATTATTGTAAGACCAGACTATATTATAAAAAGAAATATAAATTAATTTTTGAAACACTACTGCATGCATGTGTCTAACAATTCACATTTCTATCTATTTTGAACTTGATCACCACACTAAAAAGGGACATGGTGCATAATTTTGATGGATTATTTTTTTATTTAATATAGCAACATGTTAATAACGCATACAAGAAAATACAATAAGAGGTGGAGGAAACTTTATTCCAATGAGATATTGGCAAGGTACAATCGCTTCACCGTCTGTTATGATTACAATTTAACATGTTCGTGATTGATATAACAATGTCACGTAATATCATATAATTAAATATATAAGTTAATATATTAAATAATATTAAATTATATCATAATTAATAAATTATAGTTAAAAAATCAGAACTAATTTTTAAAATTTTTTTTAATATTTATCTAGAGAATTTGATATATTAAGTTTTTCTTATTTTTTTTCTCTATTTTCCTGTAGTATATGCTTCTATCCCTGTATAGACAGATAGATTTGATAGTCTTAGGATGATATAGCAAGGCCTAGCTAGGTTATCTTTTTTATGATGTCAACCAATAAATCTTAGTATATTCAAAAATGGTCACAATTACACAATCTCGATAAGAAAAACTATATAGTTAATTAATATACGTTGATATAGGCCGTAGCCTGTAAATGTGACTCTTATATACAGTCCGGTAGCTAGCTATTTCTTCAAGCTTTTAATATTTATGAATTATGATTGCACATGATTTTTATGTGTATGTGGTTTTGCAAGAGGATGGGTTTTGTATTTTTTTAATATTGGAATTTTTGTAAAAAGCAATAATTGAGTGTATTGACGGTGTGCATATATCAAAATTATATACTCCATCCGTCTCACTTCATTAGACGCATTTTTCTTATTGAGACGTCCAACTCAATTAGACACATTTCTATTTTTGGCAAGTTTTAAAGCACAACTCTCTCCTCAAAAGTTATCATAACTAAATATTTGTATACGTACAAAAAACAAATGCATCTAATGAAGTGGGACGGAAGTTGTACTTTTTCAAACGAGCAGTTGCACTTAGAGCATCCTCAATGCAAGAATTCGGGACGAAGCAAGCTGTCTAGAAGCTCAAACTTGGGTAGGAGCTTTTGTGGAGTTACGAAACTCATAAATCAGAATCTTAAACGAGAATTTGGGCACGCACTAAGGAGACCTGTTGGGAGTTGTATTAGGGAGTGTGGGTCTCTCGTGCGGGGATAGGTTCACCCTCCATTTATAATTTTTTTTATGTGTAAGATTTGTTTTTAATTTTCTATTTCATTTTTTAATTATATACGAGAGTTTCGATTTCGATTGTCATCATTGTACATGTTTTCATGAAACTCTCAAAATATGATGGGTCATACGAAAAATTTACTAAAAATTCTCTTCTCGTCTACCAAAATGACATTTTGCCATTTTTGGACATTCACGAAAATGGTTTACATTTGAAACCTTTTATTTATAGTAAATGGACCTCACCACTAACTACACACAATCCAATTTAAAATAATATATCAAGTGAAACTCAAACTCCACTAACTATACATTTCTATTAAAATCAACATATATTATTTAAACCTGTGTTGGGTCAAAGTGTAAGTCATTTTCATGAATGGAGTGAGTAAAAAAAACAATGAGAATTCTTATCTTGAGAACCTACATTGAGGTTGTTCTTATGTCTACTGATTTTTTAAAATATGCATGATGCACATATATATCCTTGTATATATGTAGATTTAATTTGATTGTACTATACTTTAGTTACAAATTTATAGAACCACTCCCTAATTTTACAAAAAATATAATAGAGTTATTCTCTCTGCCTACAAAAAAAATGCACACTTTATTTTTAATAATTATTGTCATATTGTTGGACATTCATTTCACTTTTAACATAATTAACTTATTTATTAATCAATTATTAATTTTTCTTTCATTCATATACACATATTTAATGAATAAATATTGTGGGACCTTTATTCAACCGACAATACTAACTTTTATTTTATTTACATACAAATATTTAATTAATAAATATTGTAGAACCTTATTCTACATACACACATTCAAATCATTCGTTAAAATTTGTGTTAAATGTAAATGTGCATATTTTTTCATAGACGAAGATAGTGTTAATTAAATCAAGCGCTCATATATTCCTCACGCTAGTAGTTACTGTTACTATATTTTATAATAGTTTATCAACACACCGAAGAAAAAAAATATTTTGTTTATTACAATAAAAATTTGATAATAAAGTGTAAAGTGATACTACAAAAAAATATTTTATTGTAACGGCATAGTGACGAAATAATTTTTTGTTTCTAAATTTTAATGAATTAACAACAGATTGTTATAAAATTGTTGTTCAATTTTTAATAACGGAATAATCCGTTATTAAAAATTTTAATAACGGAATTTTCCGTTATTAAAATTGAAGAAACTATTTTAGAAAATGGAAATTCCGTTACAATTCTGTTGTTAATTTTTTTAGCAACTATCGATATTACTGCGAACAAATTCGTTACTAACATTTTTAGTAATGAAATTTCTTGTTTTAGTAACGGAATCATTGCTAAATTAAATTTTTTTTTAGCACGAGAGCTATATAAATTAAGTAAAAATGACACATTACAAACTTTGAAAAAAGTTGAGTTAAAGATGACATACTTTTGCAAGACAATATACACCCATACTACTAATTATTATCCGGTTTATTATTTCAAAAATAAACTATATAAGTTGACGAATTTGATGAGGTTTGAGAGTGGATCAAACAATGTTGCTAAAAATGTACATCCCGATTAGTTAGGTGTGCAAAACTATCATTATATAATGGAGGCGTTTAATTTAAATTGAGGTAAACACAATTCACAAAAACATTGTATTATTAGAATAATAGTTGAGTGCTCAATATTCAAATTCTTGATAAAACTACTTATTGTCTATTAAATGCTCATAAAATTAATTTCATAATGCCTCTGTCCTATTTTCTTTTATTTTCTTTTATGAACTAGTAATTAATATAAATCGATTTTGGCGTTCGTATAGACTATAGAGTACAGAATCTGGCCCTCTCATTACTGATATTAATTCAAGTGATCAAATAAATGAAATAAAAATATAGTCTGTGATAGGATAGAGCCCAGCAGCTAGGCCCAAAAGCCCAGAAGTCCAGTTACTGCGGCCCATTTGATATAAACCGCCTATGTTATCTATAAATAGCTAGATTAAAGCTAGATTAGATGGATTCACACACTCTGTAACTTAGCTCTCAAGCACTCCATAATAAAAGCTCTCCTCTCTCCGTGGACGTAGATCTCATTAAAGATCGAACCACGTAAATCTCGTGTTCATTTTACTTCCTCTTTTACCATCGCAAATCACTCTAAAAATTGGTGATCGAACACTGGCGCCGTCTGTGGGAAACGTTATAAATTTTGTGAGAAACGTTATAAATTTTGTGAAATCGATCAACGTTTTTCGAGTAAAAATACGATGGTGAAATTATAGGAAAACAGAAGATGCAGATTGAGCTTCGTTAGCTATGGTTGGAGAAGTGCCAAAGTGCCAAACTCCTGACGAGGTCACCTCGTCATCACCCCGTCACCTCGGCACAGCAGCCCAGAG
>JAPKLX010000008.1:3607156-3643516 GCA_026898415.1 Leonotis leonurus
ACCCCGTCACCTCGGCACAGCAGCCCAGAGGTCACCTCGTCATCACCTCGTCACCTCGGCACAGCAGCCCAGAAGTCACTTCGTCACCTCGGCACAGCAGCCCAGAAGTCACTTCGTCACTTAGGCTTTAACTTCGTCCTTAGACGAAGTAGCCACTTGATAGCCTAAACTTCGTCCTTAGACGAAGTGGCTACTCGAAGGCTTAAACTTCGTCCTTAGACGAAGTAGCCACTTGAAAGCCAAAACTTCGTCCTTAGACGAAGTGGCTACTTCAAAGCCAAAACTTCGTCCTTAGACGAAGTGGCTCGTTAAAAGCCAAAACTTCGTCCTTAGATGAAGTGGCTGTTTAAAAGCCCAAACTTCGTCCTTAGACGAAGTGGCAAAGCCAAAACTTCGTCCTTAGACGAAGTGGCTTTTTAAAAGCCCAAACTTCGTCCTTAGACGAAGTGGCAAAGCCAAAACTTCGTCCTTAGACAAAGTGGCTGTTTAAAAGCCCAAACTTCGTCCTTAGACGAAGTGGCAAAGCCAAAACTTCGTCCTTAGACGAAGTGGCTTTTTAAAAGCCCCAACTTCGCCCTTAGACGAAGTGGCAAAGCCAAAACTTCATCCTTAGACGAAGTGGCTACTTAGGCTTTAACTTCGTCCTTAGACGAAGTAGCCACTTGACAGCCTTAACTTCGTCCTTAGACGAAGTGGCTACTCGTACTTCGACCTCGTCTACAGAAGGAAGCTCGGCAATCACATCGACCTCGTCAAGATCTTCACCTCGTCGATGATCTTCTTTTAGGGGGGGATGTGATAGGATAGAGCCCAGCAGCTAGGCCCAAAAGCCCAGAAGCCCAGTTACTGCGGCCCATTTGATATAAACCGCCTATGTTATTGATTGGATATAGCCCGTTGATAAGGCCCAACTACTTTGGCGGCCCAGCCCAAGAGCAGCTCGGCCCATAAGCCCAGCACCTCGGCCCACCTGTTATAAATCGCCTCTAAATTATCTATAAATAGTCCCTCAAAGCTAGATTAAAGGACACATTCTGTAATTTTTACTCGAAATCATAATATAACAGCTCTCCTCACCGTGGACGTAGACTTCATTAAAAGTCGAACCACGTAAATCTCTTGTCATTACTTTCTAACCAACTCTTAATCTCACTTCGAAAAATTAAGATCGAACACTGGCGCCGTCTGTGGGAAACGAAGTAAATTTTTGTGAGTTCGATCCAAATTTCTGAAGTGAAAACATCATGGTTAGATCCACCCGCTCTACTGCTATTGCCGCTGCAGCTAAGGGAAAGCACAACCAGACCGAGCTACCTAGTAATCCACCTCGTACATCTATTAACGAGGGGGATGAACAACATGCCCGATCTGGCAGACAACCCACAAACCGCCGAACTCCCGAAGGCCATGTGGAAGACGTCCTTTCCCACCGAGCTAGCGACTCCATTAGCAGTGGTCGTCAGCGAGGGAATACCGAACTACAACCTCTGCTCGGAGATGCGCTCAAAGCATACCTAGATCTTCACGAACAAGACTTCCTCAAATTTGCCGAACAACATCGGCAACAAGATCGGAACGAAAACAGAGCAGGACCGTCCCGACAACCACCTCGTCCCTCGAACCAGATTGTCGAAAGAAGAAATGACGAGGTCCCCCGAAGACAGCATGATCGCCGAGGAAACATTGCCTCGCCTCGGCGAGGTTCAACTTCACCTCGTCTAAACGTCAGCCCCTCTCGACGTGACGAGGAGTACTGTAGAGAGAGGATGTCACCTCGTCGAAACGTCGATCCTCACCGACGTGACGAGGACGACCACAGAGAGGGAAGATTCACTGTTTACAGCAGAATCGTTACCCCCTTTACCAACAAAATCCTCTACACTCCACTCCCATCAACATATAGGGTCCCACCTATCAAATCCTATAATGGTACCTGTGACCCGAGCAACTTTTTGTCACAGTACCAATACAACATGTTGAACCAGGGATTGGCCGAGGACGTATATATGTGCAAAGTCTTCCCCGAACTGCTGGTGGACAATGCACGAAAATGGTTCAACAACCTCCCGCGCTGCAGCATAGGGTCGTATGCCGACCTTCTGGATGCCTTCGAGCGGCGTTTCTTCCAGAAAGCCGAAGCAAAAATCAGTTTGGCTCAACTCCTTACCTTGAGACAAGGACGAGGAGAATCAATCAGTGACTTTTTGGCTAGGTTTTACAATGAAAGCCTCAAGGTCGATCGTCTATCCGACGACGTCCTCATCTCGGCATTCCAAAATGCCATTCACTCCGGCACTCTCTTCAGGGAGCTCGTAAAAGAGTGCCCCCAAACCTCTAAACAACTGTGGAGGATTGTTGATACATTCGCCGAAGCGGATGAGGCCGACAGGAAGAAGCGAGCTATTGACCGACCTGAAGGTCAAGATAAGAAAAGAAGGGAGGAACGAGTTGACCACGGGCAAACCCGACGAGGTGCCCTTGAGAGAATCCAACGAGGTCCGCTAGCATCTCGTCTTGGACCTCGGCCTAGTCAAGAACAAGATCGGTTCGCTCCACTGAGCAAACCTCGAACAGAAATTTACGAGCTCCACACGAACTTGTTCCAGAGGCCTCCACCGTTATCCTGAACTGGATCAAAAAGACGGCCAAAGGACAAGTACTGCGAGTTCCATGAGGACCACGGCCATGACACCGAGGAATGCCGAAATCTCGCCTCGGAAATCAACCACCTAGTGCAAGATGGCACTCTCGGAAAATACCGAGGTCGAAATCAACAGGACACCCGACCTCGGAGCAGAGGCAAGCGAAGTAGAACTAGGGGGGAAAATTGCAAACCCCACCAAGATAAGAAACCGAGGCATGATGAAGAAGACGAGGATGAAGACCAGCCTCAGTACGATGGAGTCATCGCCGCCATCATCGGGCTACCCCAAGGTTCGACGAGGTCCTCGCTAAAAGCCGAGGCTCGGAACCAACCATCGGAAGAGCCCTCTCATAAGAGGCTCAAAAAGGACGAAGTCATTACCTTCTCTAGTGACGACCCCGTCCCTCACGCCTCGCCTCATCAAGATGCCACCATTATCGAAGCTGTGGTGGCCAACAAATTGGTGCACCGAATATTCATCGATAGTGGAGCCTCGGTAAGCGTGCTCTTCAAAAGCTGCTTCGGCAAACTTGACATTGGAGAAGCACGCCTAAAACCAGCACCCGTCCCGTTGAAGAATTTCACACAAGGGGAGACCTCGACGGATGGTATGATCTCACTCCCCGTAACGGTAGGACGAAGTCCATTATCTACTACGAAGATAATCCACTTCTTCGTCGTCAAAGCCAACTCTCCCTACAACATTATCCTAGGAAGAGATTGGCTAATAGCGACGAGAGCAATCTGCTCGGCCTACCACTTGATGATTAAAATCCCTTCAAGGAACGGAGTTATCACGCTTCGGGGAAATCAAACACAGGCCAAGGAGTGCATGCAGGTCGCACTCCGAGGTTCTGGTGTGCAACATCCCCAAGCTTAGCAATTACAGAATCCCGAAACGACGAAGTCGACCTCGCCCGCTGGAGAACCTCTTAAAGACGTCGTACTGTACGAAAACGACGTATCTAAGGTCGTCAAGGTCGGTTTCGTCGGGGGCACCAAACTCCGAAGTCAAGTTATTCAATTACTTCGGGAGTTTAGAGACATCTTCGCCTGGTCACCTCTAGATATGACAGGGGTATCACCAAGTGTCATCACCCACCACCTCAACATCGATCCCGAGGTGAAACCAGTTCGGCAAAAGCAACGAGCCTTCGCTGCCGAGAAAAATCAGGTGATACACGACGAGGTACGCCAACTACAGTGAGCCGATATTTTATTCGAGGTAAAATATCTCACGTGGTTGGCCAACCCCGTGATGGTGAAGAAGCAAGGAGGGGGATGGCGCATGTGTGTTGATTATACCGATCTCAATAAACACTGCCCTAAGGATTGTTACCCCCTCCCCAACATCGATAAGAAAGTGGAAGCCCTCGTCGGCCACGAGGTGTTTAGTTTCTTTGACCTGTACAAAAGATATCATCAAGTCCTTATGAGTACCGAGGACGCTCCGAAGACAGCCTTCGTTACAGACTTCGGTACATTCGCTTACAAGAAAATACCCTTCGGACTCAAAAACGCGGGAGCCACATATCAAAGGATGGTTGACAAAATATTCGAACTTCACATCGGCCAGATCGTTGAAGTATATGTTGACGACATCGTCGTCAAAAGCAAAGAAGTCAATACTAGCTTAAACGACCTTCAGGTCGTCTTCAAATTGCTCCGCGAGGTGAACCTGAAGTTAAACCCAGGAAAATGCACTTTCATGGTCCAGTCCGGAAAATTCCTGGGGTGCTGGGTCTCTTGCGAAGGATTAAAAGCCAATCCAGCGAAGGTTAAGGTCGTCCAAGAGATGCAAGTGCCGAAGTCAGTCCACGACGTGCACAGGTTAACGGGCTGCCTGACCGCACTCAGCCGATTCCTATCTAAAGCAGCCGAGAAGCAACTTCCATTCTTCAGAATCTTAAAGAAGGCGCCGAACTTCAAATGGAACGACGAGCACAAGTCAGCCTTCGAAAATCTAAAGAAATACCTCGGCAACTTACCCACATTGTCCGTCCCTAAGGAAGGCGAAGTTCTTTCTTTGTACCTCGCCGCCTCGGACGAGTCAATAAGCGCAGTCCTGGTACGAGAAGGACCTCGGCAATTGCCCATATACTTCATAAGCCGAGCTCTGAAAGGACCAGAGACGAGGTACCAACCCCTGGAGAAGGTCGCACTCGCCTTAGTGAATGCGGCAAGACGACTTCGACCATACTTTCAAGCTCACCCCATACAAGTATTGACCGACCTCCCACTTCGGCAAGTTCTCACGAAGCCAGAAGCTTCGGGGCGAATCGCTAAATGGGCGGTCGAACTTGGTGAACATACGATCTCCTTTGCACCTCGGCAGGCTATCAAGGGACAAGCACTAGCGGATTTCCTAGTAGAAGCAGTATTCGCCGAGCTTCCTAAGTCCACCAAACCTTCCGAGGAGAACACCGAAGAAGAAATGCGGAAGACACCCCCAGTAGATTGTTGGAAAGTTTACGTGGATGGGGCGTCGGGCAAAAAAGGAAGTGGAGCCGGAATTCTGTTCGTCAGTCCAGAAGGGAAGGAAATCCCTTATGCTCTGCGGTTAAACTTCCCGACCACAAACAACGAAGTGGAATACGAAGCTCTAATAGCCGGACTTCGCCTCGCACAAAACCTTCAACTACGAGCTATACAAGTCCACAGTGACTCCCAGATCATAGTGAGTCACGTCCTAGGCAAATACGAAGCGCGAGATGAAAGGATGAAAAAATACCTCCACAAGGTCAAAACTTTACAAGAAAGCTTCTCATACTTCGAGTTGATACGAATCCCGAGAGGCGATAACGGCCGAGCTGATGCATTAAGTAAACTCGCGTCGTCATCTATAGCCTCTCCTGTAGAAGAAGTCACAACTCGAAGTATAGATGAAGCCGAAGTGAATATTGTGGCTGATGCCGAGCCGAACTGGATAACACCACTTCGGGATTATTTAGAAAGAGGCGAACTCCCTACTGATAAAATTGAAGCTCGGAAGCTTCAGAGCAAATCAGTCAAGTATGTTCTAGATCAGGGAGTATTATACAGAAAATCATATCTTCAACCTCTTCTAAGGTGCGCGGGACCCAACCAAGCGAACTACATATTACGCGAAGTGCACGAAGGATCCTGTGGCAGTCACATCGGAGCTCGGGCTTTAAACAGAAAGATCATGAGATGGGGATACTACTGGCCGACCATGTTACAAGACGCGGTCGACCTCGTTAAAAAGTGTCCGAAGTGCCAGCTCCATGCAACTGTGACGAGGTTACCTCAAACCGAGCTAACCAGCATGCAAAGCCCCTGGCCCTTCATACAATGGGGGATAGACATCGTTGGTCCGTTTGAGCAAGCCCCTGGCCAACTACGATTCCTAATAGTAGCCATCGACTACTTTACGAAGTGGGTAGAGGCCGAGCCTCTAGCAAAAATTACGAGCAAAAAAGCCCTCAATTTCGTCTAGAAAAACGTAGTCTGTCGCTTCGGCATACCTCGCGTCCTCGTCTCGGATAATGGAACTCAATTCACGGATAAGGCGTTTAGAGAATGGTGTGACGAACTCAACATCCAGCAGAAATTCACCTCGGTAGCCCACCCTCAGGCGAATGGCCAGACCGAAGTCACGAATCGGACAATAGTCAAAGGTTTAAAGACTCGCCTCGACAAAGCCAAAGGAGATTGGGCCGAAAACTTACCCCAAGTCTTATGGTCCTACCGAACTACTCCTCGGACATCCAATGGAGAGACACCATACAGCCTCGTCTACGGAACCGAGGCAGTAATCCCAGTAGAGATCGGTTTGCCGAGCCCCCGAACTATAAACTTCACGACCGATACCAACGAAGAAGGTCTCCGAACTAATTTGGACCTGTTGGAAGAAAAGCGAGAATGAGCCTATATACAAGAAGCTCGATACAAACAGCAAGTAGCTCGGTATTATAACAACCGAGTGAAGCATCGACAGTTTCAAATAGGCGACCTTGTTCTCAGAAACAATGAAGTTAGTAAGGCAGAGAAGCTCGGTAAACTAGAAGCAACCTAGGAAAGTCCCTATCAAATCCAAGATGTCCTCGGCAAAGGGTCATACAAGCTCGTCCACATATCTGGCAAGCCAGTACCCCGAACTTGGCATGTTTCTCACTTGAAGAAATATTACTCGTAATTTAAACAGTTCGGATTTTATTTCTTTTATAGTGTCCAACTTAAGCTAAAAACTCCAAATTTGGAGTAGCCTCTAGGGAGACCACTCCTATCGATAAATTCGACAAACAAGGAACTAGAAAGCCTAAACTTCGTCCTTAGACGAAGTGGCGGATTCAAAGCCTAAACTTCGTCCTTAGAGGAAGTAGCTACTCGAAGTACACCAAAGGAGACTCATCCAAACTTCGACCTCGTCTGCAGAGAGAAGTTCGGCATGAGACGAAGTAATTCCGAAGTGCACACCAGTCATCACAAATATCTTGAAGCAAACTTGATTGTACAAATTAAGCAAAGCTTAGAAAAGTAATGACGATAAAAAATTGTATTTTATTTCACAAAGAATACATATTACAATCAAGATGGAGGATCCGAGCCCGGAGACCTACTACTAAAATTGAGGTACTTCTCCACGAAGCCCAGACCCGAGCTCGAGTTGGCGCCATGACCGAGCACTGAATCCAAAAAGGCCATCCCCTCACCACGGCCAAAACCTCCTCGGCCCCGGCCTGGAGGTGCAGATCGACCTCGACCTCGACCGCCTGAAGTGCGTCGCCCTCCACCTCGGGACATGATGGCAAGAGTCTCTTCCCGAGTTCGACCCAAAGTAAGGGGAGGCGCACCAGCCGAACTCCCTTCCAACCGACCCGAAGGAGAAGCCTCGAGTGAAGCCTTCTTAGACTCGATCCACCTCTTCAGCCTTGGATTCCTCTTCAAAACGACCTTATACATGGATCCGAGCTTGAGAAGCGCCTCTTCCTGTTCACGAACTTGCCAGGAGTCATTGCCGTACTTCTCTATGTACTTCTTCGTACGAGCTCGAACCTCTTTTATTTGTGTATGGACCTCGTATATGGTCAGGCCACCACTTCTATGTATACGGTCTTCGTACTCTTCATGCTCCTCGGCTACAGCCTTGAAAGTCTGAAGGTCGTCCTTGACCTGCTTGAACTTATCCTCCAGCTCCAAAAACCTCGCGTGCTCTTCGTCCAGCTTCTCCTGGGCCGACCGAAGCTTCGCCTCTAGCTCGGTCTCGATGTTGGCAGCTCGGCTTTTCCAACACGCGGCCGCGACTTCGGCAGCTTCGGCAGCCCGACGAAGCTCATTTATTTCTTGTTCAGGCAGCGAGGTAGGAGAGAAGTCAAAAGCAGACTACAAAAACAAAAGGTAGATAGTTCAGCAAGAGGCACAATTTAAACAAAAAGTATTTTATATACTTGGGTAAAAAGCGCCTCCCTAACGGAGACGTGATACAAGCTAAAAAAAAAAAAAACTATTGCGCCTCGTCCCCACCGACCTCGGGCCCTGCATCGCCGCCCTCAGCTCCTCCCTCCGCGGCGTCAGCAGCCGGCCTCCTGGCTAGATCGGCGATGACTGCTTCAAGATTGTCATCCCGATCCACAGGGCAGCCCCGAACTACCTGCTCGGACAGCAGGGTATTCTGCTGCGCGAGCCTCTCCACCACCGGGATGGCCGCGGTGCACTCTACGAGCACCTCCGCGTACTCCCGCAGCATCTCTTCCTTGGTCACCTCTTCATACCCGTACTTGACTTTGTCAAGCTCGGGGTAATCTTTGGCAACCAGGTCAAGCGCTGCCGAAGTAATCGGCGCACTCATAGCGCTCACCAGCTGCGCCGCCACGGTGCCGAAATGCTTGGAGTGGAAGATCCACTCAGCAAGCGCTCGCAGCACGCCGCCCTGCTCGGCCGCCGCCCCGGCCATCCTCTCCCTCTCCTCGGCCAGCTCGCCCCTCAGCCTCCCCGCCTCGGCCTCCAGCTCGGCCACCCTCCTCTCCGCCGCCAAAAGCTCCGTCAGGGTCCTCGCCTCCTGCCCCTCCGCCCTCGCCGCCTCGGCCCTCGCCTTCTCGAGCTCGGCGTTTAGGGCCCTGAACTGCTCGACTCCGCCGATGACGAAATGCGAGAGGGCGCTCAGCCCGTCCAGAACCATATCCGCCTCCTGCACAAAATATATCAGTACAAGAGAGAATTAAAGATAAAAATAGAGCCGAACTGTTTACACTCACCTCAGGAAACGGGGCCCTTTGAGCCGACCCCGACCCGGAAGCCCGAGCTTCCGGGCCCGGGCCCTTTACCACCTCCCTCCGAGGTGACGCCAGATCAATTACGGGTGGAGTCACCTCGGTCTCCACCCTCTCCTCCCTCTCCCGGCGCGGCGTCGCCTCGGTTCTCGGCCTCTTCTTCCTCCTCAGCGCTGCTTGCAAAACTTCGGGATCCACTGCAGAAGTAAAGCAAAACATTAAAATCTAGTTCGGGGAAACGAGGTCAGACAACACAACACAAAACCTCACCCGGATCCACGTCGGCGACAGCGTCACATGGGCTCAGCCTCGGCATATTTCCTCTTAACTGTGCCGAGGTCCGCCAGGCTCGCCTCGACTTCGCCGACGGGATCCACCCTCAACTGCGGCCCGAACTTGGCCGAGGACCAATCGTGCCGAGGCACCCCCTCTGCTCAGCAGAAGAAGAATTTCTTCTGCCAGTTCGCCACCTTCGACGGGGTGGCCAGCTTAAATTTATTGGTGGGGGAAAGGTACACCCACCCCGTTGGCGCACGCTTCACCCTAAAGAAGCGAAGCAAAGAATCTAATGAGGCCGAGCCGCCGCGGCTACCGACCTCTATACAAAAACCGACGATCTGCTTGATCGACGGCGGTGCTAACTGCCCCAAAGGCAGCCTCCACCTCTCCAAAAAATCAACAAAAATGGGACTCAAAGGAAAACGAAGACCAAAATGCAAATAGTCTTAGTAAACAGTGAAAAAACCTACGGGCGGAGAGCTACCCCTATCCCCCGCCCGAGGACACACTAACTCCATCGACTCCGGAAATACAAAAGTCCGAGCCAGATTCACCATGTGCGATTCGCTCATGGTGGAAGAAAATTCCAACACCGCGTCCGACCCACCCAAGGGCAAAAACTCTACTTCCCTATATACAGGAGGAGAAAAAGCACGGGTAAAAACCCTAACAGAAACCCTCGCCAGAAAATTTCTATTCGGCGAGGGCAACTCTACTACCTCCAGATTCACTGGAGTACTAGAAGAAGAAGACTCAGAAAACGAAGAAGACATGACTGCAAAAAAACTTACTTGCTGAGAAGATTTGAAAGACTTTTCTCGAGCTCGAAATCAACGACAATGGCAGAAAGGTAGAAAGCTTTTTCTAGGTTTGGAAAACAGAAATAGGGATTGCAAAAGGTGGAAAGTGTTTTCTAGCTTCCAAAAGAAGCTTTTATAAACATCAAATCACCTTTTCCCAACCGCCCCTTTTTCAAAATCCCGCCTCTTCGCCTCCCCCAATCGACAAGTGACGCGTGTCACACGCCACTTTCCACGTCTTTCACCACCTCGATTACTACCTCAGCCTCGTCAACAACTTCACCTTCACCTCGACTTCGACAACTGCAAGATCTTCACCTCGTCCAGATCTTCACTTCGTCCAACACACCAACCTCGTCAAGATCTCCACCTCGGTGCCGATCTTCTTTTAAGGGGGGGGGGGATGTGATAGGATATAGCCCGTTGATAAGGCCCAACTACTTTGGCGGCCCAGCCCAAGAGCAGCTCGGCCCAGTAGCACCTCGGCCCAAGAGCAGTTCGGCCCAATAGCTCGGCCCATAAGCCCAGCACCTCGGCCCACCTGTTATAAACCGCCTCTAAATTATCTATAAATAGTCCCTCAAAGCTAGATTAAAGGACACATTCTGTAATTTTTACTCGAAATCATAATATAACAGCTCTCCTCACCGTGGACGTAGACTTCATTAAAAGTCGAACCACGTAAATCTCTTGTCATTACTTTCTAACCAACTCTTAATCTCACTTCGAAAAATTAAGATCGAACAGTTATCTATAAGTAGCTAGATTAAAGCTAGATTAGATGGATTCACACACTCTGTAACTTAGCTCTCAAGCACTCCATAATAAAAGCTCTCCTCTCTCCGTGGACGTAGATCTCATTAAAGATCGAACCACGTAAATCTCGTGTTCATTTTACTTCCTCTTTTACCATCGCAAATCACTCTAAAAATTGGTGATCGAACAGTCTGCATTTATTTAGTATAAGAAAATCGTAGTGATTATGACAAACGTAACAACCTCATTTACATTGCAAGATTTTCATTCAAATTTAATGGTTTTTTGCACGTAAGAGTGTTATTGCATAAGCATTTGAGTTAATAATACCTACATACGAAATTATATGATTTCTATCACATCTTCTCATGACTCACGAAAATATCCATATATATTCGTCATGCACCTACGTACACTAATTTCATATAATTAAAAACATTTGATTGATTAATTAATTAATTTGATATATATACATATACATATATATATATATGTATGCCTAAGCTTTGTGAGTTACAAATTTACAATAAAATTATATGTATTGAAACTAGAGTATATCAACATGAATAATGCGATTCCTTAAAAAGATATGGGTTAAATAGAAAATATAATTTTAAAATTTATATTTTCGAAGTAATTTAAACTCTAAAATTAAGATTTGTGCTGTCATAATCTTAACGTTCAAATATTATAGCTGATTTGTCCCTCAAATGGCATAAATATGTCATAAATGGAACATTATAATTTATTTAATTTAATTGTTTTTTCACCTTAAAAATTACGTTCTATAAGTAATTAAAAAAGAAAAAGAAGAAAGGAGGTAGACATCGGTATTAATGTCCTTAAACATGTGAAACAATTTTGATATAATTGTTGAATGTTTGCAAATTATGACTTTTATGTCTAAATTGCTCCGATATTAAATCCTGAATTTTATTTTGATGATATAATTGTTGAATGTTTGCAAATTATGACTTTTATGTCTAAATTGCTCCGATATTAAATCCTGAATTTTATTTTGATGATTGTAGAAGTATTTATAATGTAATACAGATATTTAAGATAAGAAATATTAATAATAACCACCGATTTAAATATATATAATAAATATAACAATTTTTGGATGTAACTACCAATATAACACTAATGATTTATGTTAATTTACATTATTTAAAATTCGCTCTTTTCTATCTTTATATTTTTTTTCTCTATCTTCTTCTTCAACAATCCTCTTCGACCGTGGACTATTGCAATTGGTCTCCACCATCACCATATCGTTGCCACCTATCCCCACCCTGGTCGTGGCCGCTACCACCACAATGATATTAAGAGTTCAAAATCAAATTTGAAAATTCGTAATATTGTACTAATTAATAATAGTATAAACAAACTATGTCGGTATGAATAGTACATATGTCGTTGAGTTCATGCTACGATGATACCTTATAAGACCAACAGTACACATAAGATTAATTAATTCGTTTTGTTGGCACAGAGACAACATTATAAGAGTAATCATAATAAAATTAAAAATTATTATTTATAATATTTACTCACTCCGTCCCACTAAGCTTGTCACAATTACCTTATTAATACGTACTACTAAATTTGAGACAATTCAAAAATGGTAAAAATTATTTCTTCAAAAAGGTGTGGATCCTACCATCTCTATCACTTTTACACTACTTTATAGACTCTTTTTAATAATCGTGGCCAAAAATTTTGTGTCATGTCTATTGGGACGGAGGATTACTATTTTAACTGATTAGTTTTTAGTTTGGCCATACTATAATTTGAACGTCAAATCTTTTAAGTTGAAGAATCAAGAGTAACCAATTTATCAATATTAATCACCACAAGCAAATACATTTAATATCTCTAATCATAAACACCTTTACAAAAGGCTAAAAATTAAAAAGTGAGCAACTCGTTGTAGTTTCGAGAATGCTGACACAATACGTACATTAACTTCGTTCAAATATTACAAAAATCTTACAACGTAGGTCCTACCTCATCTTGAATCATTTAGATTAAAAAAAAAAGGAATATATTAACACCTTATAATTAATATTAATACATACTTATTATAAATATAAATTATACAGTCTTGTTATGGTATATACACTCATCCATTAGGACCATTATTATGATGTTATCATGCTGACTGAGGCAATTAATGCTCTATGTAATTTTAATTTGGTCTTATTTTATTTAATTGCTCCAAATTACAACTATCCCTTTTAATACCTAAACTTTTTACAGATCATGAGCAACACGTAATAACTTTCAACAATTTGTACATGCTTCACTAATATTGATCCTAACCATTACAAATAAAATTATCTAGAAAATTTAGCGAAATACAAATTCTATCCATAAATTTGGAGAAAAAAGATAATTTTTAATAGTATGAAACATTCGAATACCATTTATAAATTTTTGGCTAGTTTTGAATATTAAGTCTATAAATAATAGAGAATTGTTTTTTATACAACTCGTACCTGGAATGACATGCGCATGATTCATACATTTCATAATAATAATTACTAACATTTGTGGTTATAATTTATTTTCCAATATTCTTTTGGCTTGAGTAATAAATTTAACACGACAAATAATATTATGAGTTTAGATGCTCATGAACCACTAGTATATTAGTATATAATAAGGATGACAATTTTGCCTAGTTTGATCCAAGGATATGTTCAAGTTCGACGATAATGAGTCATCCAAGTTCGACCCGATAAAGTCATCAGTCATGTTTAGATCTAAATCTTAAGTCCGATAGGTGGATTTAGACTAGTTTTTAAGTCTGACACACTCAAACACTACATGCATATTTAAAGATTTAATATTTATGATATAAATTTAAAATAACATAAATGCTATTATTTTCATTAATATATAACAATATAAATTAAGAAATATTAAATAAAATTTATATGTAAATAATTTTTAATTTATATTTTTTACTTTAAAAAATTTAATAAATGTTAAGATATATTTTAAAATAATAAAATTTAGGCTTGGACCAGCCGGACCATGGTCGAACTTGAATCTATCTATATAATCATGAATCGAACTTGGACATTGATAAGTCCAACCCATTGTCATTCATCGTAAAAGAATCTTGTTTTATTGAACTTGATTTATCTTCTACATTATCCCTTGTATTATAATCTTATTACAAAATATAGTCATTATTTTAATATGGGATTTGTTCGTAAGCCTCATATCTGAAGGCTGATCAAGGGAGTTGTTAATACATTTAAGGATCGTATAACTTCGTAGTTATTATGTATTACAAAGACCAGTCTTAATTCTTAAACTAAAACTAAACATTTTACAGGTGAGGAACGTACGCATAATAACATGAATAATAATTCTGAGACAATATATTAGCATGGTACCAAAACATTACAAATAATGTTATAAGTCAATGCTTATTTGTGTTATAAAACTTGATTTATCTGTAATTTACATACATACATAGTTAATTATATAGGCGAGCATCGATGGATCTAAGCTTGGACTATACATATATATATATTAGCCGCCTACGGCAATTATACATAAATATTAATTAAAGAGATAGTAGTAAGTATTTAAAAAGAAATAATGGAGGAGGAAGGAAACGTCGTAGAAGCAGAGACAAGAGCCATAAATCCCAACTGTAGTGTGCATGAGATTAAATAGTTTGTGATTGGGATATAAGTGCAAGTGCTACTCTATTGGTATTAATTATTTAATGATAGTCCTAGTCCAAGCTGCCAGAGTGTAATAAATTTGATTTAATCTTAATTATTCTTGAGATCATGAATGAAGACAATTGTAATTAAAGTAACCAACGGAATCTCTCCATTTCTTTTTTATTAAAAACATAAAAAAAATACACATTTCCTATCCATTCTTATATCTTAATCACACGTACGCCCAAACCTAGAGAGACAAACTCATTCTTGTAATAAAATACTCTTTACTCTCTTTAGAGAGAGATTGAAACTTGAAAGAAAGAAAGAAAGAAATACAGTGACACACACACACACCCTAACAGACCCACTCTCTCTCTTTCTGTTATATGTATAATAATATACGTATAGAGAGAGAAAATAAATTATGTCACATGGCCATGTGAACAGCTGTGTGCACCCCATCTTCATCTTCAACAAAATAATGCTCCTGGTTTTCTGTATATATACCTCTCTTACCTTCCTTAGTATGGCTTTTGAGTCCCCCCTCACTCACTTTTCACCTCTTCCTCCCTCTCTCTCTCTCTCACAAATGGGAGAAGAAGCAAAACAGCAGCTCAACTGCTGAAGAAGATAAAATAGAGCCATAATCCCACCATAAAAATCCAGTCTTTCAAGATGAAATCCGATAATCACCTCTTCCACCACCCCTTCTATACTCTCTCCCCCCACCACCGCAATTTGCTTGTCTCCGCTGCCCTCCTCCTCTTCCTATCGCTCTCTTCCGCTGCGGATAACGGCTTCGTGCGAGACTCCCAGCAGCTTATCTCCTTCAAGAACTCCCTTCCAAACCCAACCCAGCTCCCCTCATGGCAGCCCACCATATCCCCCTGCAATTTCCATGGCGTCTCCTGCAACAGCTCCAGAGTCTCCGCCGTCGACCTCTCCGACTACCACCTCGACACCGACTTCACCGCCGCCGCCACTTTCCTCCTCTCCATACAGAATCTACAGTCCCTCTCGCTGCGGAACTCCAACATCTCCGGCTCCATCGCCGCCGCCGCGCGCCTCCCCTGCTCCACCGCCCTCACCTCCCTAGATCTGTCGGCGAACGCCGTCTCCGGCCCTCTCTCCGACGCTGCCGCTCTCGCCGCCGCCTGCACCAACCTCGCCGTGCTCAACCTCTCCCGGAACTCAATCGACCCTCTCACTCAAGCGGCGCCGCGCGGAGCCGCCGTGCCGCCGCCGCTTAAAACCCTCGATCTCTCCTACAACAACATCTCCGGCGATGGTGTCGTGTCGTGGCTGCTCTCCGCCGCATTTCCAAAGCTGCAGCATCTCTCATTACAATACAATAACCTCGCCGCCGCCTTCACCGAATTCAACTTCGGAGAGCTCGCTCATTTGGATCTCACGAAGAACAACATCTCCACCAATTTCCCCAAATTCACCGACTGCTCAAGTCTAAAACACCTCGATTTCTCCTCCAATAAATTCTCCGGCGACGTCGGAAGCTCCCTCGCCGCCTGCCCGAACCTCGCCTTCCTCAACCTTACCTTTAACAAGCTCACCGGCGCCGCTCCCTCCTTGCCAGCTGGCTCCCTGCAGTACCTCTACCTCCAGCAGAACGACTTCCAAGGCCCAATTCCGGACTCCTCCATCTCCGAATTGTGCGGAACTCTTATTGAATTTGACATATCCCTCAACAATTTCACTGGAGCTTTGCCGTTGAGCCTCGCCGCATGCTCCGCCCTAAACCTTCTTGACGCCTCCAACAACAATTTCTCCGGTGAGTTGCCCGTCGACACACTTCTCAAACTCTCCAATTTGAGAACTTTGGTGCTTTCGTTCAATAATTTCGTCGGTATTTTGCCCGATTCCCTCTCAAAAATGGTGAAATTGGAGGTTTTGGATGTGAGTTCCAACAATGTTTCTGGTTTGATCCCTGGTGGTCTCTGTGATGGTGGTGGGAGCAGCTTGAGGGTGTTGTACCTTCAGAATAATATGTTCACAGGTACAATCCCACAAAGCCTGAGCAACTGTACTAACTTGGAGTCTCTTGATCTTAGCTTCAATTACTTAAGTGGCACCATTCCTTCAAGCTTAGGCTCATTAATGAAGTTGAAGGATGTGATTTTGTGGTTGAATCAGCTCAATGGTGAGATCCCTCAAGAGTTCATGTACTTGCAGAGTTTGGAGAATTTAATTCTTGATTTCAATGATTTGAGTGGCTTGATCCCTTCTAGCCTCAGCAACTGCACTAGGTTAAACTGGATTTCATTATCCAACAACCGCCTCTCCGGTGAGATTCCGCCCTCATTGGGGCAGCTGAGCAACCTTGCCATACTGAAGCTCGGTAACAACTCGTTGTCCGGTGCCATCCCCGGCGAGTTGGGTGATTGCCGAAGCTTAATTTGGCTCGATTTGAACACGAACTACCTCAATGGCACGATCCCTTCTGCTCTCTTCAAGCAATCAGGCAATATTGCCCAGGCCCTCACTGGGAAGAGCTATGTGTACATCAAGAACGACGGGAGCACGCAGTGCCATGGGGCCGGGAACCTGCTGGAGTTTGGGGGAATCAGGGCGGAGCAGCTGAACCGGATATCAACTAGGCACCCTTGCAACTTCACTAGGGTGTATAAAGGGATCACCCAGCCTACGTTCAACCACAACGGGTCGATGATCTTCCTCGACCTCTCGTATAACGTGCTTGAGGGAAGCATACCGAAGGAGCTAGGGACCATGTACTACTTGTCAATACTTAACATGGGCCACAACGATCTCTCCGGTCCCATCCCTCAGGAGCTAGGGCACTTGAAGAATGTAGCTATTCTTGATCTGTCCTACAATAGGCTTAACGGAACGATCCCACAGTCGTTGACGGGGCTCACGTTGCTGGGGGATATTGATTTGTCGAACAATAATTTGTCGGGGGTTATACCTGAATCTGCCCCATTTGATACATTCCCGGATTTCAGATTTAGTAACAACTCCGGCCTCTGCGGGTACCCTCTCCCCAAATGTGGTAGTGAGGTCGGGGCGGGAAGTGGGCAACACCCAAAGTCGCACCGAAAGCAAGCCTCACTTGCCGGAAGTGTGGCGATGGGATTGCTGTTCTCTCTGTTCTGCATATTTGGTTTGATCATTGTGGCTGTGGAGACGAACAAGAGGAGGAAGAAGAAGGAGGCGGCGCTCGAGGCCTACATGGAGAACCACTCAAACTCGGCCACGGTGCAAAGCAACTGGAAACTCAGCGCACGCGAGGCGCTGAGCATAAACCTTTCTACCTTTGAGAAGCCATTGAGGAAACTGACATTCGCGGACCTGTTAGAAGCCACCAATGGCTTCCACAATGACACCCTCATTGGCTCTGGTGGCTTCGGGGACGTGTACAAGGCGCAGCTCAAGGACGGGAACATCGTGGCGATCAAGAAGCTGATACATGTGAGCGGGCAGGGCGATAGGGAGTTCACCGCAGAGATGGAGACGATCGGGAAGATCAAGCACCGCAACCTTGTTCCGTTGCTCGGGTATTGCAAAGTAGGCGACGAGCGACTCCTTGTGTATGAGTACATGAAGTATGGGAGCCTCGAGGACGTACTGCACGATCGGAGGAAGGTGGGGATCAGCTTGAATTGGTCAGCAAGGAGGAAGATCGCCATCGGGGCCGCCCGGGGGCTTGCCTTCCTCCACCACAACTGCATACCGCACATCATTCACCGGGACATGAAGTCGAGCAACGTGCTGCTAGACGAGAACCTCGAGGCTAGAGTTTCAGATTTCGGGATGGCACGGCTTATGAGTGCCATGGACACACATTTGAGTGTGAGCACTCTGGCAGGGACCCCGGGGTACGTCCCACCTGAGTATTACCAGAGCTTCCGTTGCTCGACTAAAGGCGATGTGTATAGTTACGGAGTCGTGCTCCTAGAGCTCCTCACCGGGAGGCAGCCCACAGACTCGCCGGACTTCGGTGACAATAACCTCGTCGGGTGGGTGAAGCTGGTCGCGAGGAGTAGGGTGAGCGACGTGTTCGATCCGCGGCTGCTGAAGGAGGACCCTACGTTGGAAATCGAGCTGCTGCAGCACCTCAAAGTCGCGTGCGCCTGCTTGGATGATAGGCCGTGGAAGCGCCCGACAATCATCGATGTCATGGCCAAGTTCAAGGAGATCCAGGCGGGGTCCGCCCTCGACTCTGACTCCTCCATTGCCCTAGACGATGCTGTCTTTGCCGCGGGAGAAGGTGTGGGAATGAGCATTAAGGAAGGCAATGAGCATTTGTGAGAGACCATCAAATTCACAAAATTTTCCCAACCAAGATACTGTGCCTGTGCCTGAGATTCTTGTAAGGGTAAAACAAAATGAAGGCAAAAATCTTGTTATTACACATAAAAAAAAAGGGGAAGGATGTTGTTTTAACTTGTAACAAAATGTTGTACAGATATAGTTTGAGTTTGTTATGAATTTTCCAGTTGTTGTTCATGTCCCAATCTTTTTATCTTGTCTGAAAATACAGAATTTTTTTTCTTTCTTATTAGATTCTGATGCAGTCTTTTGAAAGGTGCTGTTAGATCTCTGACCTCATTGTGATGGTGACTATGTGTGATTTTTTGGAACTTTCTTTCTATTCCTTCTTATCTTTATCACCTTTCACCACCAGAATTGTTATGTTAATTAAACATGTTATTAAAAAATTCACTTATGTCATTATTAAAAAGATTAAAATTAGTAACTAGAAATTCAAAACTATGCAAGTCTCACATCAAATCCTTCATTCTCAGTAGGCCCTCCATGCTCATCCTTGCCAACTGTATCCTTTCCATCCATATGTATATTTCACACACACACACACATATAATATAATTTTATGGTCTTTTCTTTTTTCCCAAAACATGGTTTATTTATTTATAATATTATTTATATAATGTGTATGGTCCATCTAAAGCCTTGTAAATGGGACAATAATAATCATTCATATATCATAAGTCCTTGAGTTGCCATCATTCTTTTGTTAGGTTGATAAAAGATCAAAAAGAATAAAAAAAAAAAAAAGAGGTAATATAATTCACTTTTGAGAGCACTCATTTCTTGGATTACAAATTGTCATCATCATCATTCATACAAGTGAATCTTATACTACTACCTTAGATCACATAGTATTTAGTTTCTTAAAAGTGAAAGTAAGATGAGACTAAAAACTTGCAAGATTCACTTTTGGGAAGATACCATATGTACTACTCATTTTCTTGGAATACAATTTGTCATCATATTCCAACACTACTTTTAAGATTAGTGTGTGGTCCTTCAAAAATTTTATTCTAAGATATATTATTATAGGATTGATTATATAATTGTGTGTGTGTGTGTTTGTTTGTTTTGTGTGTGTGCGTGCGTGTGCATGCGCATGTGCACGTGTAGTCTTGCTTGAAGACTATGCAATTTGCGCAAAGCAAGGTAGGGTGCTCAATTACCAATAAAAGTGCACATTTTTACCTTAAAGTTTTCAACTTCAAACTCAAATAAAGTCCAATTCTATGTTCTATAATCACTTAATTAATTTCTACTCCTATGATTTAATACTGTTGAAACTTTCGTGTTACTTTATTATACTTGCACACTATTGAATGATAGTTTGTTATTACATCTCTCTTGAAAGAATACGATACATTGAGGAGGTATTCATTCTCTATAATACATATTTTTATGGAGAATTAAGTTTAGTATTCAAATTTATTATGGTATCAGAGCATATCTCATTCAATGATGGACAGCTACCCAATATTATTATCAATAGATGATGTTGGTTTGATTCAATATTGTTGGCACCAGATGAGATTGTGTTGAGCGGATGCGTGTGAGAGATATGTTGGTGTTGTTTTATATTGGTGGATGAGATTACTAGAACCAAGTTTATAGTGAAGTATCCCATTAACTAACAAAACATTTTTATGAAAAATGGAATATCCAAATTTATTAAAGATTTCACAAATTTTATAATAAAAATGTTAGATGAATATGTTTGAGTAGAGAAAAAGTTGAATTTTTTTAATAAATGAAGAGTAAATTTTGAATTCAAATTTTTATATAATAATTTGTCCGTTTCACTAAAAGTGGCCACGTTTGACTAAATCTGTGGAATGTTTTTAGTCAAACTTGAACACTTTTATTGGGATAGAAGAAATATTAATTGAGAATTAAAGTTGGGATAGAGGAAATATTAATTAACAATTAAAGAAAATTTGTTTTGATGCAGAAACATTTTTTAGTTATATATTGATTGATATAGGAAAATGCAAAACCCCACCAAAAAGGGCGGGAAGAAGGATATTGGAAATTTCATGCACACATTGGAAAAGTATATATTTTTCAGTTTGCAGATTATTTAAATACTTATTGATTTAAAATATGCTCACAAGTGTTCAATTCCAAGAGTGGACCATGAATAAAATATAGTCCAATCATCTCATAGTTTCAATGCATGCATCAAGGCATACACTATTCTATCCTTATTAATGCCTGCCCACTTGGTTTCAAGATTTGTCCTCATCTCTCATCAACACATTTCATTTACCAGTCATTTTTGTGTTGCTGTTTTATTTTCAGGTCACAACTCAAAATTGTTGAAATGATACTAAACTTTACCTTACTATTTATTATGTGATATCATTTATATTTTAAAGTAAATAATTATGGGATAAATCCTAATAGAAATTTCAGATGTAGCATTGTCACATTATTATACGACTCATTATAAGTTTTAGATTTTAGGTTTTTTTATTATTGTATATTAAATAATATTAAACTACATGTTAATCAATAAATTTTAATGAAAAAAATGAGAATTATCATTCGCAAAAATATTAACTCCGCCCTCTATAGGCGGAGGAGCATTTTCGTCATTATGAAATAAATAAAATAGTGTGAAAATAAATCAATTAATTATTTTGAATATAACTCATTCAATCGAAAAACTATCATAATTAACAAAAATCGAGATTATAAATTTTTATATATTTTGCTTCACTTGTACACAACCAAACAATTTTACAAGAAAACTGTGCTAACTAATTTAATGTGGACACCAAAATTAAACATCTTCCTGCATATACAGCTGTGCCTGTTCTTCATCTCTCCAACTCCACAAATTAAATAATTGCACTTTGTTCCCTTAATTAGCTTGCATTCTTGATTTTAAATTATCCACTTGTTTTAATTAATTATTAATTTCAATTTCCATAGTGACACAAATACACGCTAATTACATCTCAGATCCCAAAAGGAAAAAAATAAAAATAATTAATGTCATAATAATTAATTTAAAGCCAACCAGACAAATCTCCCACCAAACCGGTACTTAGTTTGCAAATTAATACAACTATTAAAAAAAATAACTGTTTTTTAATAGTTCCATACATGTGAGTTGCAATTTAATGCATCTATCTATTATTATCTGTCATTTGATCAGAGAAGTATGTGGCATACGGCTGTCCTAATTTACGTACAAAATTAGTACTACCAATTATATAATTTATATATATCTATATATTATGTATATTTACTTATTAATTAATTGTTCCTTAAAATTTTAATTAATTGATTGATTATGAAATTTAAGTCCTTAATCATGTTCGAGTTGTTCCTTAACTGTTTCCACTTATGTATGACAAAACTTGCATGAGAAAAGTCTCGTGCACTCAATAGATTAAACAAAACAAAAGGGACAGTGGGTGTTTGATTTATTTAATTATTTATTAATTATTATTGGTGTCAATTTTCATTGGAGTATATATAATAGTTTTTCATGCACAAAAAAAAAGACTTTTGTGTACTATATTATTATCTTGTGCATGCTTCTAGCAAATATGAATTTTTGGGTATATTTGAGTTTGAGAATATTGTAACCATTTTGTATAATATTCACTCGCAGAACTACATGTTTTACTACTTGTATATACAAAAATATCGTTTAGACTGTCGCGGGCGGAGGTTAATATGTTCGCAAACTATGTAGCATGCTCGTAAATAAATATTGAGTTTTTAATAAAAAGTTTATTGATTTTAACTTTTCGTTGAATATAGTATAATTTATTATCATTCAGTACAAAAAATAAAATTAATAAAAATAAAAATTATATCGACTGATATGCTGATATGATAGTACTACATCAATTGTGCGCTCATTAAGTTGTCTTCACCGCGAACAGTGGAACGATCCAACTTGTACATATTGACGAATAATTAAACCTACAAGTGATGGGGAGTATTGTGATATGATATAATATATATATAGAACCGTTATACCACTAGCGGTGGACACAACTTAATGTGTCAACAAATGACAACAGATGATGTGATAATATCACGTAATGTCACATCAATATACGAATCATTATAATTTTTGTTTTGTTTTGTTTTAGTCGAAAAGTAGGAATAAGTAAAAAATTTATTAAAAATTTTATGTTTACTTACAAGATATGTCACATCGTTTCTGAATGTGTTAACGCGGGTGATCATTTTTGATATAATATAAGCATAAAGTAGAAATAAGAAATAATTAGAATAATGTGTTTGTATTATTAGTTTAGTGGTAGAAGGTTAATACTCAAAATAGTAGGTAAGGTTATAAACGAATAAGATAATTTTGGTTCGATTCGGTATTCGATTCGACATTTAATGATTCGAATTCGAATATATATATATATTATGATATTAGATTCATTAGTCTTAAATATTCAATTACATATAAATAATAAATTTATATATTTTATATTTTTATAAATATATAAAAATATATTTACATATAATTGTTTAAATGTAAAGCTTATTTTGTATATTAAAAAAATAATTTTCAACATAATTTTTAAATTTTTGTTATAGCAAAACTTCGAGGCATATCGAATTTTAAATTTAATATTTTTAAATATTATTATTTAATACATAAACAATCAAATTAAATATTCAATTCGATTTGAATATTTTAAATATTCATACTGATTTGAATTGAATACTGTAATATTTGATTCTATTCGTCAACAACCTTGAAAGAGTTATAGAGTTCATAATCGAAAAGGGTGGATTGGCCCCAAGTCTGTATTTGCGTACACATTTCTTTTCCTTGTGCAAAATTATAAAAGTTTAGAAAAAATTATGATTTGTCCCCTCATAACTTTATTAATCTGTCACAATTTTTTGCCAGCCAACATTGTCGACAGACAATGTATCTCGTCCACAAATTGATTTGTTTTGGTGATAACGAAATTAAATATGGAGCACTCTGGCTATGTAAATTCATACCTATGTGTAAGAGTGTAATAGGTCACAATTAATTACATATGATGTCTAAATTAAAACTTGACTTCTTAGAGTATTTTCAATGGGCTCGCATTTTTGGACTTTTATTAATATTTTTATAAATTTTTAGAATTTTTTTAACAGGATCCATCACTTTTTAAGAATTTTGCAAAAAAGGAAATAGTAGAAAACTTTTGATTTGGATCTTTCATATTTAATTTTAAGTTTTTTATTTATATTTTAAATATTAAAATAAATTTTAAAATATAATTAGAATTAAATCAAAATTGACATTAATTAGTAATTTAAAATTACTTTAAATAAATATTACATTAATTACAAATTTAAAAAGTAATACTTTTTTTTCTATTTGCTTTTGATTATCGAAACTCGAGTACTGATCTTGACTTTTTTCCAAGAATACAATGAATTCATCTTCCATTTTCAAAAAAAATAACATATATAATAAAAAAATTAAAGAGAGATAGTAAAAATATTGAAAAAATAGAGATGTATGAAATGTTGGAATTAGAATGTTGTATCTATATATAAAATTGGAATAAATAAAATATATAAAAATAAAAACAAAAATAGGTTGAGTTCCGGTGAGTGAGCCCCGCCGCCCACAACGTGGGATCCCGCACATAAACGAGCCCAACCTCCCAAATCTATTGCACCCCTTTCATTCGCAACTGTGACTCTTGTATATGCTCAGTCTTCCAGACAGCGAGTCCCTACTCAAAAGTCAGTACTGGAATGTACACGTTTTTCTTGAAAGAACATGAAAACCATATTTTAAATTTACGCATATTTTAAAATTTTGTCTCAAAAGTCATTATTAAGCAAGTATTTTTTTAATTTAAGAATTTGATGATATTTTTACAGTTCAAAAATTGATCACAATCAGTATCGACAAGTGCTAATAAATGGCACATAATTATAACATGCATATTATATTAAAAAGAATTCTAGATAATAGAAAAACACAATATAATTAAAATAAATAGTCGAATTCTAAATAGTCCAAAGTCCTATTGTAATTTAATGAACTGAAGAAGTAATGCCGCCTGTGGACCCTAGACATTGAGTTCGACTGTTTAGGATTGAAGCCAAATAGGAACTCAAAATGTTTTAATTTTTTATTAGTACAAATAAAAATATTAATACCATTTTCATTAAAAATTGTGTTAGTCTTTCTTTTTCGGTGAAAAATGGAGTTATGAAGAAAACATGATTATTACGTGTTCAGCTTGAAGCCATCCGAGTCTCTAGCCCTGGTGGGACCCACGCAGTACTACGAGAGGACATGCGTAACGAATTACCATCTGCCCAGATGACATCACCAAACACACGGGGTAGGGTTATGTGGGTTCAATATTAATATCATAAAATAATACTCTCTTCGTGCACTAAGTAGGTTCCCAGTCCCACATTTCCTTATCGGTGTCACGAAGTAGGTTCCCACTTTTCTTTCTATTTTTGGCAACTTTTTACTCCACTCACTACTCAACACATCATCAATAATGTGAGTCTCATTCTCCACTAACTACACACTACTCAATATATATCATCATTAATGTGGACCCCTTACTCCACTAACTACTCAATACACTTTATACATCTCCACTATCTACACAATACTCAATACACTTACACACTATCTACTAAAGTTAAACAATACATTAAACCCGTGCCCGGTTAAAGTGGGAACGTACTTGGTGGACGGAGGGAGTAACTCATTCGTCCATCAAAATTATTTACATTTTATTATTTTTGAACGTTCTCAAAAATAATTTATATTTCAAAATTTTATGGGAGTTATATGGAAAATGCCCAATTTGCTAAGCTAAAAATGAAAAATGCCCATTTTGTAACAAATATATGAAAAATGCCCAAGTTTAAGGTAAACTACCAAAATTGCCCTTAGTCAAAGATGGATTTATCTTGGTTTTTGTGAAATAATGCCAATGATTGGTAATTATTATATTTTTTTTATTTTAGTATTAATTATATATTTTACTATTTTATTTTGAATTCATATAGGAATTGAAATTAATATAGTTCAAATACAACTAAATTACATTTAATTGAGAAATTGTGTTAAAGATATTATTTTAATTTCATAATTGGAATAAACCAATCCTTTCGATTACTTAATTTAAGAATTACTTAATTGAGAAAGGTATATGGAATATAATTTAAGAATTACTTAATTATTCACTTTCTAGTATTTGGAATATATTATGATTAAATTATATATAACGTATATTGTTTTACTTATATATTGTATGTAAAAAATACCTTTCGATTTTGGATAATAATATAATATTATTCTACCGAATATCACTCATACTTACTACCTAATACCTAGTAGCTCTGCAGAATTATAAATACGAATCTTTATATAGATTTATGTATATTATGAGAAAGAATATGTGAGGAATAAGAAAAATCTAGTATTATTTTAGTATTAATTATATAAACATTAATGTTTATATATATAAAGTTTGAGTCATTGCATATGTGACTTGAAAGAAAGAACGAGAGATATAGAGAGAGAAGGAGAAGGAGAGAAGGAGAATCCACACGAAGTGCTTGTTTGGCCAACCGAAAGAGGTATTGCAAAATCTAAACTCGTAGTTTTCAAGAATAATGTGTTATGAGGTTAACGAGCTAAAACCTTGTCGTGAAAACATGCATTTTTCTAAAAATCCTGTCGTTATTTATGCAAACATGGCGTGTTTACTTTCAAACGTCCGGATTTATATATTTATATGAACTTTGACAATGGGATTTTATTGTTTTAGAATGATAATAACACGTAGAGTATATGCTCAAAAACCCCGCCGCTAAAACCTAAAGAAATATCAAAACCCTGTCGTTATTTATGCAAACATGGCGTGTTTACTTTCAAACGGCCGGATTTATATATTTATATGAACTTTGACGACGGGATTTTATTGTTTTAGAATGATAATAACACGTAGAGTACATGCTCAAAAACCTCTCCGTCAAAAACTAAAGAAATATGAAAACCCTGTCGTGATTTATACATGAATGATGTTTCTCGACCGGGTTTTATTTTCTGTAGGTAATTTCGCGACCGGGTTTTGGTATATTTATATTTTTATGACTTCCTGACTTTAAATATATGTTTCATTGTTTAGATGGACGGGTGGAGGTATATAAACGTAAAGTACAATGGTTATTGGGAAGACGATGATTACATTGGCGGTTACGAATGGTCCACTCCCATTTCCACAGATCTAGTTCAGCTTGAAGAATTGATTGTAAGATTGTTATTTGTGTGTTTTTTTTAATTAAAATGATGTTTTTTGTGTGTTTTTTAATTAGCATGATGTGTTTTTAATTAGTATGATATTTTTGAAGCTCTTTTGACGGCATGGTTTTAATGGTTTAGCATCACAATTGTACGTATAACAACATATCAAAAACCCTTCCATAAAATCCGTTCCAAAAATGAAAACCCGTCGTACACTATGAATCCCGATGTAACAACGACCGGGTTTTTTGTTTAAGAAAAGATTTCACGACCGGATTTTTTATATGTGTAAATCCAAGAAATCTCCCGATTAAAAAACCATATGATTATTATTGATAAGGACTGTTAGAAACATATGAATGTAAGTTAATAATACGACAACAATAAGTTAATAAATAACCACTAAAATAATTCATAATATGAAAAATGTTCAGTTAGTACATCGAATCAATATCATATTTCATTACAGATTGAAAAACCGTTGACTGCTATATAATCTCGATATTCACGCACTTTTTTCCCAGCTGATGCTAGCTTTGGTTTGCCACTGATAAAACGCTCAATTGTCATTAGTGCCAATGGGCCACTGTTTTGCAGATTATCTTTTTGTTTCCCTTGCTTGAATTGTCTATTCTTTGGCATGACACACATTTGCAGGGGGTCGGTTCTCATGGGAATTCCATTCTCATTGTTATACCAAAACCCTGCATCAAACAACAACTTCCAAAACAAGTCTATAATGCACCTGATGTCCTCGATCCTCTATATTTGCACATTTTCGGTATTCGTATACCAAGATGCGTCGTATAGATATGCTGTCCAATCGAGTAAGCATACTCTCACCACGACCCACTGACGGTCTAGACAACAAGGTATGATAATCTGATAGAAGAAAAAAAAACCAAATATTATCAAATAACTACATATTAAATTAACGAATTGAATAATTAAGATACTTACATCAGCAGCACCCCACCAAGGGATCGATAACACCTCCTGGTTATCATAAGTCACGTAGGCCGTCAAGTATTGAGGCATAGTGAAATCCTCAATCACTACACGCATACGAGGCGGATCTGGCACAGCTTGAACGTTTTCGTACTTCAAGTGGAGGTAGGTGTTCTGTAATGTCACCTGCATGTACAATAATATAATAATAATTTATAATTTTGGACATAATATAACACATAATAATAATAATTTCATACTTACATAAAATTCAGTAGGCAACAGTATGGTGTTTCTCAGTGAAACACCAACAGACACACCCGCTCGAGCACTCAACCTACGCCTTAGATAGAATATATAGAGATCGACATGCTACATGAAACATATTCCAAATAAAATTAGTAGTTATCAATTGATTGTAGTGTGAGCTGAATAATAATAAAAAATATACATTTAACTAACATACCTCAGCCTCGAAATACATGCATTGGTTCTGTATGTGTTCAAATTGAAGAGCCTCTAATACCAAGCCTGTTCCAGGAATTTGTGCTCTCGCATTAGATCCTCGAGCAAGATAATTGAGATATCTCATGTGGAGATCTCAAGGAATGGGAGGCAACGCATCTGAACGCCCAGCAGTGTACGGGCTTTGTAAGACTGCGGCCTCTACACGAGTTCGAGCAGGTCTGTTGGGCCTCCGATTCTCGTTCTGTTTCTGGTTCACATCTGGACCCAACCAAATTTGTAGAGGAGTGGCTACAATAGGTACGACCTCCTCAACATCACTGTCCGACCTCTCTCTATGCTCGAATGCCGAAGATCGTGGCGCCTCTACATAATCATCATATGCTCGTGAATGCCCGATCTCGTGCACCGAATGACGACCTCCAGAATATGCCGCGTGTGGCGATTGAGCTCTCGGAGGTGATGACACAGGGGGTGATGGAGCTCTCGGAGGTGATGATACATGAGGTGATGGAGATGACCTACAATGTGGATAAAATACCTGTGACGGACTACGTCGTGATCCTGAACATCGGAAACTCTCTTTCAACTCCTCGAACCATTTCTTCAGAACAGGCAAGATCCTCTTTTCGGTTTTCTTGGACGCCATCTCTGCAATCATTTCCATCTGTTGGGGGCTAATATTGGCGTACCCACTTTGTCTGCCCGATTGACCACCAGAGCTACTACTGCTGGATGATGAGGTCGGTGGTCGAACCCTCTTTCCTGTATCCCCACGCCTATGTGCTGAAGATGTAGGCCTGCTCGTGTTCGGATGATAGTCGGGTGATGGAACCTCTCTCCGACCACGAGACTGAGGTGTGACATCCAGCGATGCAACTGCCTCTAGGTTGGCCGCACGCTGTGCGCGTCGTTGTGGTTGACCACCGTGTCTCAAAGCATTATACGGTGCTGACCACATGATATTAAGGACCTGACTTCGGTCCATCGCCATCAGTGACTGAAAGTACGGAGATGCACGCTCCTCCTCGCTCGCATACATCACGATTGGCTCGATCTGCAATCAAAAAATAATTTAAACATTAACTCCAAACGAATATAAAAATTGTTTAATTAATTATTTAAAATTGAAATTTACCTCATCGAGATTAAAAAAACGGTGTATCACATCTACACCAATCCTGGATGAAAACCTCCAGCGGCAACATCTAGGTTGGGTGTCGGTATCAATCAATCTCCCTAATGTCTGATTCATCCAAGGGAAGACCTCGAGCATCCATACGTACAATGTCCATGCTGGACCGTACAAGTTGTACTTAACATTATTCCAACTGATGTTAAATAGGTAGTGTCTCATCCAAAGAAACGATATAGCCCCCCATGGGAAAAGGCTAAACACATCCAGATCATCTGCAAGCATCCATATCCAGAAATCGATCCTGACACTCGCATCAGCACCACGAAGAAATAAGAAGGCAATGAGCACGTGCGCCGCCTTCAGGTATAATTCACCTTCTGGATCGTGAATCATTCGGCTTGTGTTCGTGAAGCTCTTAAGCACACCAGCAGCTGTGATGGTATGTCTGTCACAGAAAGCAGTATAGGCCTGCACGTGCCCTATGTCATAAGTAGAGCGCGTGTCGAAATTGGAAGGTCTGAATCGTAGACCGCTAATCAAGCATAATTCTTCAACACCAAAATGATATTGACCCCCATTTACAACGAAGTGTATACCTTCGTTATCATCATCGTCTCCATAAACCATACGCGCCACCAAGTACGATAGCGCGTTCGAACTCTTCTGACCCGGCCTCCAATCAATGAAATGGCCGAAACAACCATCTCTAAACCGCTGCAATAGCGGCTCACCTCCTACAACTCTCAATGTTTGGGCAATTTGATCTAGCATTGTTTCCTTATAATATGTACTGGCTACTATGCCCGATTCCACAAGCTGAGGTCTAATGTAACGTATCTAAAATTCCAAAAACAAAGTTAATCTTAGATAATCAAATTTGAATGATACACGAAATTACAAAAATCTTAACCTATCTAAAATTCCAATAATCTTAAAAAATGGCTTAAACATAGATAATCAAATTACATTTTTCAATAATATATTAAATTCATGTATGTCCTGTATTCATTAAATTAAATGAAATGAAATTAAATTAAATACATACTAGAATTTAATATATTATTTAAAATTAAATGAGAAACGAAAACCTGGCCGTGTTTTAAAAAACCCGACCATAATATATAAAACCCGGCCAGACGGATTTTAAAAATATCGACCGGGTTTTTTAATTTACGGCCAGGTTTTTAATTTTAATCAAATATTTAGTTTTACATTTAAATAATACATTAAAGTCATTTATTTATTCAATTTATTTTCGTTCAATGCTAATTTAATTTTGAATTAAACTATTATATTATGATATTAACGTATCTAAAATTCCAAAAATTTTAAAATATTGCTTAAACATAGATAATCAAATTACAGTTTTCAATAATATATTAAGTTCATGTATGTCATGTATTCATTAAATTAAATGAAATAAATTGAATTTAATACATACTAGAATTTAATATATTATTTAAAATTAAATGAGAAACGAAAACCTGGCCGGGGTTTAAAAAACCCGATCGTAATATATAAAACCCGGCCAGACGGATTTTAAAAATATCGACCGGATTTTTTAATTTACGGCCATATTTTTAATTTTAATCAAATATTTAGTTTTACATTTAAATAATACATTAAAGTCATTTATTTATTCAATTTATTTTCGTTAAATGCTAATTTAATTTTGAATTAAACCATTATATTATGATATTAACCTATCTAAAATTACAAAAATCTTAAAATATTGCTTAAACATAGATAATCAAATTACAGTTTTCAATAATATATTAAGTTCATGTATGTCATGTATTCATTAAATTAAATTAAATTAAATACATACTACAATTTAATATATTTTTAAAAATTAAAAAAATCAATTGAAAGGTAAAGAAAAACCTGGCCGGGTTTTAAAAAACCCGACCGTAATATTTTAAACCCGGCCAACCGGGTTTTCATTTTTGCGACCAGATTTTTTAATTTAATCATAGTTCTATTTTTCTATTTACATAATACATTAAATTATAATACAACATGCTTAAAATTTCTAATAAAGAACAAAAAAAATAGAACATGCTTTATAAATATAATAAACATCAAAATACATCATGTTTTATAAATCTAATAAGCATAAACATACAACATGCTTTATAAATCTATTAAACATAAAAATACAACATGCATGGTTTATAAATCTAATATACATAAAATTACAACATGCTTTATAAATCTAATAAATATAAAAATAAAACATGCATGGTTTATAAATCTAATAAACTTAAAAATACAACATGATTTATAAATCTCTAATAAATATAAAAATACAACATGCTTTCTTAAAGAAATTTAAAGCTTAAAAAAAAAACTAACATTTTGGTCCATATTGATAGTTCTATGTTGCTCTGTTACCCGTCGATCCGTACGCCGTCGTTCAGATATTTGCTACAATATATTTAGTTCAAACAAAAAATTAATATAGCAATTTACTTTAAAAATAAAATTTAAATAAAACATAAGATTAAAATTAGCAATACCTTGGTTAAAATTTAAATAAAACACAAGCTGCTCTCTCTCGCCTCTGCTCTCTCTCGCCTCACACTCTTTTTTTTTTCCCAAGCTGCTCTCTCTCCCTCACAACTCACGCATAAATCCCCCCACACAACACCTCCACCCCTTTATATTAAACTCTTCAAACCCTTAGTCAAAGTCCCCTTATTATTGTCTTGAAAATATGCATGGCACGGTGCACCACTTTTCCCGACACCCACACAAGTCCCATCCAGGTTCCACTTTTTGCAGGTGGGTGTTTTATTGTTTGTTTTATTTGCACTGTAGTTACCAGTTTTGTGTCAGTCAAGTAGTGATCGAGAAAGCCCAGCTCCCTTTAAGGACAATTTAGACTTTTTTGGCATTTTCCATATACATTTTCTGTTTTGGGTACTTTTCATTTTTAGTTTACAAAAGTGGGTACTTTTCACAATTATCCCAAATTTTATTTATAGTAAGTAGACTCATTACAATCAATACACATAATTCAATTAAAAATAATTACTTCATCATCTCTAAAATTATTCTCATTAGTAACTCTCTCATGACCCAATTTTTAATTAAATTATTATTCTTTTTCACACATTCATTGATATATGTCACAATAAAAAGAAGCAAAAAATCATGACTTGAGGGTGACTAGTCTAAAAGAGAGACATTTATTTTTCACACGCAAATAAATGAGTCTTTGTTTAAGCTATAAAGTGTTGTAATAATATAAAGAAAAAAATAAAGGTGCGATTAGTGTTTACTAATTGCACACTTATTACAATTAATATATTTTATTATTTCCATTTTGGGCCTCTTCTGGAGAGAATATCTCAAAATACAATACGCCTCTTTTTAGAGATAATGGAGTGGTAATTAATTATAGTGACCAAACTCTAATTACTATACACAATTTTATTTAAAATAATATATAAAATGGGACTCAAAGTACATTAACTACATATTCTTATTAAAGTCAAAATATATTACTCCCTTCGTCCACGAAGTACTTGCGCATTTGGCTTCGACACGAGTTTTAAAGAATAATTTGTGTGTTGTGGGTGGAATAAGAGTCCCACAATATTTATTAATTAAATATATGTATATAAGTGAAAGAAAAATTAGTGAATGATTGATAAATATATTAAATATGTTATGAGTGGAATTAGGGTCTCACATTATTTATAATTAAATATGTAATGTGAGAGATTTAAAAGTTAATGGTGAGTCTAAGAAGATAATATAATTATTAAAAATAAAAGTGTGCAAGTTTTTCGTGGACGACATAAAGTGGAAAAATATGCAAGTTTTTCGTGGACGGAAGGAGTATTAAAATGCGTGTCGAGTCAAACAATAAACTATTTTGACATATGCATAGAGTACTATATATATATATATATATATATATATATATGATGTAGATCATATAGAAAGTAGTTTTAAAGTAGGAAATATGAAACAATCCTAGCCATTGAAATATATAATCTAACGGTACAGATACATTAATTTTTTATTTTTATTGCAATAAGATATTACATAATTTAGATCTTAAAGCTAATTGGGTAAATTGTACAATGAGAGAGAAAGAACGTATCAATCTACAGTCTTGTGATTTGAGATAATTAAGGAATTTAAAATCATATTTCCATAACTGAATATTGATGAATGATATTAGGAATCAGTTACGCAATTAACCATTTTAATTAGGAGAATTCCATGATGAAGATGTGCTTTGAGATTCGTATGAAGTTTCGTTGAAATCCCTCACCATCGCCGCTTTCATCAACGTCCTCACCGTCATCTCATCTCTGTCTGCTTCTTGAACAAGTGGTTGGCTTTCGGCATTCCTACGTAGACAGCGGCGGAGAAATGGCTGAAGGAAGTCTCCAACAAAGTAGGAGGAGAAATCGGCATCTGAGTTGTACCTATCAAATTTTGTATCGTGTCTGACCACTCGTTGTTGATAACGACATCCTCTACATGGACATGGGCGTCTCCGACGGCGAAGACGGCTCCCGCAAAGGCCATCTCTCATGCCAAGCGGCTTGACCTAGTTGAATTTACGTTGCACCACATATACATTTGGATTGCATTGTCATATACATGAAAATTGCATGATTATTTCATCTTTATACCGTTTAATAATATCATGTTGCACCACGCATATATGTGAATTACATTGACATATACATGTAAATTGCATTTTCATTTTATATTAATATTCAATGTTTTCGGTCCAACCAATTTATATTTTGTACATACTGCAATGCATCAATAAATATAATATAATGCATTTTGTATAGACTGCAATGCATCAATAAATATAACGTAATGCATCAGACGTTTGATTGTAAATCAACATGGCGTAAATCGGTATTGCATGCGATGAAATTTTTTTTGGTTGCGTTTCCTGATAAAAAATTTTGTAATTCGAAATTTGAGGAATTTTCAAATATTTTTATAAGATTATGTTATCCCATAAATTTCTCCAACTACCAAAATTAAATGGTAGTACAATATATATATGTCTAATGCAAATTACGTAACTTTACAATGCAACACTACATATATATCTAATGCAAATTACATGAATATACAATACAACAATAAACAAATGTCGGTTGGGGAAATTTTTCTCTTTCCTATTATAGTTCCGTAATTAATGTATCATATTAATTTTCGAATCCCATGATCTTAGGAACCGCTGGATTTTTTACCTAAATACCTTTCTTGTATTGTAATTTCACGATGCAACACGTTTTCAAACCTAATTTTCAAAAATTAAGGGATCAAACACAACCATTAAATCTATTGTAATGGAGGGACAAGATTATTTCCTATTTTTTACCATTTGACCTCTTTTTACCTGAAATCTATTGTAATGGAGGGATCAATCACAACCATTATATATATATATGTATATATGGTTTCAGGTAGAAAGTAGTAATTTGGTAAAAAAAAAAAAAATAGGAAATGATCCACACCCTAGATTACAATCAATCATACGGCTGAGATTAATTAGGCAATTTTCGCCAATTTCACTTAAAAAACGGATTGAGTTGTTCAACAGATCAACAAGGTCATTTAAGTAATTTTTGTAGTTGGCGGTTTAGGAAATTTAATTCAAAAAAAACTACTATTGCATTAATGGCGGAACACTTATGGTAACTTCCCATACCACTCAACTTGGGTTCAGACGACAATGGTGATGAGAAGTATACGACAGCCGGCTTCAGACGACAAAGACGACGATTTTGAAACTCAATAATAGTTATTCTAGTCTGATTGAGTTGTTTTTTATTGATAAATGAATTATAATACTGATATATGCATTATTGATATATACGACAATAGTGTTGCAAATTGCACATATGTTGTTTAAAAGAACTGAAAAGTATATTGAATTTTCGTATTTGTGTTTATGCGTTGTATTAGAATGTAACATGAATTGTTATTGTTATCATTATGTATACTGGTAATTGAGTTGAATTGTTATACTATTATATATGAATCGAATAAAACAGTCAAATGCATTGTTATATTCATATTAATATATTATGTGCAAGTAAGTTGAATTATAATACTATTATTAATACATTGTATAAATTACTAAAACGAATTGTAATAATCTTTTGCGAACGACCTGAAGCCATCGCTCCCGCTCCCGCCCCCTCATGGCTCTGATGCTTCGTCGCCCTCCCGATCTTCCTCAGCCTCGTCGTCAAGGGCATGAGCGACACATGACTCATCGGCGTGATTGCACAGAGGGTGGAGGGCTCCAGGTAGTCCCCGATTGCGGCGCTGCAGATCTTCAATAGCCTCTTTCAACAGCTGCTCCACCTCTCGCAGGCGGCGTTCTGCGGCTTCCGCTGTCTCCTCGGCAGTGGAAGCTACGTCAGGAGGAGGTGGGATCACGACGAGGATTCTCAATTTGAGTGGCGATTGGTCGCCGTCCTACTTCATCGTCGACGTCAGAGAATGATGATGGATAGATCTAGGTTTCTGCAAAATATTTTCTCTGTCATCCCATATATATGAACATGATCTTTAATTCCTTAATTTTCTCAATCCCACAACTGCAACAAACGTTCCTTCTCTCTCTCATTGTATATTTACTTAATTATCCTTCAAGTATTTAATTTGTAATATTTTAATGTATTAAATTCGAAATTAATTGCCATAATTTGAACCATTAGATTTTCTAAATGAATGGATGAGATTGTTTCCTATTTTATACTGAAAAAACACTTTGTATATGATCTACATCATATATATATATATATATATATATATATATATATATATATATATATA
>JAPKLX010000008.1:3643526-3655063 GCA_026898415.1 Leonotis leonurus
ATATATATATATATATATATATATATATATATATATATATATATATACATATACACACACATATAGGAAATAGATCAAATAAAAATGGTTCTGTACGAGTTAATTAAAAATAAATCTCGACTCTTGAATTATTTAGATTAATGGTGCAGATTAAAAGATAATTTTAGTATATATCTTATTTAAAATATTTCATCTCTAAAAACGGGGAATTTTTTATTCTTTTGGACTATGGTTTATTAATTATGGTATAGTTTAATTATATCCATTGGATAAAAAATATGGATGATTCAGATTTATTTTTAGTTAACTCGTACATATCTATTTTCATTATAACCATCTCCTACACACGCATATATATATATATATATATATGCAGGGGTATAAATATAATGAATTATTAAGAATATTAATTTAATTTAATTTTTTTAAGGATAAGATGTAAATGGCAGTATAGTAAATTAAGATTATTTTATACTCCCTCCGTCCCATTATTATTAACCTCTTTCATATTGAGATGAGTGTATTATTTTAATAAAAGAGGACAATAATAATGGGATAGAGGGAGTATATATTTTAAAACTCTGCATATTATGTTTGTGACTAATGTATCAATATCACATAATTTTATTTTATTTATTTTTAATATTCTATAATAAATAAATATTAAATTTTACCATAATTAATATACGTAATTAAAAGTGATAATTAATAATAAATTTAAACATAATCATGCTGAGAATATATTATATATGAGAGATGAATGAAGAAAATAATAAAGTTGGAAATAATCATGTTGTGTAGGAGAGATAAATGAGTAAAATAAGTTTTTTAGATTATTACAATTATAATCTTAATAAAAATAATTACATTTATAATCTTTAATATATTAAATAATAGATATATGTATAAAATAATCCAATAAATTATAATTGTATATAATTAACATTTAATTCTAATTAACATACAAAAATAATGTAAACATTTAAACTCTCCTACATATATATCTACATATATATAGAGGGGTGAGTTCTAATGAAAATCAACATAACTTAGGAACTCATAACAACTATAGATTTAATGTTTTTTAATGGATGAGATATAATTTAAGCAATATTGAACATTATAACTAAGAGATAAAAATATTCATAAAATAAGTAATTGGGGTGGTTAAGTAAAATTGCACAGATTGCAAATTTCTCTTAGCTTAGGTTATAATTATGTATTTTGGATTTGGATTGCCATTTTCGATTCTACACTCATAAAATATCAATTATTTGCTTTTGATGTGCAGTCTAATTGCTTAATTCACTAATAATATATGATTTTTATTAATTAAATTTATTTGCTTAAATCATTAATAATTATTTTTATATATTAATTACATTTATTTGCTTAAATCACTAATTATATTTACTTTTTATTAAATAGATTTGCTTTTTATATTACATTCATTTGCTTAAATTACTAATTATATTTTCTTTTTATTAATTACATTTGTTTTCTTAAATCACTAATTATATTTTCTTTTTATATTATATTTATTTGCTTAATTCACTCATTATATTTGCTTTTTATTAATATTAGTGTTGTTTAGTTAAATCAAATGACTACTATTATATTATTCCTTTTAAATTCAACTTGTCTGATTAAATTAATAATTATATTTGCTTAAATTACTAATACATTTGCTTATATCACTAATTTTATATGATTAAACTATCGAGGATTTTTATTATTAATTGTGTATTCTATTTGCTTAATTAACCGAATATATTTGCATAGTTTTAACACGAACTTTGCTTTTTCAAATTAGATGTGATTTCTTTTCAAAATTAATTTATTTACTTAATCTACTAACTTAAGTAAATCCAACGAGTGATTAAAAAAGATATCTAATTTATAAAGCATATAATTTTATTGTTCTTATTTATATTTAAGATATAAAAAGTGCAGTTAATGAGTGATTTAAGCAAATAACAATTCAAATGAAAATATGATTATTAATTTAAGCAAATCTTAATATTGTTCTAATCAAATATAAATTAAAAAATATATAATATTAATGGTTTCATTTAAATTTAAACAAACTCTAAAGCAAATATAATTAATAATTTAAGCAAATAAAGAAAATTCGAAAAGAAAATCTAATTAATAACATGACAAATAGAAATTATCTAGTATTTATGCATATAAATCACACTTTAAAAGCAAATAAAAATTTAATATAGTATAAAACATAAAAAAATGATTGATTCTTATTTATTAAAAGAATTAAACATGCAAAGCCCTCACTGTGTTGCACGAATTAAATATGGTATGTATAGCATGTGATACGAATTACTTATCTATGATTTAAAAACTTTGTTGGGCAAGGATCTAGGGTTAATGCTAATCAACTCGAACAACTTTGTAAATATATGAAAAATCGAAAGGAATCCCCTGTTGTATGCAAAATAAATTTTGTAGCCGAATACTAACATACTGGTAGCTGCCGATCATTTAATTGGACTTAAATTTGGAATAGATACATTTGATGATATGAATCATTTGAAAAATAAGCGTATTCGCTTTGTAGCGGATCTTGTGTATTGGTAAACCAACGTTTATATATAGATGTAGGAGAATCCATTTGGGAAATAAAAAACACTTTTACATCTGATTTGTAAGCATTGATCAATAAAATGTGTGAATAAAATTAGTTCTTAAATTACTAGTTAGGATGAGGGATGAAGTTCTCATTTCAACTCTTATGTATATATAGAGAGAGAGGTATAAGTATAAACTAGTGTGTTGCCCGTCGAAAATCGACGGAAATTATTGACGTCATAATTATTATATAATAAAATTGAATTAATTAACCAAAATGTAATAATAAAACAGATATGATAACAACAATTATCTCCTCAATGTACCAAAACATGAAGAAAGGTATACTCGCCATCATCCAGAATGATCGTCATCATCCAGATCAATTACTTCATCTTCTTTGCAAATATTTCGAACTAAGAAATACTCGCTCATTAGCAGACATTTGCAACATGACATAATTATTGATCTCATCAACCATGTCATTGGTTGGTGCCAGAATAGCTCTATTCTTGAATATTTATGGATTACACGATGCATGCATTATGTCATGGTAAGTATCATTCACTATTGATGCAATAAGGTCACCTGCATCTCGTATGAGAATATCGTCGGACAATTTGACATTAGACTCTCCATCATCAATCATGTCCCCAATAGAGTGATCTTCCGATCTTTAGTATTCATTCAACAAATTCCCCATTTTCTTCATCATCAGATTTGGACAGCCCACTCAAAAATAAAAAATAATAATTAGTATATTATAAAGTTGAGATGAGTTTATTGAGGCATGCACAATGTCATGTTGGGTGCCATTTGTGACAACTGGAAAGATCTGTCTGAAGTCGCCACCTAAGACAACAACTAAGCTGCCAAATGGTTTTTTCAGAACAATGTCCTTCAGGCGTCCTAATAACATCCCTTAGATTCATGTCTAGTGCTTCAAAACAATATCTATGGGTTATTGGTGCCTCATCCCATATAATCAGCTTTGTCATCTTAAGGAGTTCAGTGAGTTCACTTTCTGCTTTGATCTTGCTGCATGTGGAACTTTCATCGCAGTTCAGCGGTATACAAGTAGGAGTAGTGAAGCTATGCCACTCGAGGCTACAGGAAGTACGATTTGGCCTCTTCCACGTATGGCTGAGCACAATGTCTTCCAAACAAATGTCTTTCATGTTCCACCATATCCATATAGAAAGAAAATCTGCTTTGCTCATTATCAACATTCCAAATTAATTATTAGTTCCTATTTAAGAATTAATTCTCACTTGATTCATTTCCAATATATATATATATATATATATATATATATATAAATAAAGGGTCTCAAATTATAGATGTAATATAATAATATACGTATTTGTAATGCACCAATATTAAATAATAATAATAATAATAATAGATAATTATTACATAACTTTAAAGTTCCACATGAATTAGTATATTATAAAGTTGAGATGAGTTTATTGAGGCATGCACATTGTCATGTTGGGTGTCATTTGTGACAACTGGAAAGATCTGTCTGAAGTCGCCACCTAAGACAACAACTAAGCTGCCAAATGGTTTTTTCAGAACAATGTCCTTCAGGCGTCCTAATAACATCCCTTAGATTCATGTCTAGTGCTTCAAAACAATATCTATGGGTTATTGGTGCCTCATCCCATATAATCAGCTTTGTCATCTTAAGGAGTTCAGTGAGTTCACTTTCTGCTTTGATCTTGCTGCATGTGGAACTTTCATCGCAGTCCAGCGGTATACCGGTAGAAGTAGTGAAGCTATGCCACTCGAGGCTACAGGAAGTACGATTTGGCATCTTCCACGTATGGCTGAGCACAATGTCTTCCAAACAAATGTCTTTCATGTTCCACCATATCCATATAGAAAGAAAATCTGCTTTGCTCATTATCAGCATTCCAAATTAATTATTAGTTCCTATTTACGAAATAATTCTCACTTGATTCATTCCCAATATATATATATATATATATATATATATAAAGGGTCTCAAATTATAGATGTAATATAATAATATACGTATTTGTAATACACCAATATTAAATAATAATAATAATAGATAATTATTATATAACTTTAACAAATTACACATTAATAATTTAAAATACACATTTCTTCATGTGAATATCTAATTACATTATACACACATTCTTAACGTAAATATAATCATTGATTATTGAAAGAAGACGTATTGATGTAAACACATCTGTAATCTATAAATTATTGAAAGAAAATTTATATATTTTATTATATAAAATAAACATGTGGAAATTGTAAATATAATTTTCAATAATTTTAATATTTTTTCTTGGTAAGAAACTTCCAAGCTTCAAAAGGAAAATATAGGTTCCAAGTTTCAAAAAGAAAATATAATATAATAAAGACTTAATTTTTTGTATAATGTGATTAATGAAAATACAACATATATATTTAACAAAAGGAAATTGCACATCAAACGAATTAAAAAAAACATTTAAGGATCGAACCTCTTATACTATAATTTTAAATTAGATCTAATCATTGCAAAGCCTTTTTTTGGTGCTCATATCAATCCAAATAAACATAATGCAAAATCTCTAATATATATTTACAACATACATATATCCATTTATGCTTATAACATCATAGACATATATTATAAAATTAAAATAAAAAAGAATAGTTAATATGAAGAGAAATTATAAAAAAATATTCTTGTAATAGGACATGTCCCCTTCATGAGCGATTGAGTCTCGAAACGTAATTTTTTTGACTTTACTTAGAAAGGATTTCTCTTGGCTCCGTCCCGAACAAAGGAGGCATTCTGGCGGACGCATGCGTGTAGGAAGGCCGGCTCTTCAAATCCTATTTGGTATGATTAGATATGTCACTGAAATAAATCTGCTCTGTCTCTCTCTATTTTATTTTCAGATTTCAAGGATGAGCCGGTCGATCTTGAATTGCAATTGGGCCTCCCAGGACGGGAAATATCAACAATATTGATGGCGGATGCATGGAGAATTTGTTTGACATATCTTTCATAAATCTTCACAATTTTGGCTTGGAGTTTATGGGTGCTGTGACGGCTATGCCTACTTATTACACTAATTTTCTCATATCAATGGTGATTCATTTGAACTAATAAAAATAATCAAATTTGGATTGTGTGTTTTGGTAGAGGAATTCTAAAATATATAGCACAAAATATTCTTAAAATAGGAAACAAATTAATTTCTCACAATGACTTATGCCTTATAACGGTTTTATTTATATTTGTAACTGAAAATTTTAAATTCAAAACTAATTAGGTGATTGAAAATTTAAGTGTACAACTAATATATAAACCATTTAATTATGATTTCTAAAAATTGAATCGTCATTATAAAATAAAAAATTAAAACGACTACAAATAGTTTATTAGTATTCAGTAAATGCTAGTACAATTTAGATATTTGTAAGAGTTTTTAATTGTTTAAATATTTTTATTTCAATTTTAATAAAGGTAAATTGCATACTCATATTTTAATTTCGCTTTTTAATTAAGATAAATTTCATAATATGTAGACTTAAAATATAAATTGATAAATGATTAAAAATTAATATTTGCTATGAAGCCTCAATATAATGTAACGATTTTATCACTAATATTTGTTGATAAAAATAATATTTAATTATGTTTATATACACTAACAACTAACTTCTATAAATGGATAATAAAAATATATATAACTGTAAATTAGAATTACTAATATAGCTTTTCGTAATGATCATAATAAATTATTAAGGTATATAATATATATATATATATATATATATCATGCATGATTTTTTAGTAAACAATTAATTTTAGATAAAAAATCTATGATAATTATTTTATTTTTTATTAAATAGAACATCACTTATTATTAAAATATTATTTTTATGTGTTGATGAAATTCTTTTTCCATGAAGCGTTATGTAACGGTTTATTCATTAAATTAAGAATAATAAATGGTAATCCATAACCATTCTTAAGATTTATATAGATATAGATTATTCAATTTTAATTTATGATTTTTGATATTCTAAAATCCAAAAAAATGAGAAAATTACAAATTTGAAATGGAGGCATTCTAGGTGGGTTGGTTCTGATGTGACATCATTCTCTCCAAATTGTATTATAGTATAGATACCAACTAAAAAAGTGAATATGCGAATCAGTTAAATGAGAGGCTCCTAACAGAATTTAGCTGATTGCGTGTTCTTCCTTTCCTTTATTTGGGGTTTTTATATTCCAATTTATAGAAGATGTTAGATATTTTATCAGAGGATGACGTCATGTTTGTATGTGTAAATATGGTTGTGGGTAATTTGCGTTATTTCTACGATCGCTTTTAAATATCTATATCTGTTTTTTTAATAATATCTAAAAAATAATCGTAAACAAAATATTAATTACTTAAACAGAGGCTTAAATATTTATCACTGCCCAAATTATAAAATTTCAATATTAAATACAATAACCATTGTAAATTATAATATGGTATAATCCTAATTAATTAATTTTCATGATGGTGAGGTGACGATGAATATGTACTCCAACGACCTTGTCTCGTATAACATGAAATTGGATAAATTTTAATTTCATTACCGATAATTAAGTTCAATGTCAATACTGTCTAACATGATGTTTTTCATATTAATTAAGAAGATGTGGTTTAAATATCACATTGAGTTCGATCATCGTGACACTTATGGCATATTTAATCCATGCAATTTCAAAATCTATCATAATACATGTATTTAGCGATATTTAATTAAAAAACTACTAAAAGATATGTCATTAAAAAAGTTGAGGAAAACATCTAAGATTAATCGGACAATGTAGAAAGTGACTTGGTCAATTTGTTTTCATTCATGACCTAAAAATTTAAAGTTAGATACGTTGAGTCCAAATTAGATGATAATAAATTTCATTCCTCTCATTAAGTGAGAAGTGTTTTAATCCACAATTAATATACTTTATATAAAACTAGTTCGAGTCATAATTTATCCCAAACGGGTAGAATGCAGAATGCATATTTATTGCATGCTCATATTGTTAATTTCTAATGATGATAACTCTTTAATAATAATTTAGAGTCTAAAAAATACTCCCTCCGTCCCAAATCATGACACTTTTTTTTTTCCAACACGATTATTAAATAGAGTATAAAATAGTGTAAGAGTATTATCCACACTTTTTTAAAGAGATAACTATTATTTTTGGAATATGTCATTTTTAATGAGACGGTCCCAAAAGAAAATTGTGTCAAGTTTAATGGGACAACACGCAAAATATTTTAAAATCATATTAGTCAGTAATGAAAAGTGTAATTTATTTAATATGTCAATATAGTATAATATTTATATATTTAATTTACATAAAAATATTATATTAAATAAATCATAATTTTTTTACCTAATCAAATTACCGTTATATCAATATGATTCTAAAATATTTATATACAATATAATAATTTTATCAATAAATTTTTGCGGTTCAAATAGGACATACACCCCATATAACACAAGAGTGTGTGACATCCTATCTACCATATGAAATATTGTTGGAAAATAAAATTTTGAAATTTCACAAAGAGAAACTTGCAAAAAATATAAATTAGAAATGAATAAGTATGTAATAATCCAATGGGCAGAGGATGGAATGGCACGGGCAGCGCATGGGGTACCACAACCACAAGAATTATTGAAGACTTTGAGCTCGGCTGGATCTGCCCACGTGCGAAACCCCAGCACGTGGGACCACTCACTTGCATTCTTTGCTTATTCACAACTAAAATTCAATGATATATACAGAGAGTTTGTTTTAATTCCAACAAATAAATAAAAATTGTACTCGTGTTCGTGTAGACTATAGAGTTTGTTTTCCTTTTCATTTTGCTCGTTTCCTCATTTGTTGGTTAGAGTTTCATTCAGGTTTGCCTCGTGAACCACTTCTTCCTTTCACATTCTTCTCCTCACGAAAAATATGTTGCGAAAGAGTCAGACATAAATTTTAAGAAAAAATTGAATGTGATTCATTTTAGTTAATGTAATATTTAATATGTAAGGTTTAGAATTGAAAAATGTATTTATAGTGAATAATGTTTTGGTAAAATATCATTACCTTTTTTCTATTTAGATTTATTTATATTGAAATGTTATATTTAATTATGTGTTAAAAATTTATTTTGAGTATTTATTTATTTATAATCATAAAAGATATATGTATATGTTAGATATTGTTCGTAAATATTATAGCCCAATGAGCTAGCACGAAAATCAAAAGTTTAGGTAAGGGTTGTAAAGTTTTAATTCAAAAAACATCAATTTGATTTTGCTCGAATCGAATAAACCGACAATCAGAACATATTAGCCAAAAAACTAAGTAAGTGGACCGAATTAACATTCAGAATTTTCGTGGTCGGAGAGGTACTATACAAACTCGAGCCCATAAACTTAGTTCAATTAGACAACAATAGATACATGTTTGCAAGCTTATCCAACAAAACATCATGTTGCTCAAGCTTGATTCGGTAATTTTTAATCTTTATTTCATATTCCAAATTTGCATTTTGCAAAAAAAATAAAAAAGAATTAGATAGTATTTGTTTATTTTATTTCATGTCAAATTCTAAATAACTCGTGAATAATAATATTTATTTACGATTTAGGATGTAAACAAGTTTAGAAAGTCGAATACTAGTTTGTTCAAGATCGATTCATTAAGTTATGCATTTACTTGAGCTCGACTCAGGTTTTCATCTAGATGACTGAGCTTGACTCGTGACATGATCCTCCAGCCGGAGCTCATCATATATATGCTTAGTAATATGATATTCAAATTCAACCACAAATTTATCTAGTACTAGTATATATAACAGACTCACAAATATGTTCGTAAATAAGTTCGATTATACAATAATTCAAGTAATATGTTTATAAGGTTGGCGATGCAGTTTGAGTTGAATTCTTTTAGTAAAGAGGTGTCGAATTTCGAACATCATGCAACTAAGTACATGACTAAATGTGTGATTAAAATTGATGCCTCCTTCCACTTACATGAACTTGACACGTACTTTTATTAAAGAGAAACATGCAAAAATAGTTAATCGGTTGAATGTAACGTTGACTGGTCAGGGGAAATAATTTTTTTATAACAAAAGCCATAAATATTGTAATAATCTATCAAAAGAAAGCACCGGGAAGCTTGGGAGAACAAAATAGTCCTATAAAAAACTGGGAGGAGAAAAAGGAAAATAAACAAATAAATAAAAGGTTAATGAACGTGCGGGTCACGAGGGACCACGTGCTGCTTTCTCGTGGTATGGCATTGGCAACTCTCTCTCTCTATCTCTCTCTATCTCTCGCTATCTTCATATATACATATATTATGAAACCATGTAATAATCCAAGGTTTGTTTTGGAAGTTTCTCCAATAATTTCATTACTCTAATCTAAACCAAACCTTGAATACAACCCCTCACGTGCTCTTGTCTCTCCCTTCCTCTCTAAAGTCTAATGGCTACATCCAAAACACATATTTTTTTACCTAAAACAAGAAGAAGAGCCAAACAAAATAGTCATTGTAGTGAATCTTAAGCAATACTATAGTAAAAACCGTTGAAACACTTTACTTTGGGACTAAATCATGGAATATGACACATTGATACTTCATTTTGCATGGAAATCACATAGAATATATACATATATACATATATGTATATATCTTGTATTCCGTGTAAGAAATGAGTATATAGATTTTATAGAAGGTTGTGTTACATGCAATACAAAAAAATGGTAAACTTTTTGGAATCTAATTGCCACAACTTATGGGAATTTGTTTGTAAGCAATTGTTTTGCTCAAAGCCATATATGCCTCAACTTCCCTTTGCACCTTACTACTTTTGGGCTCCACAAATTGCCCCTTTAAGAGACCAATTCCATGGATTGATGGACTTACAATTTCCAAACATGTACTACTAATATTAATTAATACTATCTCTCTATCTATATATACATGACTATAACGCATAATTATTGAAATTTTCATTGCAAAATACCCTTACCCAACAATTTATAACATTATTTTACAACTAGTTCACTTACGGTTTTTAACATTTTAGTAATTATATTAAATAAATTAAAATTTATATAACCGCATCATCAATAAATTCAATTTTATATAACAATTGACTTTGAACATTAACTTTCTACGACTAAGCCAACACACAACACATACAACTCTTGACATTAAAATTAAAACCATACGACTTACGAGCACATCCTTTTAACTTACCCCTCTAGTCACAATCGAGCCTTGCAAAAAAAGAAATAGTCTTATAATCGTCTCAACAAAATAATTTTGTTTCATAAAGTACATATTACAATGACTCTGTGCAATAATAAATATCATGAACATAATAAATAAGTTGTATACATATGTCATTGAATCTACCAATGACATTATAAATAACTACTTTCTTAACATTCATGCCCATGGAGTAGAATAAGCACGAGTAATTGGGCTCTGAAAAGTTTATTAAAACGGGTTTAACTTCGAGTATTGTGGGTTTCTATATTATGTGTTATGGGCTGTATTGATAATTCAAGTAACAAGCCCATATTAAATGGATGTTCCTTTAAATTATGGGCTTCATTCGAATTATACAAATCTTTGAACAATTTGGATTGTTTGTTAAAGCAAATAATTAAACTTTTAATATGAAATGAGACGTTGGTAGTTGTTCACCCAACCCCAACCTCGTCTATACGGCGAAACCCTAATTATCAACTCAACTCCAGTAGCGTCAGCAGTGTCGCACACACACCGTCGCCGTCGTCTCTCCGGTCGGCCACCCTCTCACTTTCACTCAACCCATCGGTCGCCATATCGATCTCATCTCACACACGCGCGGCAGCGGTAGCAGCCC
>JAPKLX010000008.1:3660063-3674343 GCA_026898415.1 Leonotis leonurus
TAAAGTGATTAACGGTCAAAAATAAATTATATACTAGTTTTTTTTTTTTAAAACCACAATCAAATCAACTTATAAGTTAGTGCATAATATTTTTCTTATCTTAATTGGAAAATTGGATATTCTGGTGGGCCCAATAAGTCAACAACACCCGTGCTTTTGGGTCTAAAAAATCAAAGCCCGGCCCAATTCATAAACGGTTAGACCGAGCTAGACCAATCGGGTCGGGTCGGGCCGTTCTGGAGCTGAGACGTTTGTTCTATCGTCGTCTTGATTTACAGTTTTAGGCAAAAACTATATCGAAATCGAGGTTTACTGCTGATGTAAAAAATTGCCTTCAATGGGATACAAAGTAGCAAGAGGTTGGAAATTCGAAGGATAAACCAACACCAGTGAAGAATAGGAATTCCCGATTAATTTTCTGATTAAGATCAAAGCCTAGCAGCGAATTAGAAATATATGGCGTCATTTGGGTCTATCAAGCAAGCAATTTTCGACAAACAAGCAAGAAAGCAGTGTGATATTTTTCTTTTTTTGTTTATCTATTTTAGTTATCTCTGTTGAGACTGAATTAACATCTCTTGATTTTTGAACAAACAGGCAGTATCAGGACCATATACGAGGCCTCAACGCATTCGATCGTCACAAGAAGTTTTTGAATGATTACGGTCAGTTTCTTCGTTTTGGTTTCAAGAATATGCTGGGCTAAGGAGCATGCGTACGGTACAATTTTAGGGCTTGAGAAAATGTTTAGTCTTGGTGGCAACGTTCTTTGAACTTTGCTTCTTCTTTTTATGAATATGATGGGCATGGAATTATATCTTCCTCTTGTTCCACATTGCTGGGACTTGGTTGAAGGGTTTCTCCTAAAATTGACTAGGAGTTACTCCCCAAGTCCATAAATGCTTTTAACGTTTTGATCCGATACGTGTTTTAATATAATCTTTTGACTTTGTGTGAAAAAATATAGTAAGTGGATTTTGACCCACTTATTATTATTTTTTAATTGAAGTGTGTATTGAGTGGAATTCGAGTCTCACATAATTTATAATTGAATTGTGTGTTTTGAATGAAGTGGATACACTTACTATAAATGAAAATTTTCAAGTGTTAAAAATATTGGTGGACGGACCAAAAAGGAAATATGTTAAAAACATTGGTAGGCCGATGGAGTATTATTTCTTCCTCTTGTTCACGTTCCTTGAAGTAAGCTAGTTGATTTCTCATGGATAATCAAATGAAATGTGTGTTGCGTGTTAATAGGAATTATTATGAAGATTGTTCGTGCATAGCAGCATAAGCTTTACATCTATAGTTTTTTCGGGCTGCAGGTGTTTATTATGGAAAAGAGAAATCTGCTCGTTATGTATTGCCGGTTAAAACTGATCAAGACACCATTAGAGAAGGATACCGGTAGGTTCTCTTTTTCACTTGATTTGGTTAGGGAAAATTGTTTCCTTATGCATAAATTGATTGTTACTTATTAGCTATTACACTGTCCGCGGAAAGTTAATAGCTTCACACTTATAAGGCCTTGGATTCCCTGGTATTTTAATATCTATTGTCATCATTTTTTGTTTATATGACTGGAAATGATTTTTAAGGGGCCAGGAAATCTCACAACCTCTTATAGAACCTATGAAGTTCATTCATGTTATCGGACAGCAATGTGAAATTGTATTTTAGTTAAAATACGTTAACTAAAAACCTGATAATGTGTCATAGTTAAAATATGTTAATTTGTCATCATGTGTCATGCTTCTTTTCAGCATACTATAAGAAAAAATAATGTGCATTTTGAAAAGCTCAAAAATAATTTTATTCTCCCAAGCTTATTTGACTTTGAAGTCAACTTTGTTGACTATCCTCTAGAGCCTTCATCTAGGTTAGGTTTTTACTATTTCATAGACATTACAAGCTTTCTGGTTCCATGTAGAAAAGTATCGAGTAAGTTGAATATGACTACATATTAAAAAACCATTTTATATATATGAGAAGTGAGAATCGTATAACATAAAAGTCATTTTAGTGACTCTTATTCTATGGCGTCCTTCAGAAATTTTTAGATAACAAATTTGAGATATATTAAGATTAATTAGAAAAATACTTTGGGCAAGGGTTGTAGATGGATTATTGTGTTTGCTCCAATCCTTTATTATGGAATCAATTTTTGTTGCATTTGAAGTAGAACTTTTAAGAACTTAGAGTTCTATATGCATATGATTATTTTCTTATTAGTTCTGGACTTTTGAAGCTCTAAGTAATATACTGTTGATCTTGATCATAGGAATTTTCTTGATTAGACATAATCTAATGCTTTACATATGTGCAAGTGTTATATCATTGGACTACAGCCAGAAACTAATATGTTATCTCATTGGTTGTTTGCATCTATAGTTTGAAAATCTGTATCTAACATGTAACTGTAAAATGTTTACTATCATTCACAAGGACATATAGCCAAAACAATTGGCTACAATTTATCAATTGGCCTCTTATGTTTAGTTAGTGACTCTAACTATATCTTTCATCTTATTGCTAAAAGGTTCATAATGACTGAGGAAGATGAGACAAATCCTTCGTGGGAACAGAAGCTAGTGAAGCGCTATTATGACAAGCTCTTCAAGGAGTATCCTTTACACATTTGAACCTTACAACATATCTGGCTTCAATTTTCTTTCTTTTCCTCTGGATTGGAAATAATGAATATTTACATGAGTCAAATGCCTGACGGTGGTGACAAATCATGCCCAATAAAAAATGATTCGTTGGAGGCGATGACAATGCTGTGCCCTTTGACAAACCACACCCAATAAAACACAATTCATTGGAGGGTGAACACAGCAAAACAGTTGTGCCCTTTATACTAGATTGAATCCATCAGAGTCTTTGTTGCCGTTGATTTTTTCTTTGACACTGAGCAAGTTCTTAAATATATTTCTTGCATATTCACATGGCCAAAGTTGTCGAGTAAATGTTTAACTTCAGAACATAGACAGCTCATATGTTACTAGCTAACTTCTGATGAAACAATAAACAATTAAGCAAATACACATGACTCTATACCATCCTTTTCAAATTATTTATTATTCTTTATGTTACTGCATAAGGTTGTTCCACTTTTCAGCATGCCTATACGAAGAAACTTATTTTTCTTCCCCTTTCTGAAGGGGCGTCATATTAATATTAGTGTGTACAGTTTCTTAACTGTGATAAGCTTGCAGTAGGGTGCTTCAAAATATTACATAAGGAAATTATTGTTAGTAATGCTAATGCATGCCCAAGAATCATAGTACATTGCTTAAGGGAATGGCCATGCTTACCTGATATAAATGCTTTTCCAGCAAAGAGAACTCTCCCTTTTAAGAATATTTAGTTTCTGTTACTGTCATGTGTATCAAGAACATAAAACGGTATGTTGTGAATGTAACACCTTAGACTTTCATGTCAAATAAAATAAAAATAGTTGCTTGGTAGAGTATTGGTGGAATTGTGTCTCGTAACTGTACTAGTCAAGGGAAATGACCTGTTATAATTGATGGACATGTCAGAAAAATAACAACCACCTAGAAATGGACTTACAAAAAGAATTTAAAATAGAAAATTTTATCTTACAAGGGCTGCTTCTGAAGTGGTCAATATTGGATTAATGATAATTACATCAACTAATTAACTAATGCTACAATCGCTTAGCCTAATTGTCCAATCTGCAGTTATTTTGATTTAGTCATGACATCCTTATCAAGTACCGACGTCCAATAATAAAAAATTATTTAACCGCGACTTTCATAAGATTAATCTAGTCTAGTAATTAATTTATGGTACTGGTTGTTTTGTATTGTGCACTTGCACAAGGTAATTTGGCATTTACTAGTTTGGTTTTTCTACCCAAATGAATAGAGATAGTCAAAACAAGTGTAGTAGTACTCAATTCAACCACATTTGACATTTGTCTTAAACTTCAGTCACATTATTAAATTGTGTGAATTTAAAAATTAGGGTCGAATATATTAGAGTTAATTGTCAAAAAGAATTGTCATTTTATTAATTTAATCTAGAGTCTTTGCTTCGAATATATATATATATATATATATATATATATATATATCGATAATATTTTATCTGCAATTTAATTCGATTCACTTATGGAGCATAAGAATATGCGTATATATTTATTTCACCTTAGAAAAAGTAATTACGTCGTTTAGAAAAATGAAACACCGGCTAACTAAAAAAAAAATAGTGAATGCTAATTTATTTTTATATTATGTATTTTATGTCTAACAATTACATTTATTATGTTAATTAATAATTATTAAAAACAAATAATATAATATAATAAGATATAATTTACATTTATTTAAAAATAATAATATTTAAAAAATTATATAATCTATCTTTAAAGTATTAATCATAAATATCAATTAAAAGATATTAAAATATTAAAAATAATTATATATTATATTTAGTGATTAAAATTAAATAGAAATTAATAAAACTAAAATTATATATATATATATATATATTATTATAAGTTAATTATACAAACTAGCCATAAAAGACAAAAATAGCCACAAACATAATACTATTAAAATTATAGCCATTTTGAATGTGAATTATCATAAATACCCTTCTACTTAAATTTAATTGTATGAATGGTACGAATGGTATGAAAGGTATGAATAATATTCGTTCATACAATTCATACGTATATAAAGTTTAATAAAATTAAGTATCACGTATGAATGGTACGATTCGATACAATTCATATTATTCATACTAAACATAAAATATAATTACAAGGGTATTTTAGTACAAGAAATTTATAAATGGCTAGAATTTAACTATTATTATGTTGGTGGCTATTATTTATCTTTTACATTTTTTTTTGACTATTTTATATTATCACTCTATTATAATAGAACTAGAACTATCAATATTGGCCTAGTCCGAGAGACTTACCCGGTACACCCGTAATTAGGACCGGATTGGACTCAAAATATAGAAGTTTAAAAAAATTTGAGCCGAAGTAGCCCGACTCATTGACCCGACGAACATATGGGCTTTGGGCCAATTTGGCCCGACCATACTTTTAATATTATTTTACTTTTTTTCACAATATTTATTATACATTTCTTTCATTATAATTATATTTTCATTATCTTATAATTTAATTAAAATTTATTTACGATAATATTCTTATACCATTTATAAATATTAAATTTTACTTGATCTTATTATAAATTTATTTTTGTACTCTAATCAATACGAAAATAAATTAACAAACCTACATTAAATATAATAATATACTTTCTCCGTCCCAATAATTATGACCTACTTTGACCGAAATTGTGAGAGATTTTTGGTCAAAGTAGACCAGAAATAGCACGACCATGGGAGTGCTAAACTTATATCATGTTGCATTTTTTTATTTTAGAATTTTAGAAAATATATTTGATTCACATTATATTTTTAATTTATAAAAAAATAATTTTTTTAATTCATGGGCCGATTTGGCCTGTTGTCCTGATGATCCGTAATGGACGGATATGGGCTTGGATTTCACCAGTCCGAACTAATTTCGAACTAGCCCGGCCTGTTGCGTAATATGACTCTAGCCTTGAGGGCCAGACTGGGCCAGCCCGACCCGTTCATTTTGACTGCTCTAAATAATACACTAAATCTCGTATAAAAAATAAAATATTAAAAAAAAAAGAAATAAAAAATGAGGAAAACATCAAGGGCATTCCAGATCTTTCTAATTACTGGAACACGTTGTAGCCATTACTCCTTACATAGTAGCTGCTTATTATATATTTCCCCCCTCCCTGAACTCGCTTCATCCTTAACAGAGACGATGATGTGGACGACATTGATGTAGACAAAAATTTTAAAATACAAACAAGCGACATCCTATATTTATTTAATTAAAATAGTAAATAATACATGTCCACAGAAAATATTTTCCCTCTCTCTCTCTCACTCTCTCAATTTTTGATACTAGTGAGTATTATATAAAGTCGAATGATGTAAATATTCAATGGTTTTTTGTGTGTTCTCAGACAAAACTACTGTAAGCTCTGGAGTCAGTACATACTACATACTGCTAAAACTGTCTGCCTATCAACTAGCTTTGGGTTTCCATCGGGAACACGTTTACCTCATCGCTCCGAATTAAAGGTAATTTTATGATTTTTTTTTTATATTTAATTTGTTCAGTAATTTAATGCTCCGTGTTTAGGGTTTCTGTGGTTATAATGTGTGAGTGATTTTGAGTTTCCGAAATATAGTCTTTATATGGACAACAAGTTATCGTTAGTTGTAGTTGGAATCATAATTTTCCGTTTTTGGATCGAGGATATGTGTTTTCATTTTGGGGTTTTCGTCTATTGTTTTGTGTGCATGCGGCTACTATGTTTCCTATTATGTCTAAATTGAATGAGTTCGTTGTTGTGAGCTGCTTTTGTATAAAGTACCAAATGCGAAATTTCTGTACAACTTGTTTAGTGAGTGTTTCCCTCAAATTTTTGTTTGGTGGATGACTTTTAATATTCATGTCAAATATATGTGCCTCTGTGGTAACATGTTTGGATATTGATGTAATACTTTATCCTCTCTACCACCTAATGTTGGTAAGACAATCATCCTCTTGGAAAAATCGTGGTTTTACAATGTTTTTTTGTACCTCCTATAACATGGTACGTGCATAGGTAAATCAGGAATCTTGTAATGCTCTGCAACTACTTAAGATCTGATATGTCTCATTGATCTGCAAAATTGCTTAAGTTCTGCTAATGGATCTACTTACTGGTGAAGATCTGAAAAGTCTCATTGAAGAATCGACTTGGCATAATTTTAGGCTTTTCAGTACCTGCGGCATAGCTATGCAATTGCATCTTACTACTTACTGTACTGTAATATATTGAACTTCATCAATAAATCAATATTTTTGGACACCGCATGATTAAAACTGCGATTCTTCATATTATGATATGATTGTTGAGAAGTTGTAAGGAAGAGGATTTGAAGATGGTTCTATTGGCAATAAGCTATGTACAATTGAATTCACACTTCATAGATACTACTTCTCTTTTGCATATGCTTTTCTCCCTGGATATAACTGTATGTATCCATACTCTAGGAGGTTAGGATTATCTGTTAGCCTTTTTGGTACTCCCCTCTTGCAAAAAATTACGTTGTTTTTTCAGATTCTCATTTTTACTTATTAGCATCTTTGTAAATGTTATACATTTTAATGGTCGCATGTTTAAAAGATTATGATTAGGCCGTTAAATTCTTCGAAGAGAGTCAACAGAAAATGCCCACACTTCCGAAAAGTAATAATAGACAAGTAGAGAAAGGACTACGAAACATCCAAACCTCGACACCCTATGGTCAGCCTTGGTGGCAGGGTCTTGGAAGCAATGACGTGCCTTCTTTAGAGCAACAAGAAGATAGTTCAATAAATCCTGCCAGTGTTCAATCACAAGGCCCTGTTGAAGGGATCCCCAAGGATACAGAAACTAATGCAGCTCTTCACTCAGGTATCTACATTGAGGCACATATTTACTTTTTTATGTTTAGATGCTCTATATTACTATTCATGAGAACTTTTTTTAACCTAAAGTTGTATTATTTGTTGCTCCTGCTTTGTCGGAGATTCCGAGAATTGTTGGTCTGACAATTCACTATTGTTTTTAGCTTCATGTTATATTGTTTATATCTGATACCAGAGCTCGAAATTAAGTTGTTTGGGAGTAATGAACATCAGGGTAAGATGAAAATGGTTCCATGGTGTATGTTGTTTCCAAGTTTGTTTGATTGTTATCTGGCTTCAATTTTGTACTCTTTTTTTGTCCTTTCCCTTTATAATTTCTGTTTCTTAGGATCCTAAAGCTACAATATAAAGAATGAGTGACTGAATTGGCTTTGCACTCAGATTATATAGATTTTGATTTTTTGTGAACTATGTGATGATACTCGTCTTAACTTGGAGACTTGAAGAAAAGGGTATCTTGTTCCGTATGGAACTGTCAGCTGTTTTTTCTTTTTCATATATTCTTATATGTAAAACATGTAGTAGTAAGTAGTGACCCATGGAAACTTTCTTCACATGTCATATAAGCATGGCCCCCCTTGATGATTGGTTTTCTTGTAGTTTTCAAGAATCTTTATCTGCTTTGGGTTAGGTTCAAGTTCAGATGATTGATTTTTTGTGGGTATTTGAAAGATTTAATCTGCAGCATGCGGTTAGCTCAATTTCAAATTAAAACTGCGGAGAAAAATTTGCGATTATATGATGTTTTTCCATAGCTTACCCCATAGATTAAATGATATTAAATATTATTGGCCAGTGTTAAATAAAAAGCGAGCTATCCAACTCCGGATTTGCTTTTACATGAGTGTGCTTTATTGATCAAATGAGTCTAAATTGATGGGACATAGGGAGTAGTTTTTGAAACAACTAATGGTCCTCTTTAGTGGTGTCTTATACTGGATTTGCAATAAAAGTGCAGCTTTATGGTGATCTTCTAGTCGTATGAGAAAATCTGCATAGCAGATCATTGTCCACTTGAGCTTGTCACTTTTCTTTGTTCATCATGCTCATAGGCATAACTAAAAACTGAATTGCACATGATACGTCCTATACCAGAATTTATTTCCATTTAAGCTAAATGTGGTCCATAAATCCCCTATTAGGGTCGAATAGGAGCACTAGCGAGCAAGAGCAAGAACATCAGCATCTTGATGCAAATTCACAAATGGAGCTTGTTGGGCATTCTATTGTAAGCCTACACCCCCTCTTTCTCTCTTCCCGACTTACATTAAAGATATGGGATATGGCACAGTTATATAGTACGGGGCTGCAGTTTCCACTTTCCAGTTATATACTTGGCGTTTTCTTGTTTAGATTTATATATTTAATTTTTTTTCCTTTTCAATTTTACAGATGCTGACGTCATATCCATATGCAGACCCACAATATGGGGGCATATTTACATATGGGGCACCGGTAAAGACAAATCTCACTCTTCAAAAATCTGTTTGCCTTTCCTTAACTTTTGGAATGAGGCTAATCTTGAGTGAGCCAGTTAAGGAAAATTTCATCATTCTCAGCGAGGGATAGGAGCTGGAGTCTAAATTATTCAGCTTGTGCATTTCTGGCTGCTTACAAACTTTATTTGCTTATGAGATGTATGGTCGTCTTCAGAGTTCAGGGTGATTGATAGTTTAGAAAGTGTCTGTGTCGAACTAAGACGGTGCAGCATTATTAGCTTTTTTTATCTGGAGGCAGGATGCCTTTTTTGAAAAAGAATTGGTTAATGCATTATTCATGTTATTCAAACATCTTAAAATTAGGCCTTCTCTTGGAAGTGAAACCTACATGCACTATTATGTGAAGACCTTGTTGACTTATTGTATACACCAGATTTTTCATTATTACTTTATTTGGTGTCCTTGGAAGTGTTCTCTTCTCTCTTCGGATTTAACGTTGAAAGCTGGTGTGGATTGGTTCCAGGTGCATCCTCACTTAATGGGATATCATCCAGGAAGAATGCCTCTGCCTCTTGAAATGGAAGAAGAACCTGTTTATGTGAACGCAAAGCAGTATCATGGAATTATGAGGCGGAGACAAATACGTGCAAAAGCTGAATTGGAGAAGAAATTAGTGAAAAACAGAAAAGTAATGAAATCATTCTTGTCCTTTTTTTCAAGCTTTTCCTCATTTATAACAAGCTGTTGGCCTCAGAGCAATCATGTCTAGCACAGGATGCACTTTCTCCTTGTACCACCACATTTTTCTGGAATCAATTTCCTTGATGCACATGCACCACATGATTCCTCCTCGTAATTTTAAAATTGAAGCAGTTATCCTAGGAAGTTAGTTTAATTTGACCTCTGTGTGGCATATTGCATACTCAACTCGTGTATTTCAGCTTTCATATTGATTGTGTTATACATGGCAATTGACATGCATTAAAAGAGAGGCGTGATAGTCCTTCATCTCTTTGCCTTGCAGTGATTGCTTGATTACTTTCTCCTTATGCTTACTCAGAAATCCTGCTCATGTTGTTTCTGTATTGGTGATAGCAGCCTTATCTTCATGAATCTCGGCATAATCACGCTATGAAAAGGTTAAGAGGCTCTGGGGGGCGTTTCCTGAACACGAAAAAGTCCGATGGTAAAGAAAACTCCATCTCTGCGGAGCAATTAAAATCTGGGGAAACCACCTCTGCTAATTTGTCCAGCAGCAGCAATGGGGCATCATCTATGGCTCAAGAAATGCATAAAGACCACACCCTCCCCAACAGATTGAGCAATTCTCATGATGTGGGATCGTATTACGAAAATGGACATTTCAGCGAGAACAACTGGAACTCACTGATAAGCCGGGGCCCAAGAGAGCCTTCCTCAAGCAAATGAGAAGTTAGTCGGTTCATTGTGGCGGATGTCCGTTCTTCTCACCGACAAAACAATCGGATACTCCCTCTGATATCGCATGTCTTGTTTGTCAGGCAATTCATTCTTAACTTGGTTACTTGTATAAATGAGAGAATAGTGAGACTCCTTTAGATAGAGCTCTCTCCATTTCTCCTCTGTGTTATCACATCATATTATGTAAATTAAGCAGATTGCATAGACTGTTCTCAAACTGGACATGGATACTTTCTCTTTGTTATATTTGTAGAACATTCTCTCTTCACCAATATAGGTATGATAGTATTAGCCTCTCAGATTTTGATTCACCATAATCTCCTAATGTATTATTTCTTCATCTCAGCAGATCAATAAGGGTAGAAAAAGTTTCAGGATGAGAAGGGGGAAAAATTTTAATCACAGCAGGGAAAGGGGTAGGGTTTAGATTGGGGGGAAGCTGGGGTTTTTCAGATCGGGGGAAAGGTGAAAGGTTTAGATCGAAGGTTGAACCGCTGCTTTGGGTGGCGAGAACAGAAGGTGATAACACCATAGCGGTGATGGAGAAAAAACTTAGTGTTGAAGGACCGCTTCGGGGGAGGCGGGTGAAGTGTTCAAGAATGGGTGTTGGTGTGGAGTGTTCAAAAATGGAATAAATCAAGGTAGGTCATAAGTAGGTCTATCTATTCGGAATTTGGGTTTCGGGTACTCGAAAACCCGAAATTCGAGTATTCGGGTCGGGTTTGGATGTCAGTATTTTTCAGGATTTCGGGTTCGTGTATTACCCGAAAACTCGATTTTTTTAATTAATTAATTAAATTTATATTTTATATAAGTAATTACATTATTATAATTTTTCAGTCCCAATTTTAATTAATATTTAATTAATTACATAATTAATTAATACAAAAAACTCGAAAACCAAAAAATTACCTGAAAATCCAAAAAAATACACAAAAAATTTCAAAATTTAAAACTTATTTTAATTAGCTCTCATATTTTAGATACTCGAATACCCGAGTCGGGTTTGGGTATTGAAAATTTTAGGTATTTCGAGATCGGGTATCCGAAAATTTTGGATAGAATAGGCGACCCGGATAACACCCCTAGTTATGAGACATCCATGGAGTCTCCAGAAGGTAGGTTAGGCGAGATCAATGGAGTAATTCGAGGTATATAAGTTATGCGACAAAAATGGGGGTGGGCGGGGGTTTAATGGGCTTGGACATAAAAATCAGATTGCGTTTGGGTTTGGGTTTGGGTTTGGGTTGGGGTTAATTGTAATTAGTTAATGTTAGGGTAATTTTAAACATAGCCACCAAATTACATTTATAGCTGCCAATCGATAATAAAAATCAAAATAATAAGAAAATTACTATCATACCCTCGTAACCACGACTTAAATATTGACAAGAAATCCCAATTCATAATCCAAAATGAGAAAAGAATAAGAAGATACCAAAACTAAGAGAAATGTTGCAACTAAAAACAAAAATAATATAACTCTCAGTAAAAAAAAAAAAATACTACGGAAAACTTAGAACATGATAGGCAGAGTCATGGTCTTTTTTAATTAATCATTTATCATACACTTGGAATGTCTATAAGAATATTGAAACAATTTTTTATATGTGTGCAATAAAATATAATTTTAAAACTTAAATAGTTGATGAAATAGACATGGAAGGAAAAATTCTAAAGAGGTCTGCATTTTTAATGTATAAGAATTACTACAAAAACTTGGTAGATATTCTTCAACAAACAAATTTTTGATAATTTTTCAAAAATCCTATACTACAAAGAACCAAATCAGAAACCCAGAAAAAAAGAATTAATTTACAAGCAATAACATATTTTCTGGTATATCTCTTTTTTTATTCGCTGAATTGAACTCTTATTATTTCTGTTATTTTAGGTTTTGTGATATTTTTTAAAGGTGTAGTAAACATGAAACCTTTTAATTTGCGTGTCTTCTCTTCTTTTTTGGAGGCTATGATTCTTTTTTAAGATTAATTATGAACGGGGTTATAACTTTAGGGGTATAATAGTACAATCATTTTAATTTCTACTATTTGTTATTTTAAATGAGGGATATAATGAAAGATTTAGGGGTTATATTTAAAATTACCCTAAATGTTAATGGATTAAGTTAGTTTAATTATTGTATTATCATCCCTTATTATTTTCCAAAATAAAAATAGGAGAACAATAGTGGGACATCCCAAAATAGAATAGAAGACAACAATAATGAGACGGAGGGAGTATATATTTTTTATCAACATTTTATACACTAACCATACACTTCTTAACTACCGGTCCAAAAGAAATGACTCATTTTAATTAGGACGTATGAAATATAAAATATGATATTTTTGCTGACAAAAAAATTGTATTGTCGTCGTTGAAATAGGACACACACCCCAAGCAATGTGAGGTGTTCGGTTTACTCGGAAAGGTAACGTTTTATGTAACTTACAAAGTTGCATTTTTCTCTAAAAAGTAGTTTTTGCTGATGTTATGTTCTTATGCTCGAATATATTGGTCTCTTATGAGGTGTAGTTAACCGGGAGATCTCCAACCTAAACAATGGATGTTGCATTCCCGAATTCAATCAAGAAGTCATAAACACATTAAATCGCCTAAAGAAGTTGCATACATATAATATTCCTTTACCGCGTTACTCGAGCTATGATATTGTACCCTTTTTTCCCAATAAGAAGTTAACGTGTTCTATTTAAACAACGGCCACAACTTTGTAATGCAATTTTTTTTATCGAGAAAAATATCATAGTTAAATAAAATATTAAGGAATCATATTAGCACAGTAGTAGTTTACTTTAATTTGATAAACATAATTGTGATTATCAAATGTAATAGTTAACGTGTAATTAAAACATATAAATAACATATCATATCATATTAGATATATCAGTATAACAATATGATTTTCTATACCGAGGAGACAATATAAGATACGAGAATATTCCAGACAAAAGATAAAATAAACAACATACTAGAAACTCAACAATGCTCGTTGATCCAATAATACAACTAATGTCTAACTATCCGCCACATCTATCTTTTGCACAACTTCATAATTTATATATAAGAGTATTAGAACAGCGGCATGTATAAAAATCTAGTCTAGTTTTTGTCGCTGACAATTCCAGTCTAGTTTTTGTCGCCGGCAATTTTCTAGTAGTCTAATTCCAAACATACGATTTAATATATCCAATAATAACGTTGTAAGAAAAACATTCAACGCTTAATAATTCGAATAATTCGCAGACGTATAATTAGGCAAGTGAGAACTTTGAGATGAAGATGGAGGAGATAATGTTGTAGAACAATTCAAAAATGAATAGACATCACCAACAAGAGTAGCATTAGTTGTGGAAAATTTCCATCAGAAATGACAACCTAATTTATTGTCTCCCCTTGCTTTCAGAAATGACCTACCACGATGCTTTCTTTATACCAATTAATTGGCCTTCATTTGCCCAGGTACGGAAATGAATACGAGACATTCTGAACTTTTTATACCCACCACGAGGGCGGCCAGAGAAGATGCACCGGTTCCTCACACGTGTGAAGGAACTATTACGTGGCAGCTTGGACAACTTAGCACGATGCTTCATCCGCATAGCAGTAGGAAGTTCGGGATCGCGACAAAGGGCCTTGTAAAGATTTCGCCTCAATTCATATTTCGCGGCAAGCTGTCTTCGTTTGTGATCAAGTATATTTCGATTCCTATCTGGGGTGGTACTGGGTCTTTTGCTACGGTGGGAAAAACTCCTATATATTGGAACTATAATGTTTTACTACAGTTGTATTTATTTATTGCAAGTTGGATCATATAATCAAATC
>JAPKLX010000008.1:3685423-3704025 GCA_026898415.1 Leonotis leonurus
GGGCCGGTGGGCTGCTACCGCTGCCGCGCGCGTGTGAGATGAGATCGGTATGGCGACCGATGGATTGTGTGAAAGTGAGAGGGTGGCCGACCGGAGAGACGACGGCGACAGTGTGTGTGCGACACTGCTGACGCTACTGGAGTTGATAATTAGGGTTTCGCCGTATAGACGACGTAGGGGTTGGGTGAACAACTACCAACGTCTCATTTCATATTATTAATTCCTTTCCTTAAGGCCTTAACAATCCATTTAGTATGCCGAAGTATATATCAGAAAAAAGTACGAAGAGTTTGATAAAAATAAAAAGAATTGTGTCTATCAAAGTTACAAATATAAAATATTTAATTACAAATTTATTCATTCATACCCCATTGAATATCCGGTAGCTGAAAAAATATTACATATTGAGAAAACTAACAAATTAACCCTTACGTAGACACCCTTATGATGGATCACTTCTCATGAAAAACTTTTGTTTAAATCAATCTCCAACGTTTAACATTTGTTGTAGTTAGGCACTCGTTGTTAACGGACTTCTAACGCCGTTACATTATTCATAGGGGCATTTCATCAAACACATTGTGTGTCACTTGCTTTTAGCGAAGTTCATGAGTAAATTAACCAATTTCAACGAAGTATGAGAAACAAACTCAATTTCTTTTTATTTTTCCCTCTCATCATCATTAATATTCCATACTCTACACATACAAGCTGAGTTTCTACATTAATTAGCTATTTTTTATCCCAATACCAATAAACTATGTATGAGCTGTTTACATGATCAATAATCTGATGACCATTACTGGCTGAAGTGACTTCACTTGACTGTATGAGATTAGAGTTTCACGTTTTGGGGTCTGCAAAAAGTTGCTAAGCATCTTTACTGCCTCTCCCGCACAACTTATGTTGTTGATTCTTCTTGGAGTTTGAAAACATTTCAAAACACTGGATACCATAACTATGATCGCTTTCGATGGGTTGTAATAACCCTTATATTCATAAATGGGATTTATGAAACTAAAAAGCAACATCTTTTGTATAAAACTCTTGGTGCATAATCCTCGAGTTTTGACTGATAAGGAGAAAAGTTAAAGTTGCAACCTTTTGAAATTAGTAATTTGATCATGTAGATATTCTTGAATAAATAAGTCTTTGGTGAAAATGAGGATAAGTAAAGCTTAATGTTTCAGTATCCAGGGTGAATCTGCATCTAGTTGATGATTTACTAATTCTATTTTGATGGACAAGAGAACTCCAATGGCGCTATTGATGTCGATGATTTTAGTGATACTAATGATACGTTTGCGGATGAATAGAGTTCCGTTGTTATAGCATCTTTAAATTTATTCAAGGAGGCTTTTAGCAAATTACTATAGAAACTCAGCTTGTTTCTCATATTTCGTTGAAATTGGTTCATTCACTCACGAATCTCGTTGAAAACAAGTGACACACAATGTGTTTGATGAAATGCCCCTATGAGTAATCTAACAGCGTTAGAAGTCCCTTAACAGCGAGGGTCTAACTGTAACAAATGTTGAATGTTAGGAGTTGGTTTGAACAAAATCTTATCATAAGGGGTGATCTGTCCATAGAGGCGTCCACCATAAGGATTAATTTATTACTTTTTCCACGAAAACCTACCTTTTAAATATTAATTCAAATATATGAAATTTATCATTATGGTTAAAATATAAGTAAAAAATTACATATAACAATCTAGTTATATAAAAAATAGATAGTAAAGTGTAAATATAGATCAAAAGAAATTAACGATCATAATTAAATCATTTATAGCGTTACAAGTGGACCTACTTGAAATATCCTTTAATACATTTGGGATTTTATGTAATATACCAAAACTCAGGGGCTCGACTCCAATTAAAATTCAATTAAATGAAAATGACGTAATAATTGATAAAATCATGTTAGACAAATAATTAATTAAATCAAGACATATTGTTTTCCAATTTCCTTTTTTTCCGTTGCTCCAATTCCAGAAACTGGAAGAGAAATCAAGTTTGCATCATCCTTGATGGGATTGATAATCTAGAACGTCGTTGTATCAGGTCTAGTCTATTGCTTTCTTCTACTGTTTCATACATATTAGGTGAATATATATATTTATGCTATTTATTTTCCTTATTATTTCCTTGGCTTATTTCTCGAGCTTGAAGATTAGTTTGAATTATTAGTTGCGTTACTGTGTTGCTGCGATTTATATGTATTTATTCCGTGTAGCTTGTATTATGTAGGGAGAAAAGAGAGTTGCTTTCGGAACAATTATTAATTTTATATTGTTTTCAATGTTTCAGCTGGATTGAACTTGTGTTGCTAACTTCAGTGATTCGGAATTGATTTTTGTATAATTTTTCACTGATGAAGCACAAATTTATTAATTAGCGCAAGTTCAGTTATGACGAATGAAGGAAACTCTGTAACTAAATTTATAACTGTGTTGACGCATTTTATGAGTCTTATGTTATAGCTGTCAATGGATGGTTTTATTCAGTTTATTTTGTGGGATTTCTTGTATGCAGGGGGTTCTGTATGGATCTCGATTCCTGTCCAATTGCCAATGGTCTCCCAGTATTGCAGTTGAGGAAATGGGGCCCCTCTGAATTTCTATATAATCCTTCTAGTTTTCGTGAGGGTTTTATCTCTCCAACGAGAAAATCTCTGTTATTAATCTCTTATGAGTCTGAGGCCTTATGGTTTCCCTTAGTTAAAGGTGATTTCATACTTTTTCTAACATTGGTCTTGAAGGCACATTCCTACATTTTTGCAGAGAACAATCTTTATTTGTTTATCTATTTTATTCTATTCCGTTCATTTTTTTTTTGCAGCAGATCGATGTATAAGCCACAAGGACTCTGAAACCCCTTGTGATGCAAAAGTTGGTGAACCACAAGAATCAAGTAAACCCAGTATTCCGTGCTCAGGGGAAAGTGACTTTGGCTCCGTAGAGTTCGATGGAAGCAGTGGCTGTAAAACCGAAGTAAGTTTTCAAGGATATACTGGTGCCTTTATATCTGATGTAGATTCTGTGGCATGGGGTCTATGTGGTGATACATGTGATCAGCATGAAGAGGCTTCATTCCAAGAGCTACTTTTTGTCTCTGGAAAACAAGGGGTAATTGTACATGCCTTCTCTCAATTTGGTAAATTTACTGGAGTAATAAAACCCGAGCAAGCAAGCGATGTCGGGCAAGGGAAGTGGGTGGAATGGGGCCCCTCGACAACATTTCCAAATTCCGAGGTTCAGGAAGAAATGGAATCACATCATAAGGCCTCTCAGGAAAGGACGAACACTTTTCATGCAGAAGCAACTGCTGAGGATGGCAGGTCAGCTAGTCCAAAGATATGGATGCAAACGTTTTTGACTAAAGTTGAAAAAGTAACATCTGGTAGTTACATTTACACCCGGTTTCCAAGAAGAGCACTGTTCCCCAAAAATATAGTTGTTTCTTTTAGGATATTTGACCAGGAATCGCAATTATTGGGCCTCCAGTCTTCTGGTGGAACAGCATCATGTGATCAAACAAATCCCAGCATGCCAGTTGTAGGACACATGAGACCAGATATGGATCTTAATGCATCTGTCACAACACTTGCAGCTGATGGTGTTTCTAGCTTTAGAAGTGGTGTTACGAGTGGTTTGTATAAGTGTGCCAAAGTGTTCTCTAACAATTCACATCGGTTAGTTGGATTTGCGCTAGTCAATATTAGTTCTGCACCTGTTGACACCAGCAATTTAAATGATGGAAACTACGTTAAAAGTATGGTTTCAGTGGCAAGAATAGTGACCTGGGGAATACAATGGCTATACTTAGCAAAGCTTGATGAAAAGCTAGATGCAGGACCATTTGAGTGGATAGACTTCACCTTTTCTGATAGATTTCTTATTTGTCTCAGTACATCTGGCACAATCTCATTGTATGGTGCAATAAATGGTGAATTTATAGCCTCTCTTAATGTTTTAAGGATGAATGCACCTGGCTACTCTTCAAGATCTCGGCACCATATTGATACTCTTACCATCAAAAGAAAGTTTAGAAGGCTCTTTGTTTTTCCTCATTCCTTATTGTTGGGTGTGATGGATGAATCTGGCATAATCTATGTTATACCTACTAATAAACATGTCCTTCCATTCGAGGATGTCCTCCCTTATCAATACTATTCAGATCATGGACTTTTAACAGGCTGGGAGATAGGGGGTGCAGAAATTGGCTACCAAAGGGTGCTTTCTAACACATCAGAGCCTTGCGGTATTAGTAGATTAGCAGGACATGGTAGAAATTCTCTTTTCAACGGTAAAGAGAACCTAACAGCTGAACATAGTATAAATGATTCCAAAATTCACTATGGCTCGTATCTCATGTCCTTTGCTCGTGATACTGAGATATCAAACGAGAAAAAATTGGTGTTTTCTGATTTTCCGTCCTACTTCATTAGGAAAGCTTTTATACCTCCTTCTGGATGTTGTGAAGATGATGTAATTTGTTGCTCTCAATTTGGAGTCTCTCGCCTTATTAAGAGATCTGGTTATGAGAAAAAATGGTGTCAAGTTGTGCATGCCAAGCTACAATTAGATTGTGTTGTGAAAGATGACACAACTCATGTCATGCCTGTTGGGTGGACCTCGTCTAATGAAGCTGTCGGTTGCAATTTTAGTGGGTGCTTATATTTAGTAACGAGAAAAGGTCTCTCAGTTGTTCTTCCCTCAATTTCTGCTCCCCCAAATTTCTTTTCTATTGAAGCAATTGGATATTGTTTGCCAAATTGTTCTAGTAGCATAAAGTATGGAGCTGGTGATCTGATGGGAGTTGGTAGAACTAGAAAACCTTTGTCACCTTGGAAAGTGGAGGTGTTGGATAGAGTACTTCTATTTGAACGCCCTGAAGTTGCAGAAAAGTTATGCTTGGAAAATGGTAAGAATCTCCTTAAAAGTACATGGTAATCTCTTTCTCTTTCTTGTGCGTAATCATGTCTTTCGAATCATCCACTTTTAAAGCATCCTTAAAATCACTATAACTGTGTCCCGGGGGAGTATGCTGTATTAGATTAAGGGAGTTTGCAGTTGTCATTTTTCTTCATGTTATTACTATTTTTGTTTATTAGTGCTCTCTTTTTCTTATTTAAGTGCCAAACACGTCTTGTATGATGAGGAGACCTTGATGTAAATTGTGATTTTACTAATTAACTAGAATGTCGGCTGTTACTTTCTAGATGCAAAGATTTGTCAAAGTCATGATACAGTTACATGTTTCTGACTGGTGCCTTGGTGATCTTATGATACCAAATTGGGTGTATGCTTATTGACATATAGCTTGATGCTGATAGAGAGTAATAGTTGAACTATCTCTTACCATTTGATAGAAATCATTAGATTATCTATTAATTATAATTCTGCTGAAGGTAATGATGAAAACTTGGGTGTGTTGTGTGTTATCACTATCTTTGAGCTTTTGCATTCCTACTTTCTTGTGACACTCCTCTTCCATAGGAATATTTTCTTATTGTGGGCATGCTAAGTTTACTCGTTTTTTTCCATTGATGAGCAAAGACATAGGACAGAACAATATATGTGACAGCTATCATTGACATGTTTCAGGCTGGGAATTGGGGATTTCTCGGATCCGTCACTTGCAATTGGCTTTGGCTTACCTTGAATTTGATGAAATTGAGAAGTAAGATTACATATTTCTGTGACTTTGTTTTTAACTTTAGTTTAATCAGTATGACAATAACAAGTGACGTGAAAATTATGGTAAAACCTGAAATTACTGTGAGGTTTTCCATCACTAGTATTTCGAAATGGATTTATAGTATTTTAGAATATATATATGTATATTTTGATAACTTGTAGGGATGAATTGACATGATAGAACATCTGAATTGTGCTTCTAAACTTGACAAACAGTTCTCTGGAAATGCTTATGAGGGTTGATATGGCAGTGGAAGGCATCTTGAGGTTGATATTAGCTGCTGCTTATTTGATGTTCAATAAAGTAAGCAATGACAATGAGGTGTCTGCTGCATCAAGGTAAGATGTAAATCAGGTCCCTCAGCTGCAGTATCATCAATATATGAGACATTTGGTGGCATATGGTTTAAGTATGCATTATTGCTAATAAAATATAGAGTATATGATGGTTTCAAAATAATATATTATAGACAGTATTATGCCTTGACACTTCCATCTGAGGCAATTTTAGCTTGAATAATGTTTTATTTTATTTTATTTTACTTTGATCTCCATTATTTCAATACGAGAGTCTAGACAGAATTACTGACCTGATTGAAGTATAACTTCATCAATTTTTTCTCCAGTAGCACCAAAAGAACCTCATCTAAGAATAAAACACAAAATTTACACTATTATCAGATATTAACTTTAGTTAATTGAGCTTATAGCTGCCATGGATATCTGAAAACTCATCAAGGGCACTTATTTAAGAATCAAAATAATAGTTGATAAACCTGTGGGCTGCAATGGTGAGTTTGTTTGATGATACTCAGAGAAATCACAAGAAGTTGAACTTGTTGTGAACCTTGTGCTTGGGGGGACGGGTGTGTGAGCTGGTTTTACGCTTTAGTCTAGAGAGGTCATATTGTTCTTTCAACTTTAGAAAATAGCTGGTGCTGGTATCCAGAATACTTAAGGGGGTGATCGAATACTTAGGGGATGCTTGGTTGATGTCTGGAGATTAGGGAAGAGAAAAGAAATGGAGAAATGATACTCGGTAACACGAAATAATTGCATGAATAGTATTTTTCGTATCACAATTAGAGAAAGCCCTCCCTATTGGTGTTGGTGTTAAGATATGACGTCCAGTTCTATCATCATCTTTCCCTTAACCAAATTGCCCTTTTACTGTGCGTATGCATTGTTAAATAATGATAATATAATACTACCTCTGTCCCACTATTATTGGTTTGGTTTGACCAAAACTGAGTGTTTTTCCAAACCAGTTTAATGGGACAGATGAAGTATCACATTTAATTGTTGGGAAAAACACACGTACGCAATCACGAAAATGAAATTAACACGAGATTTGTCTACCTAGTTCATCTGTGTGTATGCACGTGGGCGATGTCAAGCCATAGATTTCAATATGATTTTTGGATATAAGATACAATGGGAGAACAATTCTATTTATAGGCAAATAATGAAACCTTAAAAAGCCTAAGCCCCACAAGAATTTACATAGACCCCAAGCACATCCTTACTTAACAATTAATTGTGCTCCAAGTCTGGCTCCATAATTAATAATCTCCCACTTGGAGATTGACTTCCCAAGTAATCATATCTTCTTGATTCTTCTCCTATATCCACCTAGTATCGCCTAGCCTCATCTTCAAATTTTAAGGCCAATTGAAGCTATGGATAACTATAATTTCTCCAAGGCCACCAACTTAGTAAACGTGTCCATTGAATTTTCACTTCCAAGAATCTTAACAAGTTGCAAGGTTTTTCCTGTCTAAAATATGACGAATGTAGTGATTCTTCAACTCAACATGTTTTATTCTTGAGTGGAACACCAAATTTTTTGCCAAGAATATAACACTTTGACTATTATTATAGAGAGTGCTATTATTATGCTCCTTCCCAAGCTCACCTAAGAAATTCTGTAGCCACACCATCTCCATTCTCCTTACTTGGATATACAAAAACGTTGCATTATTTTTCAATAATAACATAACTTCTTAGATGTACCACTAATATCAAATAACCAATTTTAAAAATATTAACTAGCTATATTATTATTATTATATTGTTATATAACTAACTATATTTATATATATGCTATCGTAATATTGCTAATTTGGTCATATATGATAGTGTTAATTATACAAAATAGCCAAACAAGATTGTAAAAGGCAAATAATAGTCACCAACATAACAATATTTATCACAAAAAAAAGCATAACAATATTTATATTCTAGCCCTTTTGAATGTGAATTATCACAAATACGCTTCTACTTAAATTTAATTGTACAAATGGTATGAATCATAGTTGTTAATAGCATAGATCGCGATTTACGATCAACATTCAAATAACAGTTGCAATTTGCGCTATTTTCATGTCTCCTGTCCAGCAAAATAGTGAGCTATTTGATTAATAACAAATAATTATACATTAGCGTTTATAACTCGAATTAAATATAATAGAATATGAAGAGTCTATCTAATCAGACTCTAGGCTCTCAAATACTAATTAAATATAGTAGAAAATGAAGAATCTGATATTAAACTCTTAGGCTCTCAAGAGTCTTTAAAATTTCTTCCCTACATACAGCTTTGTCGTGCCTTCTTTCTACATAACTAATTGAACAGAAAAGTAGAACAAGCTTTCTAGTTCTCCTCTGCCAGTCTGCCTTTAGCCTGCCCAGCACGACTTATCCTATTAGGTCCGTTTGATCTTCGTGACTCCTATGTAAAAGTGATTCTCTTAACTCCTAAAATCAAGTTATGCATTAAAAAAATCAGCCCATATTCACCGACTTCTCTACTTTTGCTATCATTTCTCTTCCTTTTTCTACCTTCTTCTCCAACCTGACTTATCAAGTTTGATGGCAACTTCAAATAGTGAAAGAGAAAACAGAAAAAGATTTAAGGTTGTTTAAAATATCCAGGTTTTGGAATTGTTTTGATGGACCAAATATTTTGATTCTTATCTTAAATTATACATTAGATATGTTTTATGTAATTTTGCGCTATATATTCAAATAGTGCGCACGACGCGATGCGCGATAGCACTAGAACATGTTAACGCGATGGGCGATTAACAATGATGATACGAATGATATAAAATGTATGAATAGTATTCATTTATATCATTCATACGTGCATGCAGTTTGAGAAATTAATAAATGACTAGAATTTAAATATTATTATGTTGGTGACTATTATTTTTTGTAATCTTGTTTGACTATTTTGTATATTCACCCTATATGATAAGTATATTATAACAAATTATGGATTTACATTAATTATATATTGTAAGTTATATTATATTAAAAATCAAGTACATTTAGTCATATAATCATATAAAACACTTATATTCTTAAGACATACTTTTTATTATAGTTATCTTTATCTTAATGCAATTAGTTACATAAGTTAAAATTATTAAATGAAATTTATTCTAGAATATTTTATAAATTATAAACAATATAAATAAGTAGTTCATACTTGCAATCATGCATATTTTATAATTATTTAGATTAATATGCTAGTTTTAGAAAATAATTTAGTTGATCATGTAATTTTATCAAAACTATTTAGTTATTTAACATAAAAATACATCGTATAGTTTAATAATAATAAGTTCTTTTTCAATCTTTTCAATTATCAATAAACTCACATCTTTTGTAATTTGCCACTAATATTTATTAATTATATTTCATAATTTATGAATAATTAATTTTGTTATAATTAAAGTTAAATATATATAGACATATAATATTATAAACATACATATATCGATACACACACACACATATAAACAACAATATATACCAATTTTTCAGGTATATACCGCACTACGAATCTACAATATATGACAATTTACATCAGTATTTGGAAAAATTATACCTTTACTGTTTTCGATACGACATCATACTTTACAAAAAAAATGCAGTATACTTAATATTAAATATTTTATTATATTTTTTGGTACGTAAGTAGTAAGTACGATATATATATTTTTCGGTAAATTGTGATAGCCCTAGTTATATCCGGCTGGTTATCGGATACAATCGATAATTGAAAATGTAAAAAAAGTCTTTTGCTAACCGCCGGCTAACTGCAATTTGCGGGTTTTGGTTAACAGGTAACCGTCGATTATTGGATTGGATAATTAGTATCTGAACTAACCGACTCAAACTTCCACCTCTAGTGCAAAACCTTCTTACCTGTTGGAAGCTCAATAAGTTCCCAAGTGCAAATCGTTAGAAGAGATGCAAACTCATCATCCATAACAACTCTCCACTTTCGCCTATCTCCATCCTCTTCTTCCTCTGTATAATATTCGGGCTCACCATCGTCACTAAATAACAAGAAGTAGTTAGAGGGTGAATACGGAATACCTATCACACGCACGTCGCTCTCTAAATAGCATGTGCAACATATTATCCTGTAGTGAGTCCTTGGCTCTTCAACAAGAACCTCTTATTCATTGCAACTTTCCTTGCTCTCACTTGAGTTTGAGATGTCTAACTCGACCTCTTGATTTCGTTTTTGCTAGAATTTGATTTGATGTCTACAGTCCATCCTTGTACATCACCTGTTCATTGAAAATCACATCTCTACTATGAATGATTTTTCAGTTATTCTCATCCTAGAGTTTATAACCGAACTCATCACCTCCATAACTAATTAATTTACACTTATGACTTAACATATTTGGTGTCTAACTCATTTCTATCAACAGAACTAACATGAGCATATACAACACAACCAAAGACACGCAGGTAAGATAGATTTACCTCTTTTCCCGTCCATACTTCATCGGGTATTCAATTTTCCAATGGAACTGATGAACCTCTATTGATTAAGTATGTAGTTGCCCTTACTGCATCTATCCAAAACGTCTTAGGCAAACCACTCTTCAACCTCCTGCATCTTGCTTGCTCATTCAGTGTTGTGCCACTCCGTTCTACTGGGGAGTTCCTCTCACAGTCTTCTCCATGCGAATCCTATTCTCAGCACAGTCTTCAACCTCGTTTCATTCTCTATAAAGGCTTTCCACTTCCTAAAAGCGTCAAACACATTAGATTTATTTTTCAAGAAATAAACTCATACCTTTCTAGTGGAATCATCGATGAAGGTCATGTAGTACTTTAAACCACCAAGGGACTTGACAGGTGTTGGTCCCCATAGATCACTATGCACCATCTCCAACTTCTCCGTCTTCAAGGTTTTGTCACCTTTCGAAAAACTCACTCTCCTTTGTTTCCTGAAAACACATCTTCACACTATCCAACTTCAACAGTTTTCAACATGGGCACCTTCATCTCTGGCTCGCACATGCGGCCTAGTCGATAGTGCCACAAATCAATGTGGTCTCAGCTCATGCAAGACCAATGCAACAGAAAGTTACTGATTATCCCTCAACATATAGTTACCCGATTGAAAGTAGATTTCTTTTCAATCATGAAATGTGCCTACCATTCAGCCTCAGTACCGATCCGTTCGGTGTGGATATTCGGACATCTTCTTTTCACACGATCCTCAAGGGCTTATCATCAGCAAGATAGATAGTTCTCCATTATCTCATCATCGCTGCATGAATGAAATGATGATCTAGCATTCAACACCCATGATTCCAACGGATTGCTGACACTTAAGACCAATGCATCTCCAATGTCATATGTGGTTGCGATGGCCGTCTTCTTTTGGGTGTTGTACACTGGCTTTGCAGTGACTAAATTCCTCACAATTCCAGCACTTGTTCGAGTCCTTGTCATTCCTAGATTGACTTTTGCCTCTAGACTATGATCTACCACGATTATGCTTTCCCTTTGATAAGTCTCTTTTTTCTGTGTTCAATGCTGACCTAAGATAGATCCAGATTCCTTTCTGCGAATTTTTTCACTAATAATTAGATACTGCACCTCGTCAAAACACAATTTAGACTTTGCTGATGTAGTGCTTAACAGCCGTTACCATTCTCGCCCAACTTTATGCTTGAGGAGATAACACAGTTAGGGCACAAACTTCATTATCGAAGGCAATTTCAACAGAGATCAACTGCGAAGTGATCATGTTGAACTCATTCAGATGTTGCTGTACTCGAGTTCTCCATTTGACATTTTCACATTGAATAACCGCCTCATCAAATGAACCTTGTTAGCAATTGATGGCTTCTGAACATCTCCTCCAAAATCATGAGCATCTCCTTTGCCGATTGGACTTCGGTTGTTTGATTGGTTACGTTCCTATACAACGATAAATGCATCGCAGTCATCACCTTTCTGTCCAACAACTTCACTCCTTCGAATCCATATTTTTAGGGTTTCACCCCTAGGGCAAGTACAAATCTTTACCAAAGAGGTAATCCTTGATATGCATCATCGAGAATCCAAAATCTGATCCATCAACTTCCATCGTCGTGTTTTCTCCCTCCAAACCCGAGGCTCTTAATACCAGGTGTTGGGAAAAAACACGCACTCAATCACGAAAACAAAAATAACACGAGATTTGTTTGCTCCAAGATCATCTGGCGACTATGTCTAGGGGTGATGCCAAGCGGGAGATTTCAATATGATTTTTCTATACAAGATACAATGGGAGATACCTCTATTTACAAGCAAATAATGAATCCCTAGAAGGCCTAAACCCACAAGAAATTACTTAGGCCCAAGCCAATTTTCTTAATTAACAATTACTTGTACTCCAAGTCAAGCTCCATAATTAACATTAATGTGCTGAACAAATTGCACCAAGGTTTCCTTTGCTTTGGTCGAGCTGAGCCGGAGGTAACTGTGGCCGATTTAGCAAGATTGACTCAATTATAAATAAAGTACCACTTTCATTTGTTAAAAATTTCTTTTTAATGTCCTGGTTATATTTCATAACTAGGTTTCAGTGAATTTGATGCAGGCTTCTAGCATTGGCCACCACATATGCAACTAGAGTTATACGTAAATATGGCTTACTGCATCATAAGAAAGTGGTTGAGAAGCCATTCGAGGTTACTGGTAATGAAGGTACTTATCCACTATTAGAGCTGACTGAAAAAGAGCATGATGAAGAGGAAAGTCTGAGAACCCTTACAGAAACATCACGATATTTGGTCGTTATTAGGAGATTGCAGCAGCAATTAAATGAAAAATTTAGAAGACCAGGACAACTATTGGTAAGTTCTTATGTTTTGCTTGTTTCTCTATAGAGAATCATTATTAATGAAAACTCTTACTGTATTTTAGACGGTTAATGCTGGGTTGGTGAACGTCAGTACTGGTTTAGCAGAGGATGAATCCAAGATACCAGTGGTTTCAGAAGATGCCATAGTGCTGAGTAGATCAGATCCACGTGGAAGTGCACCTCCTGCATCTGTAACGGAATTGAGCAATGGAGACAACCTTGCTTTAATGGCTGTGGATACAGCTGGTGCTGAAATTTCAGATCAGAACTTTGATAAAGCAATCCTAGTTTCTGAAGGAAGTACATTTGGAAACGGAACTTCTATTCCAGAGAATCCTAAAGATATGATAGCACGTTGGGAGTTGGATAACATGGACATTAAAACTGTCGTGAAAGATGCATTGCTTTCTGGTCGTCTCCCTCTAGCAGTGCTCAGATTGCATCTTCATCATGTGAATAATTTGTTACCTGGCACAGAAACTCGTGATACATTTAATGATGTCCGTATAGCTGGAAGGGCCATTGCATATGATTTATTTATAAAGGTTAGCTGATTCTTGTTATTAAGTTGGAATAAATTATCATGGATGTTCTAAATATTTGAGTTATGATGGATAGGGTGAGATTGGGCTTGGTATAACGACATTGCAAAAGCTTGGGGAGGATGTTGAAGCCACCTTGAAACAGTTAGTTTTTGGAACTGTCAGAAGATCTCTACGGGTGCTAGTTGCAGAAGAGATGAAAAGATATACGTACCTTGGGCCACATGAGCTCAAAATATTGGAAATGCTATCAATAGTAGAGGTATGTGAGACAGTTTTATGGCATATAATTTGCCAATATCTTGAATCACAGTGAATACATAATCTGCAACTTCTCTTGAGATGTGAAAATATACTATGCTGAAAGAGTAGCCATGAAGCCCCAATAAAAGTAAAATGTCTGCTTAAAACCTGCGATCCTGTCTGACAGATGGGGGACATACATTTATGCATATATAATACCTTCTTTGGCTGAACTACCTTAAACTGGCTGATGCACGCATGCATTTGATATTATTGGCCACTGATGGATAGAGTGACAAGAAAACCCTACCACTTCGATAATTTCTTGAATTTGTTTTTATTTCAATAAATAATGTTCTATTTCTTGAATTTCTCCCTTCACCCAAATTATAACTAATGGTTTTCACTTTTCAGATTGAAAGTACAATCTATTTTTTATCATATTCAAACGAATAATTGTAGTTAGAACTAATGCTAGTTCTTAAGTAGGAAAACCCATGACCATGTAAATATTTATTGTTAGCTGTATAGAAAATGAATATTATTAATTAAGTTAAGGACCCCAAACCCCCAATATATGCAAGTGTGCGTGTGTGTTGTTTCTCCATCAGGTCCAATTGGTTGATTTTTGCTATCTTTTTCATTTTCTAAAATAATCATATCTCATCTTGAAAGAGATCAAACGGGTGGCCGTTGTATTCTTATTTCGATTCAATGGTTTGAATTGTGATTTTCATGATTAAGTCACACAAATTGAAGCCCATTGTGTACATTTCCCGAAAAAAAATCTAACACAATGATCTTGAGTCTTGACTACTGATGATTGAGTTTGCAGGTCTTTCATACCATTTTATGCCATTTTTCATGGGGATGTTCTTTTGCATTTTCAATAAAGACATGGGTTTTATGCATCTATGATCTGGACTTATGAAACTTTGGCGAGTAAAATTTCTAATGAGCTAACACTATTATGTTTTTTCCAAAGAGGGTGTATCCCTGTAATAGTTTCTTCAGCACGTTAGCTACAAGGCAAAAGGAGCTGAAGAGAGCATTTAATGAAGAACCACTCAGTCTGCACCTATTGCATCCACTATTTGACAATCTTGCCATTTCATGTGGAGAGATTGATGGAGTAGTTCTGGGTTCATGGAAGACCATCGACAAACATTCTGTTGCAGCTGAAGCAGATGATGACACTAGCCATGCTGCTTATTGGGCAGCTGCTGCTGCTTGGTCGGATGCCTGGGATAAAAAAGTTGTTGATCGTGTAAGTTAGTTGATGCCTTTTCTTGTGTGAATATCATATCCTAGCAAAGGCTACCATTTGCTTTCTCCTTTTGCACTGACCAGAGTCAAGCTAATGTCTTTTCACTTAGTGTTCCTGTGCATAATTTTTTTCTCCACACAATATACGAGTGGCGATCATGAGCTTCTTGCAGTTAAAATTTCCACTATAGTCTTTGTATTTGTATTCTAAAGAAATCACCATGCGAATTTTGTAGTATTACCAAAGAAGCTTTTTAAGTTGTTTGGAGATGGATATTGGATAGTAGTCCAACTCCAAGGCATAGTTAAGGCATTTTACAAATTTGTTAGCTTACAATTCTTTTTCCTTCTAGATGGGAGGTATTGTCACTTGCAAAATCCTACTTCCTGAGGATTGATTGTTCATTCACATTTTGGACTTCATGTAGTGAACTACTGACTAACAGCTATATAATTCAATTATTGACAATATAACATTGCTATCTACTATCCTTGTGCATTTGACTTAATTGTCACTATGGGATCTGAAAAATGTTACTTATGTAGGAACTGTTTTGGAAACCTCTAAAGAATGTCTGCATCGGAATAGAAAGAACTGTGTTAGGAAGATCTTGATGATGATATACTGTCTTTATTTGAGTGATATATCAGAATGAGCCATTATTTTTAATCTATAAATCATTAGTTATTTGTGGGTTCTGTTAATAATGGAACAGTAATTCCATGCATGAAGTGGAAGAAAGCACAATGTAGTTGTAAAACCATATTCTCAAGGTTCAAATATTATGTAGGAATTAAAAATTGTGTGAGTATACCGTATCAAACTTTGTAGACCTGTTATGGAGTTGTATATGAGGTTAAAGTCATCATGTGATAAAGAGTTATCAAGCTGCTATTAAATGATTTCTTATAACATGTGAGTACAAGGAGAAATGAACCGGATCTATAAAGTCTATATACATCATAATTGTCCAATGCCTAGGGAAATCCTGTAGGGTGATAATCACCAGTCTAATTTAACTTAAACTCAAATGTAACTTGAAATATACATTTAGATATTGTCTTTGTAGCAGAATATACTGGATAACTGCTTCATTCATATATTCTTCTTTGTTTGCTTAGAAAAGATCATCATGGATTTGATGGTTGAACTTCCATTTTCTAGGATAGTTTATGCATGCTTTGTTAATGACTTAATGTGTATTCAAACACCTGCATGTACTGATCGGAAGTAGCAATCTACTATTGTCTGCCATGTATTCCTTCTAGATCATGAAGCTTATATACTGTATGTTGGTAAGATTACAGGTTTTGTTTGTTTTACCTGCCTACTCGGTTTATATTAGAAAAAAGATGGATTAGATATTTGGCATGTATTGATCTGCTTGGATTTCCTAACAGGCCTCATTTTTTTCATTGATTCCATTTTTTAAGCTATTTCAAACTTTCAAGTATGTGTTGTGATAATATAGATGCAAATGTTATTAAAATATTTATATAGATTGTGTAGTATTTTTGTTCTATTACCAATAATGTGTAGAAAACATTTCCACGGGAAACTGCTTCTCAGTTTAGCATCTTTTCTTTCTGTGCAGATACTTCTTGACCAACCTCTTCTTATGGGTGTTGATGTATTGTGGGAATCCCAACTTGAGTACCATGTATGCCATAATGACTGGTTAGAAGTTTCCAAGCTACTAGAGGTAGTTCCACCATATGCATTATCTCCTGGAAGCCTTAGCATCAGCTTGGACAATATACATCCAGCTTCAGATGGTCAGGAGCGTCCTGAATTCAACAAATACACAAGTTTCCTTGAAGAGTTGGACACTGTATGCATGACTGTTCCAAACATCAGACTTTTCAGGTTCCCTACAAACAGATCATCTTCTGTGTGGTTGAGGAGGCTTATGGAGCAGCAGCTTGCAAAAAAATTTACCTTTTTGGTGGATTACTGGAACAGTCCATCAGATATTGTACCTTTACTGGCCCAGTCAGGTTTTATGATTGATTTACATGACAGTTCTTTCCTGGACGGAGCAAGTGATAGTTCTCCCGATTCTCTACTGGTAATTGGTGATGCATCTATTGATCCAGATGCAATCCAATCTCTACATAAAGTTGTTATACACTTCTGCGCCCAGAATAACCTGCTTTACCTTCTGGATATGTATCTTGATACTCACAAACTCGCTACTGACCATAACTCCCTTTCCTTTTTACTGGATGCAGCAGTAAGTTCAGCTGATTATTATTTGTTTCTAATTCAGTTTTTGCTCTCTGGTTTTAGGAGATGCATGCAGTGGTAGCAGAAGTTACATGATACATTTTGCTATTGAGTCATGTAAATTATCAGTTACATGTAGATCATTTCTTGATAAGATCCTTGCAAATTCATGTCGTGTATTTCTCAGATTTATTTTTTTGATAGGGTATTACTGAATCCAACAATTATGAGACCATTTATGTATAATATGGTTTTTCAGGGTGATAACGAGTGGGCAAAGTGCTTGCTCTTGATTAGGGTTAAAGGAAAAGAATATGATGCATCATTTTCGAATGCTCGTGCAGTTGCTACCGTAAATTCAGTTCCAGGAAATAAGCTCACTGTTCTGGAGACAGATGGCATCATGCAAGCTGTTGATGACATTGCAGAAGGATCAGGGGAAATGGCTGCTTTAGCCACATTGATGTTTGCTCCTGTTCCTCTGCAAGAGTGCCTTAGTAGTGGTAGTGTAAACAGGCACTGTAGCTCAGCTCAATGCACCTTGGAAAACCTTAGGCCAGCCCTTCATCGGTTCCCTACATTATGGACCACCCTTGTGGCAGCATGTTTTGGTCAAGATCCTGTTTGCGGCAATTTGGCACTCAAGACAAAAAGTAAGTTCTTACAACCCTATACTCTACTCTTAGGAGTTTGCATGAAATATTGTGTAATTGAATATCACTCTGTTGCATTCTCTTGTGTGACTGTCTCTCTCTAATTATTTTATGTGGTACAGTGTCAGGATATTCTGAGTTGTTAGACTACTTGAACTGGAGGGAAGGTGTATTCTTCTCCTCTATACGAGATACTTCAATTCTTCAGATGATCCCATGTTGGTTTCCTAAGGCAGTACGGAGATTGATTCAGCTCTATGTGCAGGTTATTGTGACACTCTACTGTTTATCTGCTTATCTGACGAATTGTCTTCCTCTTTATATGCGAATAGTTTTGCTAAAATAATTAATATACTATACTACACATGTACCTCTTTCCTGGTAGTCTGAAACAACTGCCAAATTGAGAGTTGAGCGTTCAAATATTCTACTTCAAATATGCTCCTCTGTTAACCTTATTCTTTTGTCTGAACAGGGACCCATTGGCTGGCAATCTTTAGCTGATTCTGAGACTGAAGAAATTTCTCTTGTGAGAGATATCTATTATGTCGTAAATTCAAGTGGTCATGCTCAGATCAGTGCCACGTCCTGGGAAGCTGCCATCCAGAGGCATATAGAAGAGGAACTCTATGCATCTTCGATACAGGTAATTCATCGGTCTCTAGAATTCCAGTAATGCACACCAGAAAGTCCCAATATTATGAGTGCTTCAGTTATTACCCCATGTGAAATAGCCAGCACTCGAGATCTGAAAGGGTACTCTTCCCTTTCTTGAGATTTTTTTTTTTTTTTTTTTTGG
>JAPKLX010000008.1:3704425-3744318 GCA_026898415.1 Leonotis leonurus
GGGGGGGTGTGGTTGGTGGTGGTGATGGAACTATACGTTTTGGATATAAAATCATGTTTCCATAGACCTAGTTTTCTCTTAATCACTTGGTTCTTTTCCTTCCTTCAATTGCTGCATAATATCATAGTTTGCTTCGTCCCAGGGAGCTGATGTTGGACTTGAACACCATTTGCACCGTGGGCGTGCGTTGGCTGCTTTAAATCATCTCCTTTCAGCAAGGGTCCATAAGTTGAAATCTGATAATAAGCACTTGGAACAATCAGAATCTCCTTCAACTGGGCAGACAAATGTACAGATGGATGTACAGAGCCTCCTTTCTCCAATAACTGAGAGTGAAGAGTCTCTTCTCTCATCGGTAAGAATTAAGTTCATCATGCACAGAAAGAGGAAGCTGTCATGTATAAGATGCACATGAAAACCAACTGCTTTTTCTGCTTATTTACTGTTTTTGTTCCGGGGGAGTATAAATCAACCCTTAAATCTGAACATCATCACTGATTCATCTCAATCTTTCTCCATTCTGTTTCTGTAGATAGCTGGCTTAGATTGGTCTAAGTTGTGTAAGTATTCTGTAATCTGTGTTGAGTAGTATGGTTGATCTACTTTAGGTTTTGATTACCTTGTATTTCTAATTATATTTGTTATTCTAAATTGTAAGACAGCCTCAAATTTGTTAGCATGTGTCTTTTAACCTTAATATGTCCATAGCAGTGCAATAAGGTATTGCTAATCAAGGACTTGGATTACCTTGTGGCACAATAGCTACTGCCAGATTTTATCATCCAAGCAGATTGTATTCCTAACCTATCATTCTAAGCAAACAGGCCTGCTTAAATATTCGAAGTAAAACTGGATATTAGAATTCAAATAAATATTTTGGGATACCCTCTGTTTTCAGGTGTCAATCTGGCCCTCATTTTCTGTCTCCTTTCTGGTGTTCAGGTTATACCCCTTGCTATTCAGCATTTTGATGATTCTGTATTGGTGGCTTCATGCGCTTTTCTTTTGGAACTATGCGGTTTATCTGCTAGTACTCTCCGAATGGATGTTGCTGCCTTGAGAAGAATATCTTCCTTTTACAAGTCTGCAGAGAACAATCAATACAGGCAACTATCTCCTAGGGGCTCTGCTTTTCTTCAACCACCTGTTGAAGTTGATGTAACAGAATCTATTGCTCAAGCGCTAGCAGATGATTATCTTCATAAATATTCTAGTAGCATAATGCAGAAAGGCGACAGAAACAATAGCGTTTTGAATCAGCCATCACGAGCTTTACTGCTTGTTCTTCAGCACTTGGAAAAGGCAAGTCTTCCATTTCCATCCAATGGCATGACCTGTGGATCTTGGTTGTCAAGTGGAAATGGAGATGGAGCTGACTTAAGGACTCAACAAAAAGTTACCAGCCAACACTGGCAATTGGTCACAGCTTTTTGTCAGATGCATAACATTCCTTTAAGCACTAAATATCTTGCTGTATTAGCAAGGGATAACGATTGGGTAAGTTATTTGATGTCTATTTATTTATACAAGACCCATTGATTGATGTCTTCGAGAACAAAATCATTTATGTCTTCAACCCTGAAACAGGTTGGCTTTTTATCCGAAGTTCAAGTTGGAAAATATCCATTTGAAACAGTCATCCAAGTGGTAAGCTTCATATCCTATAATGAATGTGTTCCAGAAAAGATATACCCTGTGGTCTACTACTGTTTTCATTTTTTCCTTTTAAAGATTATTAGCTGCTGCCATTCCATATTATCTTGTCTACCATTTTGCAGGCATCAAAGGAGTTCAGTGACCCCCGTTTGAAGTCTCACATTTCGACCGTTTTGAGGAGCATGCAGTCTAGGAAAAAGTCTGGTCCATTGAACATAGAAAGGGACCAAACTTTTCTGTCAAATGAGAATCTCTGCATGCCTGTTGAATTATTTGGAATTATAGCAGAATGTGAAAGACATGAAAGACCTGGAGAGGCTCTTCTCCTGAAAGCAAAGAACTTATGCTGGTCGATTCTGGCTATGATTGCTTCTTGCTTTCCTGATGTCTCCCCATTGTCCTGCCTAACAGTTTGGCTGGAAATAACGGCAGCAAGGTTTTTACTACATCCTTGATTATCAGTATATTGCTCTAAAATGAGTGTCTTTTACGCGTCAAGTATTTCCCTAAGTCAGTTGTGTAGATCTTTCTATATCAGAATTTAAATAATTTCTTTTTGACTTTCACTTGACATTATCTTTAAGTTGGGGAAGAATATGACACACAACTTCCTTTCTTATCAGGGAGACTTCTGCAATGAAAGTTAATGACATTGCATCTCAAATTTCAAAAAATGTTGGAGCTGCTGTTGAACTTACCAACTCCCTTCCTGCTAGTGCTAGAGCCATAACATTTCGTTATAATAGGAAAAGCTCGAAGCGCAGACGCCTTGAGGAACCTGTTCCACTGGATTATTTGACTTCAGAAGATTCTGTGAATTCTAAAAGCTCTGGTGTTTCCACTACTCAAGGTTTACTTCATGAAGAGGGAAGGGAGAAAACAGGTGAAGAGGACACCAAGTTTCGAACTGACTCTAATGGCATGGCTAATGCTTTGTCAAGAATGGTAGCTGTTCTTTGTGAGCAGCACCTGTTCCTACCTCTAATACAAGCTTTTGAAATATTTCTACCATCATGCTCGTTGTTACCTTTTGTTCGTGCTCTCCAGGTTGGTTCATGCATAGTACAGTTTATTAGTACAAGTAGAAATATCAGCAGTAAAATTATAATAGTTAAATATCAAAACAATACTCAGTTTCTTCTGTCCAGCTCATTACCTACAATTGCAATATCATGTCGTCTTGCATGTTGGTGCCTAATTTGAAAGTGTAATTATCAGAAACTGGTGATGAGCGATGCTTCAATTTGGGTTTGCATGATGTCGTATTTAGGATCTAAAAAACATAAGATTATGTTTCATTGTATTCAAAATTTCACTTTTGGAGTGTTTACCTTAATACCTGAATTATGAGATTATATGTTTATGGGCCCTTTATAGTATTTTAAAATTTAGTCTCTTTTTAAACTGCAAGAATGAGAATGTTTAAAGTATGATTTTATTTTGCTCCCCCTTGCAAGCTTCATTGTTCTCATCAATTCCCTTATAAACTTTTGGTGAATGTCATTACCTAATTGGCTGAGCTTTTTCTTTCTTTATTAAAAGAAAATGAACTTAAGTTCCTAGATTCTACATTCCTACTACATACCTAGCATTACTTCAATTTTTGCCATCAATGCTCAGCAGGGACCATTTGTTTAATTGATTTAATGTTCTTTCCTAGGCTTTCTCACAAATGCGCCTCTCAGAGGCTTCAGCTCATCTTGGATTATTTTCAACCAGAATTAAGGAAGAGTCTCCTCTTACACTCTCTAATTGGGAAAAAGAGGGGAAAATTGGGAACTCATGGATAAGTTCCACGGCTATCAAAGCTGCAGATGCTATGCTTTTGACTTGTCCTTCTCCATACGAAAAGAGATGCTTGCTAAGGCTCCTTGCTGCTACTGACTTTGGTGATGGAGGGTCTATCGCCTCACGATACGGACAGCAATTGTGGAAAATAGACATGGCTGAGCCCTCTCTGCGAAATGATGAATGCCCTCTCCTAGGAAATGAAACATTTGATGATGATGCTTCACTTCTAACTGCATTGGAAAATAATGGGTATTGGGAACAAGCACGCAGTTGGGCCAAGAAGTTGGAGGCCAGTGGTGAATCAAGTTGGAAATCTGCAGCCAATCATGTAACTGAAATGCAGGTAACCTGGATTTTCTACAATTTTCTTCCATTTGTATATGCAAAAAAGATCTCATGAAGTTTGCTGTACTATGTTCGGCTTATTAAGTCATTTTGTTGATAGTTCTCTTGATATTATATTTGTAAATAGGAGGGATTTGTCTTATGCTTAACCTACCTAAACTTTCCAATTATACATCTATACTAGGTTTATTTATGTAATTTGCTACAAGGTACTCTGACATAATGTATACAGTACCTTATAGAAAAATTCAGTTGGGATTTGTCTTGTATGAATGCCAGTTAGAAAGGTCTTGAAACCTCTATAGTGGAGAATCAATGATGCTGCAGTAGGGATTTTACTCCATGTGTAATCTATAACTATATGGAGATCAGGTTCTACATGAGCTGAAGATGCATTTACATGAGTCTAAAAGATAGTTTAGGTTTTCATACTTGCTGTATGATAGTTCAATTGATGTACATTCATCTGATTAGAATTGGGTTTCTTATTGAGCTATCATTTACTCCCTTCCTCCTATTTAAAAAATGTGCACTTTCCTTTTTGTTGTCCCATTTCATTATGTGCATTTCCCAAAATGGAAACTGTAGCATACAAAATACAATTTAAGAAGTTACTACATCGTAAGAACTTACATTATTTCTCATCTTTTATTATAAACAATTCCATTTTATTTAAAAAAGTATCATTCTCTCTCCTCTTTTATTATAAACAACTCAACACTCTTAACATCCGTGAGTACATTTTAAGGGAGTACTTTTAATCCACATATATTTTCAATTGTTTCTGCAATTGTCTAGGCTGAAGCCATGGTTGCAGAATGGAAAGAATTTCTTTGGGATATCCCAGAAGAGAGGGTTACTTTGTGGAGCCACTGCCAGATGCTTTTCATCCGATATTCCTTCCCAGCATTGCAGGTAATAATACAGATTATTCTAAAACTGAGGTTAAAGAAATGGCTAGCATCACATAATCCTTCATTGTTGCATCTATCTTATGACTAGTTGTGACATTTACATTTGGGTCAATAGGGGCAAAATAGCCCTATTTTTATAATAAATATAAATAAGTCTTTCCGATAAAAAGATAAAATATAACCTTTTCATATATTTGAAACAAAAATACCTTTTATTCCCTTTTTTCTAAGGACGCACGATCTTTGCGAACTTGAGCTCGCGCAGGAGTTGTGCTTGTACATATTAAATACAACATACGAACTTGAGTTCATGGGATTTCGCGGTCGTGTTTTAATACATTTTATAAAGGAACACGCGAATCCCATGAACTCAAATTTTCGGGATTCATCATGTGTGAATTGGGGCAACACACAAACACACGAATCGTGCAAATTCGATTCAGGTGGATTTGTGTGTTACACATTTTAACATACTAACAAACGAATCCTGCAAATTCGAATTCATGGGATTCGTATGTTACCCCCATTTTAACATTAGCATACGTATCCTGCAAATTCGAGTTCGCGGGATTATTGTGTTCTCATGTTACACACTGCACGTGAAAATTAAACTAAAATTACGGTGGGAGAGTAACATGGTCCAGTTTTTAAAAAAAGGCAATTATCTTTTTTATTTGTATGACTATTTTTTTTGTCTTTTCTTAAAAAAGGGGCTATTTTAACATTTGCCCCTTTACATTTATTTATTTTTTTTTGTTTTTCGTTGCCTTTAATTTTTGACGGGGTGACTGTGGGGTAAGAGTGGTTGACAGGGAGAGGTGTTTGTTGGACAGATTTATGCAGTTGCCACTTGCCAGTCACATATATGCACTGTATCTTTATTTGAGTAAGTTGCCTTTAACTGTAACTCTCCTCATCTGTGTGTTTCTAGGCTGGACAGTTCTTCCTAAAGCATGCCGAAGCAGTGGAAAAAGATCTTTCTCCAAAAGAACTTCATGAGATCTTGCTACTTTCCCTGCAGTGGCTGAGTGGAATGACAACTTTGTCAAACCCGTGAGATTTCGTTTTTCTTTTGTTTCAGTTGTTTGTAGGATCTTTTTTTCAAAGTAAATATTTTGCTTAAACTTTGCTTTCATTAAACAACTGAGGTAGTTAAAATGCACAATATATGCAGGGTTTATCCACCTGACCTTCTACGCGAAATTGAGACCAGAGTGTGGCTCTTGGCTGTGGAATCTGAAGCCCTGGTAAAGAATGAAAGTGGGGATTCAATAATTTCACCCACACGGGAACCTGGATCTGGCAAGGGTTCTGACTTATTGGATCGTACAGCAAGCATTATTGCTAAAATGGACAATCACATAAGTGGACTTAAGCTCAAATTATCAGAGAAGAATGACAGAGAAAATGGTCTGGCTCATGTTAGGATGACTCAAACTGGCGATTCTAGCTTCCTAATCACAGCTGGAGGGGGCTTAAAGACAAAAAGGAGAGCAAAAGGATTTGGAACATCAAGAAAGACTTTATTTGATATAGGAGATAAGAAATATGAGCCTGAATCTATACAACACAACCCGAGAGATGAGACACAGTTTCTTGATGAAAACTTAAAAGTTAACACCTCATTATCAAGGTGGAAGGAAAGAGTTGGACCTGCTGAGCTCGAAAGAGCTGTTCTTTCACTGTTGGACTTTGGGCACATAACAGCTGCCAAACAATTGCAGAATAAACTTGCTCCAGACAACATGGCATCTGAATTTTTCCTTGTTGATGCGGCTTTGAAGCTTGCTGCTCTTTCAACTCCAAACAACAAGTTGTCGATGTCTATGCTGGATGGTGATATGCTCTCTGTTTTGCAGTCGTATAATCTTCTGGCGGAGCAGTGGGTGATTGATCCCCTGCAGGTAATACTTAAGTGCTTCCACTATATTATTGTTATTATTATTATATATTATACATTCATACTGGAGTCATTTCAGCTTTCCCACGAATTCATTCATTCAGTGCTTGTTAATCTGTTATCTCTCCAGTGTGAGGGAACATTATGATATTATTGATATTATGACTAATGTATTATGCATCCAGTTGCAACTTCTGCTAAGGTAGATCTATAGTGTTTGCTTGAGATATTATTTGTTTGTGATATCTGAATTTAGGGAAAAAATGCTTCTGATATTTCTTGTTTTTAGTTCTTACATCGAGCCTTTTTTTTGTATGTTTCTTATATTAGAGTACCAACTGATTATCCTATTTTTCATGGTAAATTGCATATCATAGATCTTGGAGTGTTTTGCAAGTCTTCTTAAGGAAGGTAGTGGACGTGCACTATGCAGGAGGATAATCTCCGTTGTGAAGGCTGCAAATGTGCTTGGTCTAACATTTTCTGAGGCATTTGAAAAACAGCCAATTGAACTACTGCAATTGCTTACTCTCAAAGCGCAGGAGTCTTTCGAGGAAGCCCATCTTTTAGTCCAAACACACTCAATGCCAGCTGCTAGCATTGCCCAAATTCTTGCTGAATCATTTCTCAAGGTGAATCTGATTCTTATGAAATTTTATATATTCTTTTAATTTCACTAAAATTCATATGATTTAGAATGGGGAGTATGCAGTTGTTGCTTATAGTTTTCCAATTGAGACGCAAAAGCATTATCACTCGGGTGAACACATGACATTTTATCCCACATATTTGGTGAATCATTAGGGCTGCAAAAACTTTACTCAATGAATCAAGCGTAGTCTACAGTTTCAACATGTTCAGTATAACTCTTGAGATCTGATGCCATTCTGTTGAAATGTTTCAGGGTCTATTAGCGGCACATCGTGGGGGTTATATGGATTCTCAGAAGGATGAAGGACCTGCACCACTGCTTTGGAGAATCTCGGATTTCCTAAAATGGGCTGATCTGTGTCCTTCCGATTCAGAAATTGGCCATGCATTGATGAGATTAGTAATCACAGGGCAAGAAATACCTCATGCTTGTGAGGTAACTTTTACGCTCCTTCAATTTTATTATCCTCGGATATGAAATTTCTTATAAGGTTAAGGAATTAGTAGAATATATTCTTTTGGGTAATGATGTTTCAAAGTGAACAGATCCCTACATGTTTATGTCTGCCCTACTACTGGTACCTTATTTCCTTCACCTACATAGAATTGGGAATAAGTGGACAAACCACCTTCCTATGCCATCTGGCCTCAATTGTCGCTTTGTTGGTACTGTTTTAGATGATAACACTTTCTCACCCTGATGCAGGTTGAGCTTCTTATTCTATCCCATCACTTCTATAAGTTGTCAGCATGCCTTGATGGAGTTGATGTGCTGGTAGCGCTTGCTGCAACAAGGGTAGAAGCTTATGTATGGGAGGGTGATTTCTCATGTCTTGCTCGCTTGATAACAGGAGTTGGAAACTTTCATGCACTCAATTTCATCCTCGGGATTCTAATTGAAAATGGGCAATTGGATCTCCTCCTTCAGAAATATTCAGCGGCCGCTGATGGTAACAGTGGAACTGCTGATGCTGTTAGAGGATTCCGAATGGCTGTTTTGACATCACTCAAGCAGTTTAATCCAACTGATCTCGATGCATTCGCCATGGTTCGTACCGTTTCCTTGTTTAGGAATTTCCGTTTGGATCGTCTTATTGTTAAGAAGACTTTTTTGAGATATAAGAACACAATCTTCATTCTGAACTTTTTGTGCAGGTTTATAGTGACTTCGACATGAAGCATGAAACTGCTGCCCTTTTAGAGTTACGTGCAAAGCAATTATCTGCACAGTGGTTTCACCGTTACGACAAGGATCAGAACGAGGAGCTCCTTGAATCCATGTGTTATTTCATTGAGGCGGCAGAAGTGCACTCGTCCATCGATGCTGGCAACAAAACTCGCAGAGCTTGTGCTCAGGCATCACTGGTATCGCTGCAGATACGAATGCCGGACACAAAATGGCTTGAGCTTACTGAAACCAAAGCACGTAGAATATTAGTTGAACAATCTCGGTTTCAGGAGGCCTTAATCGTTGCAGAAGCCTATGGCCTCAACCAGCCGAGTGAATGGCCTCCAGTTCTCTGGGAACAGATGCTCAACCCAGAGCTCATCGAGCAGTTTGTAGCCGAATTTGTTGCTGTGTTACCTCTCCAGCCATCAATGCTAGCCGAACTTGCAAGATTTTATCGATCGGAGATGCAAGCCCGTGGGGACCAGTCGCAGTTCTCTGTGTGGCTCACTGGAGGAGGCTTAGCTGCAGATTGGGCAAAGTATCTTGCCAGATCTTTCAGGTGCTTGCTGAGGAGGACTAGAGACATCAGGTTAAAACAACATTTGGCCGCATCAGCCACCGGATTTGACGATGTAGTTGAGGCATGCAACAGGGAACTCGATAAGGTCCCTGAAAATGCTGGACCCCTTATTCTGAGGAAGGGACACGGCGGGGCTTACCTCCCTCTAATGTAGCTACTCCTTATCTTTGTGCATGCACCAACACAGTTATTAAAAGCTTCGCTTGTCTCAGCAAGGGAGCCCATTCGGGACGCTATTGGTACTGACCGGATGTGTTCGGATAATTGAATACTTCAAGGTAAAAAAGTTACTATGTGATATATATTTGATTTTCGAGTTCTTGCTCAGAGGAGTAGTTGAAGTAGATATAGAGTTGTGAAAACGATGCAGGTAGTGAGTGGTAATGTTGAAGAGTAAATTCATTTTTGGGAATGCGGAATTAGACAGTGCAGGTTTTTATTCTTTGGCTTCGAATTCTTTCGAATTGTGTGTGAAGAAGCATCCGATTCTCTCTTTTGGGCGAAACCTATACATTCTAATACATGTACAATATGTATATATATCATTCTCTACATAATAAAATGCGCATTATGGTGGTTTCTATGTTTCTTTTTTCTTTACTCTAGCATTTCATGTTACTCGTCACTTGTCTGAAAATAGCCCGTCAAGCCGTCCGCCCGAAGAAGGGTGGCTTCTGTACGAGCCTATACGACCGCCTTCTCCCCAACCCATATAGAAAGAAAGGGGGAACATGAATATCCATTGTTACTTCACTGGATAAAATTGAATAATATAATCCTAAGGGCTGATGTATTTCATAATTTTAGGACTATAAAGCCAACTTAAGAATGTGTAATTGCTTTCATCCTACAATATTTTATATAATTATTAATATCTAAACATGATTATCTAGGGAAATACGCTCCACTTATTGGTATGTATGCATGTATCCTTTATTAGGGATCACTAGTGTATACAAATTTGCCGTTTGCTAGAAGTGGTCTCTTGCCTTGTGCACTGCGCACGACACCACGCTTATTCAACAAAGAGTTCCATAGTTGCACTGTGGGCTCGCATTGTCTCGCCAAAGTCTGAAACGTTGGTAATCTTCCTAGAGCACTCTCCATGCCGTAAATGCAACTTGAAGTCAAGATTCTTGTTCCAAGCCTATCGACCGGTACCATCTTCTTCCGCCCAAGACAACACATCTATTGTCAACCAACTCAATTTCTCCCCCCACCCACTCCCACAGACTGCCTTATCCCCCACCATCATCTACAATGTATAATTATTTCTTAATATTATTTTCAATTGATTTCCAAAGTTCATTAGTATATATAATTTTTTGACATAAGTTTTTTTAAATATTAATTAAAATGATAAATTCTTAAATACAAAAATAAAACAATCAATCCTCTCAATGATCAATCATATCTTATTTATCAATTACACTCCACTACATACTTTTCATGTTCGCTTGTTGATTATCACTACATATTTCCACACTATACAATTCGACATAAGATACTAGATCTACATTTTTAAAAGAGAGGCCAAACTAGTAATCTACTTATAAAAATTACAAAAACTCACCATTTACTTACTAATCACATTAATCCAACTTTCTTTACGTAACATATAAAACAATTTTTTTTTATCAAAGTATTCTTAACCACATGTGATCGAAACTTGACCTATTTTCACTTGTTTTGCTCCTCTAAACTCAAGGATTCCCATTCATTCCAATCTAATTCATCACTCACCACATTTTGCAACCATATAATTATTATATTCAAATCTCAGTTCCGACAAAAATATATTCAAATCTCACTACTAATTATCTCACAAACCTCAATTAAAACACAAACAACCCTCTTCGCATTGAAAGAGGATCTTGTCACTAAAGAACCACAACACATGAGCATTATATCGCTAGCTCGATTGGTCGAGCCATGAATTAATACTTTTCTTGTCCTACTCAACAACTCTCTAGAGAAACGTGGGGACAGATGTGCGCGATGAGGACGGCAAGTGGGGCGGCGATGGTGGTGGCAGTGGTGGTGGTGGTGATGGGTGTTTTGGTGGAGGGCATTGGAGTAAATTGGGGGGACCAAGCGGCACAGAACCTAGCGCCTCCGAACATAGTACAAATGCTAAAGGATAACAAGATATATAAGGTGAAATTGTTTGATTCCGACTCATATGTAGTGAAACAATTTGCTGGGACAGGTATAGAAGTAATGCTTGGAATTCCAAACATACACTTGTCCTCGTTGGCGTATAGGTATAAAAATGCCAAGGCATGGGTCAAAGCCAACCTCACTAGGCATATTCACGACGGCGGCGTCGATATCAAGTAAGTATCTAGCTACTACTACTCGACTACGTACTATAGATTAGATTATATATATATATATATATATATATAATTATATATATATATAATTATATGCATGCATGGTGAGGTGGCAGGTACGTGGCGGTGGGGAACGAGCCGTTCTTGTCGGCCTACAACGGGTCGAACTCGCTCACGATCTATCCGGCGCTGTGGAACATTCAGAAAGCGATAAACGAGGCGGGACTCGGCGACAGGATCAAGGCCACGATCCCCCAGAACGCTGACGTCTACGACTCCGGCAGCAAAGGCCCGTCGGCTGGGGACTTCCGAGCAGACATCCGGACAACCATGAAGCAGATCGTGCAATTCCTGCGCGACAACAACGCGCCCTTCCTCGTCAACATCTACCCTTTCCTCAGTCTCTCACTCAACGCCAACTTCCCTGTCGAATTCGCCTTCTTCGACGGCGGCGCTCAGCCGGTGCAGGACGGCGGCATCTCCTACAACAACATGCTCGACGCCAACCTGGACACGCTGGTGTGGTCGTTGAGGAAAGCCGGCTGCGGCGACTTGCCTATCATCATCGGCGAGATCGGGTGGCCCACCGACGGCGACAAGTCAGCCACTAACGAGATGGCGAGGAAATTCTACGACGGGTTTTTCAAGAAATGGGTGCCGAGGAAAGGGACGCCGCTGTACAAGAAGAGCATAGAGTATTACCTCTTCAGCTTGATGGATGAGAACCAGAAGAGCATTGCCCCCGGCGACTTCGAGCGCCACTGGGGCGTCTTCACTTACGACGGCCAACCCAAGTTCCCGGTGGACTTCACCGGTCAGGGTAACGCCAAGTTGCCCATCGGCGCCAAGAACGTCAAATACGTGGAGAATAAATGGTGCGTCTTCATCAACGAAGGAGACAACAGCCACAGGATTCCGGATGCCATGGAGTACGCATGCTTGCACGGCGACTGCACCGCCCTCAAGTACGGCGGGCCGTGCAGTAAGATAGACAAAGTCTCCCAAGTGTCGTACGCTTTCAACATGTTATTCCAAATCACCTCACAAGACGTGGAGTCCTGCGATTTCGGAGGAATTGCTGAGGTCGTCGAGAGAAATGCCTCCGTCGGTAACTGTCTCTTCCCGCTCGCTCTTGAGAGCCACGCGCCGCCCGCACTCCCAACTTTCCTACCATTCTTCTTCCTCTCTTTCCTCATTTTCCTCTTATGAGAAATTCATTCATTCATTTCATCATTACCCCTCCCTACCTCCAATACTATTTTCACTTATATATTGTAACTTCTGCTTATCTAATTTTATCAACTCGAGTTTGAGTCTGACTTTTAATACACTATTAAATTAAATTAATTACTCCATCCATTAGTCTAAGCGTGACACAATTTATTTTCATCTAAATATATTAAAATAATAAATTATGTCAAACTTATCGAGAAATAGATAATATATTAAATTTCAACTCAATTTTTATTTATCAAATTAAACTAGAACTTTTAATATTTAAATGAGACGAATTCAAATTTGACAATATTCAATTCAATTCGATTTGATTATTACATTATAATCTTAGGACTTTTTAATTAGTTGCACAATTTAATTCATTCTTTTACTAATTAGTCATTCATTCTTACTTATACGATTGTAATCGCAGACCCTCTTAGTTGCCTAATGGTTAAGAGACAATCTTGGATGTAAAAGTCAATGTTTTATATCAATGCATATGTATATGTTGCAGGTTCGTAATAGTTTACAATTAGATACAAAAATTTCAAGTTTGAATCCTACCCATCAATAAAAATAATCAAAAATGAATAATTACATTGACTCCTATATGTTCATTGTCACATCATTTGTGAACACGCTTAGTTTTAACCACCGCAAGTGACGCAGCGGTCCTATTTATAATTAATACAAATATTATTACATTTTAAAATAATAAAATTTTATTCCATTATAATTTTAATAAAACATTATGATTTATATTTTTAGAAGAATATTATAACTGCTAAAAATCATGCTTGATATTCTTTTCTAAGGGAAATATTTCAAAATCAATATTTACAATTCTCATAAGAACTTAATCATCTACTCCACTTATATATGTAAAGTATAGATAACATTAAATTTAAGTTAAATGTAAAATATAATATGAAAATAAAAAAAATAAATAAATATGCACTTTAAAATTATTATAGCTGAAGATATTACCATCATTTTATATATATTAATTATATTCTGTTATCTTCGTCCAACTAATGTAGTTTATCTTTTCCAATTGGAACGTCCCATGAAAATAGTCTCATTTTTTTTAATAAATTTTATAATTAAAAAGTTAAGAATATTAACGTGTAAAAAAGAAAGGATTACTTTAGTAGAAGAGAGTATATTTTTTTTAATATAATATTTTATTTTAATGTGTATTATGATATTTAAAAAGGGTATGACCCAATTAGGAAGTACAAGAAACCAATATTTTAGTTTCAGCATTCACGCTTCTCCCTTTCCATTTCTTCTTCTTCGATTGATTACTCGAACCTCACGCAGGGCAACGCCTACCACTGATTCCATCGAGCTTGAACATCATCGCCTCTCCTACTCCCTCTGCCAAACCCGTTTTCACTGCTGCTCGACGAAGTTTGGAACAATAGTAACGTATTCTCTCCTCCGGCGAATTGAGCAGGTTAGTTAGCTTGAACAAAATAGGATTGATGTATGGCTTATTTAGTTAATTTGATAGTGCAATTTCAGGGCAAATTATTTCAGAAAGAAAGAACCAACTTTATGCTCTATGCTCTATTGGCATGTTTTATGTTTTAGTTGTGTAGGTTGTGGACTAGTGTTAATGGTCTCAATAAAAAAGTAAGAAAATGGTGAAAACTAGTTGTACCCTACCACAAAACTCATAACCCTCTGCAAACTCAATATTTTTTAGCGCCGTTTATTTGGTTAGAAACTAGACTCAGTTGGCTTTCCATTGGTATATGAAACAGCCCGTTTTAAATAACCAATAAAAACAGTTTATTGGTTGAAGTTGTCAGTTTTAATTCAAATTCGCGTAAGCATGTTGCAGTTCGGCAACCTTCATTTAGAGCATCATAACTCTCTCAAAATTTCATATTTTCGAGTGTCGTTTTTTTTTTGTTGGAAACTAGAGTTCCTCGGCTTTCAATCGGTATATGAAACAACCAATCATTCACTGCCAATAAAAACAGTTTATTGGTTGAAGCTGACGGATTTACCATTAAACAACATATAGCAGAACTTTGAACGGCCATAACTTGGTCTAGAATGGTCTCTTTGAGGTGTTCTCTTTTGGGTTTCAGAGCATCATAATTCTCTTCAAACTTAATATGTTGGAGTGCCGTTTTTTTGGTTGGAAACTAGACTTCATTGACTTTCCATCGGTATGGGAACAACCCCTCATTCGTAAACAATAAACTTAAAAAGGATTGAATTTAGGAGGTGAAAAAAAGAAGATGATGATAAATGACATTTTTAAGTGTTGGTTGTGAATAAAAAAACTTCCTTTACCATATGGAAAATGAACTGACGGCGTCCCCGTGCTCCCTACCATAGATAAAAAAAAACGTAGCCGAAAATGCCCAAAACGTTTTTATCTAGATAGAATACGTATTTTGCTATTTATTTATTTTCCCGGCAGCTAAAGTGGTTATTCGTGCTTCTTAGAAAGAAACTATATATATATATAGTTATTTATTATTATAAATTGATAATTTGGAAATATATTTGGGCCTCAATTTTTGAACGAGTTAGTGAAATGGCAAATAGCAAGTACGAATATGTGAAGTCATTTGAGGTGGAGGATGAGATCATGCTGCCCAACATCATTGTTGTCCGTGTTGATGCACGTCAATTCTGCAGGTATAGTTTAAAACCTAAAAATTTATAGACGATGTGTTCATATTCATATCATATGGCTCCTTGTTTAAGATGATAGTCCTCTTGGAGCAGGTTTTCTGAAGTTCACGAGTTTGAGAAACCAAATGATAAAAATGCACTAGATTTGATGAATGAGTGTGCAGAGGCTGTTTTGGAGCAGTTTCCAGATGTTATATTCTCCTATGGTTACAGTGACGAGTACAGGTAAATAACGACATATCTTGCGAACGAGTTTCTTTCCATTGTTTGGTCTATATGATACTTCATTGGTTCCTGCAGTTTCATATTTAGAAAGGAAACCAAGTTTTACCAGCGTCGTGGCAGGTACATGTTTCATTCACTATTGTGGTTAAAAGCTTTCCTGATAGTTCATGTGCTGTACAAATCGTTCCTCTGTCTAAATTAGGATCATGATAGTTGACCAAAACTTATACTTGCAGCAAGATACTCTCCCTTATTGTATCTTTCGTTACATCCACTTATGTCACCAAGTGGAAGGCATTTTTCCCTCAGAGGGATTTAAGATATGCCCCTTCATTTCGGGCTCGAGTCATTTGTTGTGCATCCGTGGAGGTTCTACAAGCATATCTTTTGTGGCGACAATATAACTGTAAGCTAATTTTACTTATTCCTTTGGTGCAAATCTTCATGTCTAAATCATAATGCATCTCTTACCTTGTAGAACTGTCATTGATCTTCTGGTTTGCTGAAACAATATACGAAGTTCATGTCATGCTAGGCATTGTGATCCGTTATTCTTTTGGCAGGTCACATAAATAACCAGTATGATACTTGTCTTTGGCAGCTGATTAAAAGTGGAAAGTCTAAAGAGGAAGCAGAAGAAATGTTGAAGGTATATTTGGTATTGTTGGAATTTCCTATAATTTTTTTTTGTCTTTCTATATGTTGAGAGTTCATGATTGAAGTGAAAAACACAATTTTAGGGGTCTCTTAAGCAAGACAAAAATGAATTGCTTTACCAGCGATTTAACATCAACTACAAGAAAGACATTCCGGTGATGTTTCGCCAAGGTACATGCATTCTCAAGACAGAGGTAGTTGCTAATTCATTTTAATTTCCCCCCCTTCATTATTTCTTTACTTTTGTGTACTATATAACTAAAAGAAAGCGACTGAACTTCTACTTGTTGCTTTGTTAACAAGAATGAGTGTCAATTTTCATGTTTTACTAGAAGACTTGAGCTTATTGGTTTTTGTTCATGTGGTTAATGCTACATCAACTCGTTAAACTATTCAACTGATGTGGCTAGGTTGAAGATGTTGTAAAATACAAAGATGATGGATGTCCTGTGAAAAGACGAAGGAGGAAGGTCATAACAGTCCACTCGGAGAATATTGCCTCAAAAAGATTTTGGAATGAAAAACTATGCCTCTTGAAAGAGCTGGGTCAGTTTACTGAAGATTTAAGCAAAACTAGGCCCGAGTACATCAAGTCTTTCCAATACGAGAGCAAATTGATGTTGTCCACTTGGGTTGTTATACGCATTGATGGTTGTCATTTCCACAGGTGAGTACATGCTTGAAGGGGTGATCCTAAATTTTATTAGATTTGACTCGATCCTCTTCTTTGAGGAAGCCTCACGATCACATATTTTTGTACTATAACACGAATTGGCTTTATCTTGTTGGGTTTATGGTAGATTTTCCGACGTCCATGAATTTGAAAAGCCAAATGATGCGCAAGCACTCTATCTAATGAATGCATGTGCTATTGCTGTGCTGGAAGAGTTTCAGGATATTGTATTCGCTTATGGCGTTAGTGATGAATACAGGTCATTAATCAGTTCCCATGTCAATGTTTTCATTATGTTGAACTTCTATGCATGTGTTTAACAAGTATGGTGGTACGTTCAGTTTTGTATTAAAGAAAGACTCACAGCTCTATCGAAGATGTGACAGGTATCTCTTCTGCACTGGCAACTTGTAGCAGTTACGGGTGGTTATTAGTAAAAGGCTATTGAATGTAATGTCTTTGTTTCAAATATCTTCATTTGTGGTGCAGTGAGATAGTTTCTGCTGTTGTATCGTTCTTCTCTTCAGTGTATACAATGAGATGGAACAAGTTTTTCCCAAATAAAGAGATGAAATACCTACCATATTTCGATGGCCGTGCTGTTTGCTATCCATCCTGTGAGATCATTAAAGATTATCTAGCTTGGAGACAAGTTGATTGTGAGATTTTCTTCTTTTTTTTCGTTAATCGCTTAATCCTGTATATTCCCCGATTTTACATGGAAGCACCATTCTCCTGATATAGTCAGCTACTCACTTCAGATGATAGATATCTCCATATTCACATTTTGTACTATATAGAAAAGGGCTGACCTTTGTAATCGTAGAATTGTCACTCCCGATCTGCAGGTCACATCAACAATCAGTACAACACTTGTTTCTGGCTTCTTGTGAAGTCCGGAAAGAGCAAGAGTGATGCACAAAGTTACTTGAAGGTACTCCCTCAATCAGTTGACAAGGATTTGATATATCTGGTTGTTCATTTAGTAATTCCCATAACTTGATCTGTACAGTTTCGAAAATTAAGAATTGAGTTTTTGAAATGAAATAGAAAATGACAGTGTTTAGCTGGGAAAAATTCTCCATATGAGTCTTTTGTTCATGAAGCAAAACTTTATCTCACGTTTATGAGGGTGTGGAGAAAGACATCGGATTATCAATACGATCTCAACACTGGATTATGCTTAACGTCTTTGAGTTCATAAGAAAATATATATATATATATATATATATATATATATGAGAGAGAAAACTCACTTTCACACTGAGAATGAATTAATGTAGCCAAAGCTGACCTTTAGGGATTGCTTCAAGAATATTCGAGATTTCAACCATTTTCATATTAATCTTGTGTTTATTCACTGCAATCTTCTAATTTTCAAGATTGGCATGTTCAAAACTGAATATCATTGTTCGTATTTCTGATTTACAGGGGACACAAACTCAGGAGAAAAATGAACTTCTAGATCGACTCTCTGGAGTTATCAACTATTACAACACACTGCTGCCAATCTTCCGTCACGGGTCCCCTGTTTTATGGGACAAAGTGAAGACTCTCTCTCTCTCTCTGCGCCTTAAAAACTTGATTTGATTATTCATTATCTGGAGCCTCAAGGCGAACTAGGTGATCTTCTTGTACCAACTACCAACACTTATCAATTTTGTTGCACAATCTGTGTTGTAGGAGACGAAGATGGTGGGCGACGAAGAAGGTGCTGCTGGTAAATCACGCAGGATAGTAGTTGTAAAACATTGCAATATAATTGAGAATGACTTTTGGGAAGCACACCCTCAAATACTAGAGGAGGAGTTGCTGCACCTCCAAATGGCTGCTGTCTAAATAGTTTGGAGTCCATTTTTTTTTTGTTTCAATTGAACTGTTTACTTTGTTTATCAAGGAAGTTATTGTGACAGGAAATGCTTGTTTCGATCTATTTTTAACTTGACCACATACACTGCAGCTTACTTTTATTTAATTATTACTATTATTAAATTAATCACTTCATATTGTTTTTCGAATAACTAACCTTGCAATGCTTCATGCTTACTGATTTATTGTACCATCACCAATGAATGCTGTCAACTTACAACCAATAAAATTACAATATTCACAATATTTCATGAGACAATATTTTCCTCTACAAAATGTGTATGAATTCAAACACTCTCATCTAACACTGGTAAAGATTCATTCAACCTTCACCTTTTGGTGCAATCTTGAACCTAAAGGCAGATCCAAAGGTGCATTCTGGCATGAACAATTATCAACACTAAACATCTCCCATTCTTTGATGCCACATCTGTCCAATGCGGACGCCACTCTCCGGTTCTGGCTCTCGTCTGGGTAGGCCCCATCAGGGCTAACGAGCACTGCCCCCGTGTATGACTGCCCTGCAACTCGAGCTGCCCCATGGTAGTGAAACAAACCCCACCTCAAATCATCGGCCACATCCACAATCGTCCACATCTCATTCGAGACCACCCCATTGTCCAAAACACTAAAATAGAAAATCCCAGGCCTCTTCCCCCTTTTCACGCGATACTTCCTCCTCCTCCACAACAGATCACCGTCGAGCGTTCGCACCTGAAAAACAGGCTCGTACCAGAACGACCCTTTCGCCTTTCCTCTGTAGAAGAGTTGGTACTGGCACGGGAATTGGTCGTATGCCGGATTCTGCCCAGCAACAACACGCCAACTCCACTCCAAATTTCCCAACCACCCCACGAAGAGATCCTCAGCAGTCTCGTGATCAAGCTCCTCTCCTCGGAACTTGACCATTGGAGAAATAACAGGTTTTTCTGGGATCTTTGCATCCAGCTCGAGGCAGTTGTGTTTCTGCAGAACGCATAGAGAGAACTCCTCCAGCTCCCGACTCTCGTACGAGGCGATGCACTTGTAGTTGCACACCTGGTCAACGGGGCTGCAATTGTTCAAGCATTGGAGGGCTTTCCTGCAATTCTCATCCAACAAACACTTCAAGATCTGAGGCGCACAGCTTTTCACCATGCAGTTCAGAGTGGAGAAGCCTTTTGCTCTTAGGTTCTGCAGACTAGAAACCGGTTTGATGTAAGAATTCACGATAACTAACAAGCTGAACCTTATATCATCCGTGTTATGTCTGTTCCAAGCCTCGTTTACAGAATTCACCACTTCCTCTGATTCCATTACATTCTTCAGTTGAGGTAATGGGAGCTTCCCGAAGATACTACCTACAGCTTTGGTTTGCACGAGGGATCCACCTAATTTGTTCATTAAAGTTGGGGAAGAGTCAAAGCATAAGATGTTTGCAACATCTTGACTATTGGACTGAATCCATTTTATAGATTCTTGATCAGTAACAGCAACAATCAATAGAATGTTTGCTCGCCTCACTTCGTGCTGAAGCTGCTTCGTGATCGTGTTCTCAGCTCGACAAGCATTGTCGGTATACACCAGCATTTCGTACCCCTCATCAACCCATTTCAACCTATCGGCCTATTCAGACAAATGAAGTAAAATCAGTTCAGAAAATGGTGCCTTTGAAGGCAAACAATCACATTAGAGCAATACTACTACTCTACCTAATAGGGATGGATGTATTCCAAGTAATAACAAAATAGATACTATTTATAAACTGAAGCATAGGATAATGAAATAAATTGCACGTACTTAATGCCTATAGGAGTTCAAGTTCGAGTTCGAGTTCAACTAAGGGAATCCATCCATTTCTCTCAAAATTCCCAAACAATCACAATTCATAACCTTTTCATTCAGTAAAATTTGCAGGCAGATAAAAGAAGAAGAATAAAAGGATGATTTGGTCTTTGGGTTGAGTTCGTCTACTTACAGTATGGAGCATGACGTCATACCAAGGCGCGGATTTGAGAGGGCTGACGCTACCATCCCCAACGACGGCAACTATTCTGACCGGAATTTCACTCTCTACCGCTGCCGCATTACCACCACCACCACTACCACTTTCAATCGTGTCCTTCACTGTGCTGCTGCAAATATGCGATGGGCGGCGGCGATTCGGCACCAACACCGGGGATTGGCGGGAATTGGCGCGCAACCAGTGACAGCGGAGACCGGCCGTTTGGCGACGGAGGAACGACGGCGCCGCCGTGAAGTTGCTCAGAGTAGTCATCGCACTGCAACTATGGATATGAAATTGGAATTGAAATCGAAATTGAGAAATGGGAGATTCAAGAAACATCCGAGCTCCAAGAACTGTGGCACAAGTTTGAATCTTTTATTTATTCCACATTAACCTCAGCTGCTGCATCCAACAGAACTTCACCTTATATTTTAGCGAAAATAGTCATACACAACTTTACTCTCACTTCAGTCACTCAATCCAAACAACAATTAATTCTTGCAATCATCTTGTTTTGCAATGCAAGAATAATAATAATAATTAGGATAAATCTATACAACCATGTAATAGTAGTTCTTAAAATTTACTATTTTGTGTATCTTTGATTTTTTTTTCTCATATCTTTCAACATTAAAGTTGTAGTATATAATAAATTCATCACAAGATATGAATATGATTTCTCCTTAGTCAAATGATATGACATGTTATGTATATAAATAATAAATATTAAAAATTAGTTAATTTTCACATTACTATTAGAGTTTATTAATTAAATTTATAATTTAGAATTATATCACAATATTTTAAGAGTGGTTATACAAAATAGTCAAAAAAGATTATAAAAGACAAATAATAGTTACCAACAAAATAATATTTAACTTCTAGTCATTTACAAACTTTTTGTACTAAAATACCTTATAATTATATTTTACATTTTTGAGTATGATTGAATAGTATGAATTTTTTTGAATCGTACTATTTACACGTAATACTTAATTTTATTAAACATGAGTCGTATGAATGAATATTATTCATACCTTTCATACCATTCGTATCATTCATACAATTAAATTTAAGTAGAAGAGTATTTTTGATGATTCACATGTAAAATGACTAGAATTTAAATAATTTTATGTTTACGCCTATTATTTATGTTACAAATTTTTTTTGACTAGCTAGTTTGTATAATTAACACCTATTTTAATTATTGCTTAACGTATAAGGAAATCGTAAAATAAAATGTTCAAGGACTTCATCTCAATCGTCTATAAATGTGAAGTAGTTGTTTCAAGATTGCAGAGAAAAGATTTAGTATGATCTCATCAAAAGATAAAAACGAACTAACCTTTTTCAAAATCTTCTTACCATAACATCACTCCACCTATTTTTGATCTTCTAATTTTTATTATTATTATTATTATTTTCTTTTAATAATGAAATTTGAAAAAATAAAAATCATTTTGAATTGGGTTCGGGTCCTAACTCTAAGTCCTAACTTAGTTTGAGATTGGAATGGATTACTAACATTACCAATTAAGTCCAATGATTGAGCATATTAAACTTTTCAGACATACAAGATCACATCAATTGGAAATATCAGTTTGTCTTTAAAAACAATAATAATATTGCTATTTGTCTGTTATTGGAGGAAGGTTCTCCGATGAGGCCGTGAAGACTTAATTTTGGAGAAAAATCTATGATTTCATCATTCACCACAAGATAATTATAGCAGCCAGTGCCACCTCACTTCCATGTACTTTCGCTCATGACAAGTACTATCTATATTCACTCATAATTAAACATATTTATATTATTACTATTATATATAATCACTAATTCCAATTTGGAGAACCTTAATTTGATAATTATCTGTATTGAATGGGCATATTAAATTAGTTAGTGACTTTGTGATGATGGGCTTTGTTGAAATAAGTGTCCACTTTTGAACCCCCTTTGCTTTCGGTAATAATTTCAAACCGAACATTCTCATACATTCAACGGTTTATGGAGTTATGTAAAAATTAATTAGTATACTAATTAAGTATTTCTAAATAAGCATGTGTGTTAATTTTATGAGTAATTATTTATATATGCCATGCCAATACAACACAAAATCAAAATATAATTAAAAGGAGACTTAGAGTTAGGTCAAAATTAATTTTCTAGTTCAAAAACAAATATATATATATATAACATTGATTATTACCAGAAATGTAATTATTAATCAATATAAATATAAATTTACTAACTGGCTCACTCTCTCTCCCCAAAAATTAATTAACCGTATTTTATTATCGAATTTATTTGTTTAAATAAAATCTAATGATTAATGATTATTAATGAGCCTAGAATAATTTTAGTTCAACTTGTAAATAATTAGACCCATTCATTCCCATCAAATATATAGTGGAGATTTATGATGAAATGTTATATATGGTCCCTCAATGCGGTGACGTCATCTTATGTACACGTGGCATTGAGCACCTTCATTGTGTGCCTCTTGGAAAGGGTCCATGAAGCTTCTTCATGCAATCCAAAAACAAAAATGGAAAATTATAATCATATTTATAAAATGCTACATTTTCCACTAGCTAACAATCCTATATTTTCAGATCAAAATGTTCCTCAACTTCAACTCTGATTCCACATTAATGGATACCATCATCGATCATCATCAATTTCGAAAGATCCCTAACCCTAACCCTAACCCTAATTTTGATCAAGTTGCGCATGAGATGATTAGTGATGGAATCGATGACACCCTCAGCTTCTTCAAAGATGTTTCCGATTACCTCATGTCAGACGAGGATTTAGAGGCAGGATATCTATCTCAAAACATGAGCTTTTTCGAAAACGATCATGATGAATCTTCGAGCTCAGTTCCTACAGCTAGTAACAAGCAAGTTCTATTACTTTTCTTGAATTAGTTGGTTTCATCTTATTCATATAAAATGTGATCTTTTATTTATTAACTAATTTTCCCATTTGTTGCAGAAGGATAGTGAAGAAATACAACAAGGAACAACAAGAGTTTAGGGTTGTATTTAGAACCAAATCGAAGATTGAATTCATGGATGATGGATTTAAATGGAGAAAATATGGGAAAAAGAGTGTCAAGACCAGTCCATATCCAAGGTACCTAATCAAGATTTTCCAATACATTAATTTGTTTTTTAATTAGCTATCCTTTTTGCTATATATGGTGAAAAACTTGTGTTCTTTTACACTATCTTTTCTTTTGTGGCCAACCCATAGAAATTTGCTTCCACACACATACACACACAAGGTTAACCTTGTCTGCAGCTTGTATACTAATGTGTTTGTATACATATTATTACATATGTACGTACGTACTAACAAGTTTGGTGCAGTTCTTGATGTATGCCTTTTATTACAAACTGAAATACTTAAAAGGGTAGCAAGTTATATGAAATGGATAGTGTGATAAATGGATGAAATTAAATATTACAGGAATTACTTCAAATGTTCAATTGGGGGATGCAGTGTGAAGAAAAGGGTAGAAAGAGATGGGAAGGATTCAAGCTATGTAATAACAACTTACGAAGGAAAGCACAACCATGAGAGTACCCCTACTTGTGTGCTTTACTGCACTACTCCCCCAATCAATTTCTTATCCTTAACTAATTCGACCACTCACACTAACCTTCAATGTACTTAGAGCAAGATTAGAGTAAAATCTCGTTGTTACTGTCATTTTATAGCATGCAGAAATCATGTATCTCGATCGGAGGTTTGAACTGCAGTCTTACAAATGTGTCAAAATTCTCAACATATATATGTTGATAATAATCCTTAGCACCTTTTGCAACTCATGAAGTTTGTTTATGCAGCTGGTAAAATGTATATATGTTAAGTACAAGTTTGTACTTAGATCCAAAGTTGAGCTAGCTAGGGTTGTTTCTCTCAGTCACTCTCTCTCTCCTATATATGTACATATATATAAATATTATATTTATGTCTTTTCTGCTTTTTCCATCTTATATTTTGAAGCTTAATGTAAATATCAAATTGATATCAATTCAAGTGTGTATAATTATGAATCATGCGCGAGATATATAGTACTGATGGAATTAGATGAACCTTGATTCGTTTTTTTATATATAATGTAACTCTAATACTTCAATTTGGTTTCATTATTATTGTTAATACAACAAAATAATAAAATATTCATAATTTTGATATATACATCCATGCTAAGAATAATAAGATTGATGAAGTATTAAATGATGTTAATATATATATATATATATATAGGGAGTGGTTCTAATAAAAAGGGACATTAAAGTATAAAATAGGAAATGATCTGGGCCATTAGATCAACACCATCCGACGGCCATGATTAAAACAAAAATCGCGCCATTATATATAAATAAGGTTATTTTCGTAAAATTTGAAGTGGGCAGTTATGCGTTCAAAATACAATGCATTTCATAGTTAAATACAATGCATAATTCGGTCAAATGCAATGCATAACTCAAATTACATTTTCACAATGCATTTCATAGTTAAAAACAATGCATTTTTCGGTCAAGATCTCAACCGTCCGATCATGAAAATCTAAGGCCCAGATCATTTCCTATTTTATACCTTAATGTTCCTTTTTATTTGAACTCCATCCTATATATATATATATATATATACTTATATATAAGTAAAAAAATTGATCTAATCTAAATATATATATATATATATATATATAGTGTATGCATGAGTGTGTGACTAACATAGGATGTGTATCTCATAAATTATTTAGAGGGTGTTTAGCTAAATTTATTTTAAAGAGCTTATAAGTTGTCAATGTGTTTAGATAAACGAGCTTATAAGCTCTTTTAAAGTGATATAAAATGTTATTTATGTAATTTTATTGCAGCTTATAAGTTTATGGAGAAATAAGTTGGGGTAGATCTACTTATTTTTTCAACAGCTTATAAGCTCTAAGAGCTTATTTTTGCAACTTATAAGTTTTTAAAGAGCTTAATTTGTCAAACACTTTGAAAGAGCTTATAAGCTCCTAAAATACTTATAAGCTCCTAAAATACTTATAAGCTCAACCAAACATCCCCTTAATTCAATCATTGAGCCAACTATTACGTTTTTTACAGTTTTTCTATTTAAGGATTCTCTTAAATTAAATTGATTATTACAAATTCAATAGAAAAAAATGCAGTGAGAAGTGAAGTGAGAGCACATTCAATTAAATGATCAGAGAATGGATATTTTACAATTTCCTGCAACTACGAGGGCAAAAGTGCAATTAACCCAAACCCTCGCCTGAACAAATCCACCGCCAAAAGTCGCACTTAGAAGCAATATAAATCGTGTTCTTTCAATCAGCTCCAACATTTTCAAACTGTCAATCAAATCCGTTATTTCCGATCCATTTTGCGTCGAACTCAAAATCATTGTCAATCTCATCTTAAATCGTTCTATTTAACCTCTGTGATTTGCGCGCAAGCATAGTAGCTCAAGTCACTACCCGCTACATTTTCGAAGGAAAGACGAGCTTTTTAGCTGCACCCTTTTCATTCGTAGCAGTATTGAATTGAAAAAACTGATTTCTTTTGGATTGGGATTTTTCTGTAGCTATTTTGTGATCCAAGGTGGTTATTTTGAAGATTGTTTGAATCTTAAAGGGATTAGCAATGGTGTGTCCTACGGGTTTGAAACAATCAAAATCTCCACCTGAAACATCATTTGTCAGAGCTTTTTGATTCAACACCTTCATATTGAAGGTGTTGAATCAAAAAGCTTTTTGATTGTTTCTTGATGAACGTATAATAAGATTGAGATTCGTCCAAAAGCACCTCTAAGATGCAGATATATTGAAGATGAATATAGCTACAATGCTTTAGTCTTGAATTTTATCAACATCCACAACTCATGGCAACAATCAGTAATCAAGAAACCTATTCTATGTGTTGCATATGTACAAATGGGACGTTTTAACCGCTCGTTTTCCTTGATCATAAGTTCAGAAATACGAGAACGATATAAGAATTCAAGAGGCTTTTGTCTTCAGTTCCATCTCTTGGAATTCTTGATGCCTTTCGATTTCTGTTTAGCCGCTTGGAATGCCTGCATCTTCTGCTTCTTACGAACTTCCTTCTCCGCCTAGGAAGGAAGGAGACGTATGCGTATTAGGACAACATCCAAGAATCTAAAAAGTAGTTACAGCAAGATCATGTAGAACTCTGGTCTAGCCTTGTACCTTGGACATCTTGGATTTAGCTTTTGCTTTTGGAGACTTCTCCTCAACCTCGGCCTCTCGTTCGAGTTCCCTCTCTCTCGCTTCAAGATTCTTCTCCAAATAATACTGCAACATCCAAATATTTTATTGTGCTATTAGATTTGACAATGCAGCTTCGTTTGGACAAAATGAAGATGATAGATCCAAACCACATGACTTACGTTGTAGTCTCCTGCGTAATCTTGAAGAGTACCATCTTTCACTTCCAAGACTCGGTTGACAATTTGCTTTATGAAGTATCGATCGTGTGAAACTGTGATGACTGTGCCTTCGTACTCATTAATGGCCTCCTGAAAAACATACAAAACCAAGTTAAGCTAGAGCCAAGATGGAAGAAACTAAAATATTCTTCAAGCAGGAAAGAAATGTAGCAAGAACCGAACCTCGAGCATCTCTTTCGTAGGTATATCCAAATGATTGGTCGGCTCATCCAAGACAAGAAGAGTTGACGGTTTCACCATGAACTTGCAGAAGGCGAGGCGAGCCTGCAATATGGGGCCATAAATAAATAGAGTGCACTTAAGTAGCAAACTATAATATGGGGAAAACTGGGAATAGAGCATCTACCTTCTCACCACCACTTAGAAATGAGACCTTGCGGTCAAGCATATCCGCCTTAAAGTTGTAACGGCCCAGTAGACCCTTTATGTCATCGAGCCTCCAGTCCTCTGCGACTTCAGCAACAGTTTCCAGCACAGTTTTATTCAAATCAAGCGCCTCTGCCTGAAAAACGAGAACAATATATCCAATCAGCAAAAGGGAAGTGGAAATGGAAATTAAAAAAAATGCAAATTCATGCCATATAGGTAATAGCAAAACCTGATTCTGCTCAAAGTAGTTTGGCAACACATTGTGTTCACCAAGAAGAACTTCGCCACCGTCCGGTGATTCCATTCCCATAATCAATTTAAGCAGCGTACTTTTTCCACACCCGTTAGGACCAAGAATTGCAATTTTCTCTCCCCTTTCAATTGTTAGGTTTGCATTCTTAAAGAGAACCTGATGGCAGCAAATTTACATAAATGGTTCAAATAGCTGATCTTCTGCAGGAGTTATATTCATAGGACAAATAAGTTAATTACCTCATTCTCAAAACCAAATTCTACACCTTTTAGTGCCACAACAGAGCGCCCACTTCTTCCGCGCTCCGGGAACCTAATCTTCATTTGCTTCCGAATGAATGGTTTCTCAACTTGTTCCTCGTCCTGCAGTCTTTCTAGCTTCTGTTGCCACCAAAATTAAAGAAAGATTGTGAGAAATTGATTCTATGATGAAATACCAATTATTGTAGAAGAATGTGGATATAGTAAGAACACAAACAAACATATGAAAGGGAGACCTTTTCAGCAGTAGAAGCACGGCCAGAATTTGCTCCAGCACTTAACCTACTTATAAGGTCCCTTGTCGATTCGATTTCCTTTTGCCGTTTCTCCCATGCTGCGAACTGAGTTTCAACCCATGCAGCCTTAGCAAGAATGTAGTCTGAGTAGCTTCCTTCAAATGTTCTGGAAACACCCATATCAGTTTCCACAATTTTCGTACATAACTGGTCGAGGAAAGCCCTATCGTGGGATATGATCACCATCGGCACATCTTGCTTAGTCAGATAACCCTCCAGCCATTCGATTGTGTCAAGATCAAGGTGATTCGTAGGTTCATCCAAAAGCAGCAAGTCTGGATCCTGCAAAATCATGTTCACATATGAATCACCAATAATACAGTTTCAGAACGACTTCAAGATTTCCTAAGAAATCATGTCATGTGGTCTGACACCGATAGTTTCAATAAAAAAAACGAATAATTTGAATCAGCTCAAGCCTCAAGCAAATTCATACATAGCTACTAGCCTACTACTAAGCGCATGATACCTCGGCTACAAGCAATTGACTCAGTCATTCATTTATACCTACAGTAGAAAATTTAACTGCATAAAACCAATAAAACGAACCATCATGATATTAAACCTATATATCCTCAACTACAAAAAATCATATGAACAATCCACTTACACCTGCAGCAGAATCTTTGAACTAGTTGAATAACCAAGACATCAAACCATAGTAACATACCATATTAAAAACCTTTAAATCCTCATGTACAAAGAATCAATTCACAATCCATTTATGCCTCGTCAGAATCTCTAAACTAATTAAAACCAGAAAGCAAATATTAAACTTATATATCCTCAAATACTAACAATCCATTTACACCTGCCGCAGAACCATTGAACTAGTTAAAACACCAAACATCAAACATCAAACATCAAACCAAAATGATTTAAAACCTCGAGAACGAATAACCATATCAACAACTCAGTTATACCTGCAGTAGAATCTTCCCAAGTGACATCCTCATCTGCCACCCTCCACTGAATGATGCAACAAGCCGGTCCCCGTCTTCCGGCGAAAAACCAAGATCAGGCATCAATTTACTGATCTTCACATCAACCTCATCCAAATTCACAGCTTGTGCCCTCCTCTGCAGCAAATCAAACTCATCCAAAAGCCTTCCCATCAGCTCCAAATCATCAACCGACTTCTCAATCGCATTCTGCACCTTCTCCAGCCTATCTGCAACCTCCATTTCCTCCTTGAACGCACTCAAGAACTCCTCTTTCACCGTCCTCGTAGACACCACCTCGAATTCCTGGCTCAAGAACGCTATCTTCATGTTGTTCTTCGCCTTGATAACGTTGCCTGAATCGGGCTCCTCCAAACCCGCTATGATCCTCATTTGGGTCGTTTTCCCAGCGCCATTGACGCCCACTAAGCCGACCTTCTCGCCCTTCTTCACTTCCCAATTGATGTCCTTCAACACGGTGACGCCCTTGTAGCTCTTGCTCACGTTCTCTAACCTCACGCCCGAGGTAATGGAGGAGGCGCCGGTGGAATTCTTGTTGCTGCCGCGCTTGTAATTGACCTCGGATGCTTCTGAGCCATTATTGGATAAGAGGGCTTCTATATCCTCTTTCTCTTCTTCGAGGGTCTTCGCGGAGGTGGATGCTTCGGTGGCGATAGCGTGGAGTTTTGAGGAGATTCTGAGGGGGGTTTTGATTGGTGTGGTTTTAAGGGAGGAGGATGCAGTGGTGATGGTGGTGGTTGAGGAGCAATGGAGGGGGCGGAGGGGTGTAGGGAAGGAGTGGGAGAGAGGTGTTGCGCCGGCGATGAAAGCCGACCTCAGGTCGAGGAATTGAAGTTTCGATGCCAAGTCCATCTTTGGAAAGAGGAATATGAGTTTATGGAACACTCTGTTAAGGTGAATTAGAAGGAGGAGAAACTCTACAGACCACAGTGCCTCTCTCTCCCTCTATCTGTGTTCAGGGATTAGAGACTCCTCCTATAGAGGTGAAGAAGAAGAAGAAGATGTCGTAGCTTCAGGGGTACAATTGTCATTCCCCAAGACTGAGAAATTTGGTTGCTATATTATTATTAGGAATTTAGGATAGACAACATTGCAACTAAATTAAAAGAAATTCAGAGAAATGATTAGATATTTTAATAAAATAATAATGTACTCCCTCTGTCCCACTAAATTAGACCCACTTGTATTAAAATAATACACTCATTTACTTTTTAAATGAGTCTAATTTAGTGGGACGGAGGGAGTAAGTAACATTTTTCAAGTGTGAAAGGCTCCGAAAAGAGACAGTTTAGAGGCATGGGCAAAATTATGTGGAGCATCTACATTCATAAACAGATAAAGTTTTTTTGTGGTTTAAAACACAACTCAACCATCACAGACTAAGTGATTGCATCCTCTCATTATTTGCCACGTGTACAGAATTCCCAATATTGTGCAACAACCACGTATCTAATGGAGATATAATATTACATATATATATGTGTGTGTGTGTTTGTACCTATATATATTCACATTTAATTATTTCATTACTATTGGACCATGTATTGACTAATGAATGATATGGGATGGTACTAGAGTAGTAGATAGGGGGGAGTAAAATGTGGCAAAAAACTGAAAACCGAACCGAACCGAACTGAATCGACGATTTCGGTTCGGTTTTTTTACTATTCAGTTCGATTTCGATTTTCTAATGTAAAAAAATTGATTTTTCGGTTCGGTTATGGTTTTGATAGTGAAAAAACCGAATTACCATTAACCGAACCAAAAATATATAATATTTATTTATTATATATATATATAATTAAAAAAATTAGAAAAAAACTCTAATCTTCGACATTTGCTTCAGCCGCACCACACTACCCATTCTCCTTCCCTTGATCCATTCTGAGTTGTGTTCTGCCGCACCGCACTACCCCTTCCCCTTTCTTTAATCTCCTAAAAAAATCCCTTCTGAGTTTTGTTCTGCCCTTCATTTCTTCAATCTCCCTAAGCCTCCTCACACGGTGACACCCAGTGCCCAACACTCTCGTCGAATCTTCAATCCCACCGTTTCCAACACCATCTCCGTCGTCGAATCCTCAGTCCCACCGTCAATGGGTTTGTTTGGCTACTGAAAATTGAGGTGAGATTTTTTTCCCCCTTCTTTATCCACCTGCACTTCTATTTTTTAACTACTACCGGATGATTGCTACTAAGATTTTAAGCTCCTCTTTTACTTTACTGGACAAAGTTTCTCTTTTACTTTCCTATTCTTCATCATACAGATATGTTGGGTTCAAAGAAATTGTCACTAAATAAACTGTATGCTATTTGTAAACGCAAACAAGAACACAAACTTAGATTAATTTAATTAGATAAATAACTTTGGACTAAGCACACTAAATAACCATCAATCCAATAATTTGAAACATTGTGGCTATGTTGATCTGACTTTGATGAGTTTTTATGTGGTTGAACAGGATGTTACTTAAATGATGAATTTTTCCTTTTATTTTAAAGATTGAAAGGTTTTGGAAATAAAATTTTCGATTTGGTTTTTTACCAAAATCGAACCGAAATTTTCGATTCGGTTTTTTACCGAAACCTAACCGAAAATTTCGGTTCGGTTTTGGTACAAAAATTTTCGGTTCGATTTTTTTTCGATTTTCAATAATTTTTCGATTTGATAACCGAACCGAACCATGCTCACCCCTAGTAGTAGATATAAATCATCAATATGTATCATGGACGACAGTTAGAAAGTACTCAATATTCTATCCAGTAGTATTTTAACTATGTCTGAAAATTCAAACATTAAAATAATAATTTGATAAAAAGAACAGTGTAACAATTAAATTTTGCATAAGCTTATAACATCAATTTGATTAGGCTAATAAAATACTGTATTAATAATATAAGAGTACTACATCATTTTAGATATGAACAGAAGATGTAAACGCATACTACATGTTTTTAGAGTTGAATCAAATTATTGGTAAAATCTAGTTAATTATTTCATTTTCTCTTATTATGCATAGATTTTATATGGTGTAGGTGAGAAATAGGACTTTATTCGTCGAGACTTGGACATCATTGAATTTATTTTTCTTAAATAAGGACATAAGGAATAAATACTACCAGTATTTTCTCTTTTTCTTGTTTCCCATCTAAGATTTAACCACAAGTTCCAGTTGTACATAAAATTGGAATAAAAATTCAAATAAAATATATAGTAGTACTAGTGCAATTTGAAGAATTTCAAGGCTATAATCAACACGCAACATTATAATAAGCAATTTTAAAAATAAAATTTGTGCACCACACACATTAACAAGTAAAACATACATTGGTGGGAAAATCTAAATATACCACACATGACATGAAATATAATGTTTATAATATCTATTTGGATATGGACCACAGGTATCAAAATTGGGCTCTTTTCGGATGGCTCAAAATTGGACAAGTATGAGCTTTCAAGACAAAGATCCAATCATTTTAGGGCCTTACCTAAAAAGATAAAGGAAATGACTGAATTGTAGGTATAGCCCAATCTAATAGATTAAGATTCTAACCCCATAGATATTGTCAAATGTACTAAAAGGCCAGTGCCCCAATTATATCCAATATATGGAATTATTTATCTTGGCAAGTGTCATATTGATTTTGTCTATGAAGTTGTATTTAAAAAAGTGAAGTTTAAATTCTCCCATCTAACCCTATAATATTTTATTCTATTCTGATTAGGGATGACAAATGACATGCATTGTTCCTTCATTCTCCTACTTGTTCAAAAATTTCACATTCATACTCGTTCCAATACCTATTTAAATTAGGATGATGATTATCTGACGAGAAAAGTGTACTCATCAGATACCGGACAAGAATATTTATATTTTTTAAAATATTTTGCAATAAAAATAAATAAATACTATTCTATTTGTCTCATTTATTTAAGCACATTTTGATTTTTTTTTATGAGTATGTTTTATTAACCAAATGTATCTAATTTAATAGAAGAGAACAATTACAATATATATTTGATAACAATTTTATTTAGATAAAAATGATAAAAAAATATATATATTCTTGAAATTTGAAAAAGTCCTATAAATATAATTAACAATAACGTAGTAATTGTAATAAGTTGAAATTAAAAAATAAATATAGTGATTAGTAGTTGTAATTTTAAAGGGACGGGAATCCCTATCTTTGCACCCACTTTGTTGATCTACGTACATTATCACAATTCACGAGCATTATTTAAAAGAAGAAGTAGTAAAATTTTTAATTATAGGGAATGTTCAGTTTCAGAGATCATATAAGTGAGTGCAGTGCACATGGATTGAGACTACAAAATAACAAAAATGATATGCTACTTTAATCAAGAAGCCTCAAACCTTCCATACATTATTCCAATTTTCATTTTGAATATTCCGCAATTATTATCACAAATCATTTATGCATTATATAGGTGCCAAAGAGCACATGAAATCACGTAGAGAAGAATAAAGATTAAGCAGAAGCGCTAAAGTCCAGTCAAAGCAATCCATGTCCCTCTGTTTGTTTAGTAGTAGGTCAGACTATTTCACACGTGAAGTTCAGTCCGACTCTTTCAGGACAAATGAAAGAAGAGATTATTTGTATTGTAGATAGTCTATTTGTTACTTGATTTACGGAGATTACTGTCACTCGCTTTGCCTCACTGTGCTTTGAATAGCCCTACATTCCAAGAAGAAGCTACTTAATTATTAATCCATTATTTATTTCCCCAATATGATAATCTTCAATTATATTCAGTACCTAATATGCTTTATACGAAGTTATTTTCTACATCGATGTTACTTATCTCGCTATTTTCTGCGGCTGCTTTATCAAAAACAATATAAATCTTTTAAAGAAATTTGGAAAAATATAAAAGATCCATAAAAAAGTGTAGGAACGGTTGTGGTGGTGTTATTGGTTCAAAACATAAGCTAACAGAAAATAGTGAGAGAGAGAGAGAGAGGTATGAGATGGCATGTCAAAGGCAGGCAGGCAGACAAGTGGCAATGATGGTGCAGAAAAGCCGTGTGATATTCGAATGGCAAGCCTTGTTGTATACTTGTGTTGTGTTGTGTTGTGTTGTGTTGTGTCCAACCTACCTAAATTCATCCCTCATCTAATAATCTTCTTCCTTCTCCTACTTCTGTATATATATACTTACTTGCCACCCTACTAAATACTATTTCTCCTCTCTCATCTTCATCTCTCCACATTCTGTCATCATTCTTCTCTTAATCCACAACAAATTAACTAGGCTACTCTTCTTTTGCTCGATCAGACACTTTTTTACCTACAAACTCCAATATTTTTCTTTCTGTGAATTGATGGACCACAAAGAGGTAAATCGCTTTTTTCCTTCATCTTTAGTTTTTTCCAATTTTCAGTTCTTCTTTGCCTTTCAAGAATGTTGCTGTCTAGAAAGTTTATGTAAATGGTTCGTATGTGATGTAAGGATGCATACATATGATATGTGAAGTGTAGTTCTGAGAAAATGAATGAATTCACATTCAGTGCTTCTTGTTATGAATAATGAATATGCAGAGGAATAATGGAGCATGGGTATCGGTCCCACAATTTGGAGAGTGGGATGAGAAGGGGTCCATACCAGATTACTCAATGGATTTCTCCAAGATCAGAGAGATGAGAAAGCAGAAGAAGATGATGGATCCATCATCCAGAGCCAGCATCGGGAACGAGGAGGACGAGTTCGTCTCGTCCACGACCACGAGTTCATCCACCTCTGCTCGCCATAATGACTCTCCAACGGTACCCTACCCTCTTCAATTCAAACACATTTTCTTACATTTTTAGGTTGGTAAGGGATAACTTGCAGTCTTTAATTACTAGAGATCATTTCAGACACACGTTTACATTGTGCAAATTGGGCTTATGTGTTAGTCGGAGTGGTGAGGACAAGGGTGTGGGGATAGGATACTTCAGTAGTATATGACTTGACTTGAATAAATAATTATCTATCTTCAAGTATTCTAGAGCTGTCAAAATATTCAACACTCCGGTTACTAATTTGACTCCTACAGCAAGGTATCAAAATATGCTGAGTTTGGTTTTGGGTCCATATTTGTTGAGTTGATTGTATTTTGTATTTTGGGTCTATTCATACCAAATTCCCAGGCCAGTTGGCACCAAAGGGTGCACTCTTTGGGTCTAATTATCCTTGAGGTTCAATGGGTTTGGGACCCTCAGCCCAATTAGGGTTGGTTTGGGCACATATTTTGACTTGATTGGTATTTAGGCGGGCACTAGGCCAAATTTCCGTTTCATCTTCACATAGCTAAAAATAGCTCAGTTTTCGTCAAAATAGGTCATGTTTTCTTGGACACAATAGGCTTTCCACCTAGATTGACTCAATTCAATTCGACTTGAATGATTCTTTGGGTAGGTGTGTTTGGCCGGGCCAAATTTTTATTCCTTGTACCAAGTGGACTCGAGGCCTAAATTTACAATAGAAGGACACAAATTTAGGTGGTCCTTAAAAAAGGCTTAGCACATGAACTACAACACAAAAAAAATAAATATTTTAGCAACAGAATTTTTTCGTTACTAAAACATGAAATTCCGTTACTAAAAATTTTAGTAACAAATTTATTCATAGTAATATTAATGGTTGTTAAAAAATTTAACAACGGAATATGTTCCGTTACTATATATAACAACGGAATTTCTGTTTCTAGTGATTTCTTTAATTTTAGTAATGGAATTGTAACGAAAAAGTTACTAAATTTTTAATAACAGATAATTCCGTTACTAACATTTAACAACAATTTCATAACAATTCTGTTGTTAATCTGTTAAAATTTAGAAACGGAAAAATTTTCGGTCGCTATTTCATTGTTATATAATGCATTTTTTGTGGTGCAAAGAAATTTGCTACAAATTTATGAAATAGAATAGACAGATTTTGTAGTCTTTGTCCTATTATTTTTTGCGCTAAAAATCAATAAAACACTTACATTTTTAGTCAAGTGATATTAATAATTTAAGATTAATGAGACATAGGTAAATGTCAAGATTAGTGGGACTTAGAGAGTAATTTAAAGGTAGAGGTAAATGTCAAGATTAATGGAACTTAGAGAGTAAATTAAAGGCAGAGGTAAATGTCAAGCGATATGTTAATTTTTTTTTAGAAAAAAGAAATTATATTAAACTAGACATAAGAAATGTCTACCATAACAACAACCAACTGATACAATTGCAAAGTCACACATCCAACTAATCAAAGAACCCTAAATATCAATAAAAGAATTTAAGCACCACGATCTAAAATTTATTCAGTTTTATATGTATTAATTAATTTTATGCAACATGTATGCAGGGGAGGAGGAGTTTCTTCAGCTACTTCAACTGCTGTGTCAAACCCTAAAATTTATTATCATCTACAACAAGTTGGGCCAATTTCTTTACATGATTATTAGTGTTTATTATATATGTAATCAACAATTATCAATGTATTAAAATGTCTCGCTTTTAGTGTATTGCTGTTTCCAATTACCTTTTTACAGTAAAATCCCCAATAATTATATAATTCATGTACGTTGTGTTATAGATCATGGGGCGTTCTTGCAATAATCGAAACAAAATTTCCAATAATAAAATAGTAAGTGTTGTAATATGCTAGAACTTTTTTAATATATAAATAATCTAAATAGTAATGTCCATAAAATAATTGTTTTATCTGTTTTTGGTCTCATTTCTCTCTATATTAGTTTTATAAATGGTGATTATTGTCGTTCGATTTGATGTTTTGGTCCTCTATATGTTACATTTTAGGTAAAGATCAATAAAAAGAAGTTAACAAGACTCGAGAAGAGAAACGAGACGAAAAGACGAAGAAAATAGGAGAAATTCACTAAGGTCAAGCGTGGGGGTAGTGAGCTCTACCCCCGTAGCGAACGCTGCCTTGCAAGATGGGGACAGACAGAGAGCAGGGGTAGCGACCGCTACCCCTTGCGTTTGGAAGAAAATACAGAGAAGGGGGCTAGCGACCGCTGGCCCCTTGGAAGATCAAATTGGGCAGAACGTTGGGGTAGCGAGCGCTACCCCCCAGCACCCGCTACCTCTCTTCATCGCTTTTCAGGACATAACATGGGGTAGCTAGTGGTCGTTACCTTGGCGGATGTCTCTACTCTTATTTAAACTCTTCACGCGCAATTGTTAGATCTACATCTACTTCTGCTTTTAATTTTTCTAGGGTTTAGACCACGAGAAAAAACACTACTAGTCTAGATTTTCCATTCCGTTGTTCGTTTTTCCAATTTCGTTGTGGATTCGTTCGTGATTCAAACCCGGTGTTCTTTAATGCATTATTTCTTTTTTCAATTCGTGAGTTCTTTTACTGCTTTCTTTATTGCTTTATGATCTCTTTTCTTCTTGTTCTTTTCTTGATTAATTCACAATTCGTTAATCTAAACCTTTCAATCATGTTAATTAATCAATTCAAGGCATGTTTAATTCAGTTTCTTTAATTCTTCGTTATTAGATTTAAGATTTAATTGCTTTATTAACTTTCGCCTAGGTAATTCGTATTTTAAATTCTTGAATTTCATTCGCCTAGATAGATTAATTAGATTAGTTAAAAATCAAAACCCCTTCTTTTTAATTGCTTTATGTTCTGTAACATAGATAAAACTCTGCTTAGCCTTCCTTGAGAATACGACTTAGGGTTAACTTATTAATTTATAACGAACTCATTCTCTTGCGAGTAACTTAATAAAATAAGTTAAAAACAATAATATTATTATTCATAACACTCCCCATTGAATATTACTGTTTTCCTTAGATATTACTGTGTGATGTACATACCTAGTTAAAAACCTCGTTGAAAAACCTTATAGGATAAAAGAAAAAGAGTATGTCACACACATATATATTTTCATTATTTGTTGCCTCATTAAAAACCTTTATCAAGAAAACCTAATGGGAAAAAACTTGACAAGGGAAAAGAGTAAGGTAGACATTCAGATCTAACTTTTAAACTTCTTTTGGAATAAATATTCAAAAAACGTACATGACATATAACATACATGTATTGCACAAGTTGCCTCATTAAAAACCTTAATTAAGAAAACCTCGTGGAAAAAACTTAGCAAGGGAAAAATAGTACAACCAATGGTCTTCAGGACATAATTTTCGGGATTCTTTATATGGTCTTCACGACCTAATCTTCAAGATTATGTATAAATTATAGTTCCCCTCTATAAAATATTAAGGGTGATTTATGGAAAATGCCCTATTGTGTAACTTGTAAGGTCAAAATACCCTCTTTGTAAAAAGTATGGGAAATATGCCCAAAATGACACAAATACCCTCAATCCGCACCCTAATGTATCGCTCCTACCTCTCTCTTGCATGAGAAACAATGGGTTGTCAGCCTATAATAGCTATAAAGTAGCCCTACCCTATGGTTTTAACAAATTGTTGTCAGCCTATAATAGCTATAATAGCTATAAAGTAGCTCTACCTCTCTCTTTACGTCGGCCAATAGTGTATATGCACTAATATTTACTGATTTTCATAAGGGAATATATTTTTACGGAAAAATGATTATACAAAGTGGATTCAACATACACGCTGTAATACTGTATGCTAGTCAAAATAAATAGCTAAGAGACACTGAATATCACCTCCCTCTTTTTATATACAACCAACCCCCTCTCTCCACTTTCAAAAATTAAATAAATCAAACTCATGTACTGGGTTTAAAGAAGAGGGAGAGAGGCACAGAGAGGCACCGGTGTTTGAAGAAGTGTTGTACTGAGCTTTCCATTGAAAGAGAGATAGGAGAGAGAGAGGTGAATTAAAAGTGTCGTACCGGGTTTAATTGTCACCAGGTAATTTCATTAGTTTGTTTAAATTTTTCACTAAGTTCTTTAGTTTAGTAGTTGCAATATTTATTTCAATAATTTTCGTTATTTTGGCAGATTTTCAACTTTTAGGGAGGAGTTGTTTGTCGACACGTTTTCAAGCTCGAGGAAGGTTTTAGAACGAAAGAAATTGTTGAAATCCAACGAGGTATGATTTAATTAATTAAACATTTCATTTAGAATTTTAATTTCATTTTTAGGGAAATCCTACGAGGTGAACGAAAAAATATAAATATAATTTTTATTGTTTTTAAACATGAGTTTGATATAATTATTTAGTGCTATTTATTTCATTTGCTAATTATGATTTATATGTGATTTATGAGAGTACATGTTAATTATGATTTGTTTGTGATTTATTTAAGTACATGTTCATTATTATTTAATTAATTAATGTTATTTGTGTACGATAAGTATATGTTTAGTATTGAATTTATCACCCATGTTGCTAAATAAATATAGTATATTCAATTTATAAAAAAAAAATTAAATACATAGAAAATACTTAAAATCCGGTCGGTTTGTATGTTCAAAGAAAACCGACCGGGTTTTACTTATAGACGACCGGGTTTTCATATTTTACGTCCGGGTTTTATTAAATTTTTTTTTGTGTCTTTATTTTAATGTATTAAATAATATAATGTAGATTTAATATAATTTTCGTGTTGAATTAGTCTAAATACAACTTAATTATGATTTATACGTTATTATCATGAATTTGCTTATAA